>CM055112.1:39456553-39834053 GCA_029204225.1 Diphasiastrum complanatum | reverse complement strand
ATAATAAAAAATTAAATGTAATTCATAATTTTCATTTTGTTCAAAGCAATATCGTATTTTATCACATACACTAACAATTAATTAATATGCAAAGGTGAAATGTAGATAATTAAAATCTTCAATCTTAAAAAGGTGTGTAGCCCTTACTTTTCTCTCGTTAAAGGTGAGATTCTAATCTTTCCAACTTGCATGGAAAAACTTACACGTCGCAGGGAGGGAATATGTGGTGACATTCTGAAATAAGACATAACCGCAAGGTTCGGATATTATAATTATCACATTCAACTCTATCTATAAACGTATACATAAAAAGTATTGTGATGAATATAAGAAAAAAATGAGTGGAAGTGAATTTAAGAATTAATCATAGATCATTCTCATCATTTACATTATTTTTGTCATTACACAAGTCTTGACACCATCTGAATCTAGGTTTAGGTATAATTGTAAATTTTTGATCGTGTCTCTTTGATGATGTGAGCTACCCTCATATTCAATCTCCTCTTCTTTTAATTCTATCTCATCCAAACATGGGGGCCTCAAATTATCTCCAATTTGGTCTTGTACGATTGTAGGATTCTCATCATTTCCATTTGTACCTTCTTCTCCCATCATTTCGACATCATTTGAAATTTGGATGAGTGGTTCAGGTTCTTTCAAAACGTTGCCAAAATTGGGTGATGGTTTGTCGTGTGTATCCAATTCAACAATATTTTTTTCTTCAAACACACGTCGTTTTCTTGTATTAAGTTGGAGCACATACCACCATCATGGAATATAATCTGCCAAAGAATTAAAAAAAATAAGTTAGTCTTATAAGATTAATACATAAATAATTGGATTGCGAATATTAATGACATTGGAATTTTAAAGTCTCACTTGTTTACAATTTCATGACGATACTAAAGTGTCATTAGAGTCCATCGATATACATTTTGTTGAGTCAATTTGAAAAAAACTTTGAGTTATCATTTCTAATCATGACGTTGCTTTCGATAGATTACTTTAAACCATTTTACGTCAAAAATAAAGTATTTGTCGTTAGTCTCGTAATTGACTTCATAAATATGTTGCAATGTGTCGACATAGTCTAGGTCGTCCAAAATAACATTAGGATTCTTCGTACTAGAACGACTCTCTTGTTGAAAGTTGGCCATTATATCACAATCATATGTACGTTGCTTGTTGTCAACTCTCTCAACACGATAATGGTATCCATATGTCCACATGGCAGTGTATGATGTATACTAAAACACAAAAAAAAAAAAACAAATGTGTGTGATTAAAAATATTATTCATATATTAAGTAGTACAAAATAAAACTTCACAAAAACAATATTACACTAATCTTTCATCCACATCCGCGAACAAATTCTCATTCTAATTTGGTCACTTCTTCGTTTTCAGATGCTTTTAACATTGTATCAAAAACTCATTCACGAGATTATTTTGAAGGTAAAGGCTCCAAAGGTTCGTCGTTCTCTAACGCTCTCCTTATTCTTCGATTGATATTTTTTCTTCATTTCAATGTTATGTTTCTTTGCTTTTTAGCTTTTTTATACTTTAAAATCCACTTTTTAAATTGTCCACAATTATATAATATGAATCTGTCAATTTTCTCTTTTAATTGAGATGAAAGTCTCTTTTGCACATTATTTCCTTGTGGTACTTCACCCTTAACACGTTCATCTCCTTCTTTTACACCACATTTTTGGACTTGCAGGATGCAATTGTAAGATTATTTTGGCGATATAAAACAAAGATTCTTGTACAAGCCAACTTTCTGCAAAGTTACCTTCTGGCCTTGTCTTTTGTCTCACAAAGCCTTTCAAAACTTTTATAAAGCGCTCAATGTAGAACATTCATGTCGTGTGCACAAGTCCTGCAATTGATACTTCTTCGACCAAATGCACTAGAAGATGAACTTGTATATGCAAAAAAGAAGTTGAAAAATTCTTTTCAACAAACATACCATTTCAATCATTTGGATTTTTATGAAGAAATCCACCTGCAAGATTGATAGTACATTAGGTTGTTTAACAAATAAAAATATTAAAATAACACATATTTATACAAGTGCTTAAAAAAATATACAAATCTAATCATCGATGACAAATTGTAAAGCGTATTTCGTACGTCATCGTTGAAAAGACCTCTCTCTTAACCAAGTCCAGAGTCCTGTGTATACCGGGATGTGTCCCTCGAATAGAAAGTGGAAGTATGAATTGCAACATCTTATGCCAATCATGCAATTTCAATCCACTTAATTTACCATCTTTGATAAATGATTTGCATAAAGAATGTGCACAGCCTCTTGGAGTTCTCATTTGTCTTATGACATGTTTAACATATGAGAGTTGCTCTTTTGCAAGAATCCACAGCACGCTAGGTAGAATCTCATCTCCACCTTCGGTGTATTGAATCCAATATGACCTTTTCACATCGGCCGCTTGTAGATCTTTACAGTTTGCGGAGTTGTCTTTTATGCCAATAATGTGGTTCCATAAGGATTC
Organism: Diphasiastrum complanatum; assembly: GCA_029204225.1. NCBI lineage: Eukaryota > Viridiplantae > Streptophyta > Lycopodiopsida > Lycopodiales > Lycopodiaceae > Diphasiastrum > Diphasiastrum complanatum. Next base: position 39,831,540 of record CM055112.1, on the reverse strand, counting down.
ACCGACGTTTTTGAATATGTGCATAGGATCCAGTAGATGGTTTATCAATAAATTTTTCCAATAGGGTAATTTATGAAAAATAGACGACCGTTTCATACCATCAATGGATTCATTCCCTGAAGAATTAACGTCGTGATGTTTAAGCCATTCACCATGTCATTCCACCACTCCCATGCATGGGGGTGGTGGTGTAGTTAGAGGATTATCTCCTCGCCTATTCAACCTTCAAAAAGGATGATCAGGTGGCAAGTATTTGTGATGATTTTCGTACACCACTTTTTTTAACATATTTGTGATTTATCGACCTTTCAAAAGTGGTCCACAAATATAACATGCGTTGTAACCCGATGTGGTTAAACATGCATAGTTCATAAACCAAATTAAACATAAGCTTAGTTAAATATACTCAAACTTTAAATCCTAAAACCGATTAGATTCATTATATAGATACATGAACATTTGTTTAAACCGGGGTAATCATGCATCATCCACATTAGAATTCAACGAACAACAAAGTTCCTTTGTTGTAAAGGTCTCGAGATGTCGTAAGCGTGAATACCATTTCAAAGAATGCACAAGTCATCGACCAAAGGTGCAAGATACACATCCATGTTCTTGGCCTTGTACTTTCCTGGAATCAATAAAACCAACAACAAATGTCCCATTTTAATACTCAGCCATGGAAGTATGTTATAATTTAACGAGCACAACTGACCATGTGGACCAAGTTGACGCTTAAACGCTAAAAGGATTTACGTCATCCATAGCAAGGCTGTATTAGCTACACACATGAAATAAATTCCATAAGTGACATACATAGATTGACGAAGATTATAATAAAAAAAAATCATATAAAGTTAACAAATCTCAACGTGTTTCAAATTCGATGGTTGACCTTCTTCTTTTCGTCCAAACTTTTACAAATGATTTTCAACAATGCGTCTTTCACGCATCTTTTGTCCATCACACTTGAGGCATGTGAACCATATTTTATTTTGAAAATAATTTTTCTACGAGAAACAAAAATCAAGTACATGTCACTTTAGCACAATAGTTTAACTTATAATAACAAAGTTTTTATCATTAGAAAACATGCATGTTTATTACTACCCTGTTAACTTGAGTAGTGTCTTCATCGCTAGACTGATCTGAATGTAATTCATCTCGTTGTGATAAACTGCATATATGCACAAATACAAAACACAAATAGCATAAAATTATTGTATGATTCTAATGTTTTGATTTTTATAGTACTATTCTTATACGTTGTCGCTTATATGATTCTTTTGCATCTTGGTGCAGGCTCTAAATGCATATCTCTCTTCTTTTGTTATCACACGTATGAAAGTCTCACTCCAATATGCATTTCTCGTAGTCGATTTTTTTTTCTACTTTATTTTAATATATTAGAGTTTATTGTAATGTATTGTATATTTATGAATGTAGTAATCATGTCGGAGTCAGGCAACGGTGAAAGCTCGAGAGACTAAATCATTAACTCTTGAGCAAAAAACAGAATTGTAAAGTATGCTTAACCGAGATGAGGGTGGTCCTTCACAAGCGGTCGCGGCTCCCGCTCCCACCGAAGAATCATCCACAAATTCTTATTATGATGTGAATCCTCAAGGTAATATAATTGCCAATAGAAAAGGGAGGGTGGTTCTGGACCGGCTCTATTCTTTATGCCAACGTCATTTTGGCGATAGAGTGTTTAGTAAATGGTTCAAACAACCTGCCGCCGATAAACGATAGGTTATTGGTACCTTTCGTGACGAATTCCAACAAGAAGAAGAATTCAAAAAGAAGAAAATTCATAAGCATATGAGCTTATGGATTAGGCATCGTCGTGATATGGCACGACGAGCTTATAGAGACGAGCAATCCAAGCCCTCTTGGTGTTCAAGAAATAATTGGAACCGTGTAAAAGCGAATGAATGAACACCAGATAAATACAAGATCCATAAAGATGATGCGGCTGCTAGGATGCATGGGATAAGCAATCCTAGGTTGGGCTCGAGCGGAAAGACGAGATTGCAAGCAAGCATAGTAAGTGAACTTACACTACTCTTATAGTTTATCTTTGATTTCATATGCTTTTATTTTATAATATGCATTATGACTAGCTGCTCCAACTTAGCCCTAAATTAATTTCAACTTAAATTGAATGCATGGATAGTTGGCGGACTATGGACGTCTGCCAACTAAGAAGGAATACGAATATGCCTACAGAGAATCATACGACCCATTAGTTGACAAACTAAAGAGCGAGGGTCATCCTCCAAATGTAAGTACTAATTTATGTATTTATACTAATGTGGTTTGTATTCCAACATCAATTTTATTTAATTTAATATGATCAAGCATTAAATATTAATGTAGTTTGTTTGCTTGTGTTCATGGAGACTGGACGTCACGACGACGACGAGTAGATTAGGTTTATAAATTTTAGTTGATGTTAGATCTAGAAAGACTCATGCGACATTAAAGCACCAATACATTGATTGATATTATGAAAATATTATTATTGCAAATGATCGTGATATATTGTCATTGCTTTTATATATGCAATGTTTTTTTTTCAAAAATTGCAATGTCGAATTAGAGATGTGGATTGACGTAATAACCAACTAAGAATTTAAAACCATGTGCAATGTTGGATTTCGAAACAACAATCAATATCATATATAAAAATTTAAATAAAATTTATAATGTGCACAAAGCAATGCAATAAAGTATTGTCATTCATAATGGACATGAAGTAATGCAATAAAGTATAAAATGAAAAGTAATTTAAGAATGAAAAGTACCTAATACTTAGTTTGTTGTTTGATCCAAATGTTGAATGCAACTCAAAAATATTGTTTTAAAAACAATTCACGAACATCGCTTCTCCAAAAACTCAACTCCAAGAACAGCTCGATAAAAACACGCGCGTTATTTTTTACGCATTTTTTATTTTTTTTCACCTAAATTAGAACGTCGGAATCCGACATCCAAACGCGTCGGATAGACGTCGGGCCTTTTTTTTTTTATCATTCTGTTAATGGACATCGAATTCCGACGTCTATCTGGGACGTCATAATCTGACATCCAAGTATACGTCGGATGGACGTCGGATGGGAGTCAGGGACAAATTTTTGTATCATTCTGTATTTACAGACGTCAGAATCCAACAGGTATTTTGGACGTCGCAATACGACGTCCACATCGGACCTTTTGCGACGTCTTTGGACATCGCATTGCGACGTCCACATCAGATTGTCTGTTAATCATCGGGATTTTTGGTGGCGGAATCCGGCAGGTTGTGCTTGTCGGATTGCGACGTGTTTTAAAGTCGTCGGATACCAACAATCTTATAGCGACATATTTTTTCGACGTTCGCGACGAATTAAAAAAAAATTAAGCTCGCAATTCATGTCGCAAAACACGTCGCAAATCGCGGTGGGTGTTGTAGTGATAGTAGCTCGAATATATCTCAAAACTCTGATGAGAGACTTCCCATGTGTAATACCAAAATTAGTCATAAACTGACTTAAGGAACTAACTGTAAAAGTTATGTCTGGTTTGGTACAGATCATTGCGTACATAAGAGATCCTATTATCGAATGATAAGGGTATTCACACATCTGCTCCTTCTCTTCAATCATCTGAGGACATTGGACCTTCGACAATTTGAGTCTTAGGTCCGTCGGTGAGTGAGCTAATTTGCAATTCAGATTATATTTAATCAACATATTGTGAACGTATCTTTGCTGAGTAATGTAAATCAACTTCTGTCTTCTGTCTCTTTCGATTTGAGTACCTAGACAGTAACGAGCTTCGTCTAGATCGGCGGTCATGTCGAATTTTGAAGATAGCATTGATTTAGCTTCTTTTATTAGATCAATATTTTTGTTGAAATAGAGCCAGATTGTCGAAGCAGAATTGCCCAAACACAGATAAGAATAGACAGAAGTTGAAGAACATATTATATCAGAATCTGATTGGTAGTCTGATGTACTTCACAGTTTGTACGAGACCCGGCTTAGCATTCTCTGTCTACTCACTCAGTCAATTCTCCTCCAATCTTGGCATGCAACATTGGCTGATAGCAAAATTAATACTGCAATATTTGAATGGTTGGGGTTGATCTATGAAAGAGAGAAGGAATTTATTCCTCAACACTATAGTGAGCAAGATGGGCAAGTTGCAAAGACGACAACAAGTCCGTGATAGGTGGATGTTTGATAGCGTGTGCAACTGTGATCAACTGGACTTGCAAGAAGCAGACATTCATGGCATAGTCTTCATGCAAAGCTGAGTACGTGGCAACATCGAAGGTGACAAACGAGGTGATGTGGTTACAGATGATGTTGGAAGAGATTGCAATATCAACTCCTTCAATCATAAAGATGGATCATCAAAGTGCGAAATACTTGGCCTAGGATCCAGTTTTTCATTCAAAGACCAAACACATACTTCAGAAATGCCATCACATTCGAGATCTGATCTCGAAAATAGAGATGAGTGTTGAATTCATAAAATCAGAAGATATGATTGCAGATTTGCTAACCAAGCCACTCGACAATTGACCAAACATAGAAGATCAATGAGAATATGATAAAATGAAGGTTACATCATTCAAGAGAGAGTGTTGGAGATGGTGAACTAATACAACCATTCTCTAGCATCCCCCGAAGGGGCCGACATATTGGCAGTCATCGACACCGAATTGTCGGACCTCCCAACCAAAGTGTTGAAGGCAGGCGTCAAGCCAACCAAATCGTCGAGCAAGCCGAACTATCGTGAAGCTTCCAAGCTGTCATGTTCAACCATAAAAGTAACGTTACAAGAAAATTAGTTAGCCAATAATTAAGCGTAATCCTCTCTTGTAATGGTTAGTTAATCTATCTTAAAATCCCACCTGGTGGGACATAAGTACAAATCAGAAATCAATAGAATGCATGCAAAAGCTAATGCTAATACTAGAATACAATTATGCAAGAAGCAAAACAATATTGTAAGAAGAGCGTTAAGCAAATGAGACACTAATGACTCACTCTGAAACAAATCAAAATACAAACACATTTATGTCCTTCCAATCGTGATTCTTGTATTACAACTGTTATTGTCTAATTGATTGTAGTAATGTTTGTGATTGATAGCCACGTATCCAGGACCATGTTTGATACTACTTGCTAACACAATGAAGCTACTAGGAGATAGATGAAAGATAGAGTTCAACTTACTGAACCTTTTTTAATATAAATTTTGATTTGCAAAGTTGGCCTTTTTTTTGTTATTCGATCATTTTCCCTATCTCGAACGCAAAATCTGTGGAATCCAAAATTTGCATACAAACAATTTCTAAAATCAAAGGTCCTAGCTTTTCCAATCTCAGACTTTACCTAATACAAAACTTTAATACGACACGTTAAGCTCCACAAATGTTGCAATACTAGATTCAAAAGCATATAACATCAACGAATAAAAAAACCTAAGCAAAGCCATGGGAGAATTTATCCAAATGTGTTGAGAATTAAAAAATAAGCATGAATCAAAATCTATGATAGATATGCTTAGGTGCTCAACTACTTCTAGGCTTCATATCTTAATCTTATGGAAAATTGATAATGAACGACTATCCTCTAGACTTGCCATTGTACACCCCCTGCATGTATCTCACGATTGGCCCCTTTGAACTAAAGTTAAAGATTTCCAAATGTCCTCCCCAAAACAGTGGAGAGTTCAAAACTACAACAACCTTCATTGTAACACACCTCAATAGGCTTGTCTTTGTCAAAAGGCCAGACCTTCTGCTGAGGTTACGCTGCAACAAGGCTTGAGGCTACGTTCATAATAGTCATGAACCCCCGGTCGCTTGCTTCGTGTGGCGTGTCGGCTCACCAGACAATCTGATCCAGCAAAGATACAACTAACGGAGGTTGCTGGCTTGGCTATGAACAAACGCCAAGTACTACATGAGCGAAATGAGAAGCTAAAGGTGAAGACAAAACATCGTATAAATTTCCACACGTATTGAACTGTACATGTGAAGATGTGAACTAGAACGCGTAAGATGACAGGGTGACCTACTTGTCTGTTGAGGGCGCAACATAAAACAGACACCAATCTTTCTCTGTCACATGCAAATGCAATATCATACATATTGAAAAAGATGGAAAAGTTGGCACATCGGTAGCATACATCCGTCTTGAAGAAGCTTTGATAAAACCATCTAACCAAGCTAAAAAGCTTACATCTCAGGGGTCATCTCATCATGAGACTTATCGCCTGTAATAACCACGCTGCTGTTAGAAGCTTGTGACTTCTTATCCAGTCAAGAGTAATAGACATAGCGATTTCGCTGGTTGCAACAAATTAAACTCTAATAAGCCAAACATGTTAGAGCAATATGATTAAGCCAAACCTGTTAGAGCAATATGGAAACGCGGTCCTCCAGTTTGAGACTTGTTGAATAACTTATTATTTCTCTGAATGAGGTCAAGGTTTGGCTCCATTCAGTCACACAAATGAGAAAATACAAGGAAAAGACAAGAGTATACAACAAACTTCCTTCACAGTGTAATTTGAAGCTAACCGGTGGAACAACGATGAAAAATAACAACAACAACTAGTAAAAGTTTGTTTGTCTGTGGCTCTCATCATTGTGCTTTTTCTACCCAGGAGCAATGCGGAAATGAACCATTATGGTATGCTGTTTTTGCATGCAAACTACATGCTTTTTTTACATGTAACCCCTGAAATTTCTCTCATGCAAATTAAGGACAACCATGCCAATCATGCTTTTCATGGCATAATTGCATATCACTTTTGCTTTTTCGCATGCATGCACATTATTTGAGCCTCCAGAAAGGTGCAAGCCTTAAATGTTAAGACCTTTACAATCATTTAGATTTTATCCTTAACTTTTTTTCAAACTCCATTAACCCACCTCAACACATAATATTGCAAAGCCAAAAAGTTTTCATGCTATGGAAGGTCACCTATTACAACATTTGGCCAAGAGAATGAGTTTATGTCTTTGGCTATTGCCCTTGATCCAAGGTCCTTCCCCACCCCCAATGGCCTCGGCAAGGCAGGGCAAATAGTGGTGCATTTGTGAGGTGAATGAAGAGAAGAGTGAGAACAGGAGGCAGGAGACATGGATAGCCATAGCTTACCTCTCTCATCACCTGCTATCCCCGGCAGCCACCCTATCAGCAGGATCGCAAAACAAAGGTGCGAGAATGAGGATCTCATTCCCTCATTGTTTCAATTGGGCAGAGCTTGCAATGCTGAAGCCACTTCTCTGTGTCGCTCTGGGATTGAATCAGCGTCGCCCACAATCTTGAACTGCAAATCAAGCACAATTTTGAACTGCAAATCAAGCCTAGACAAAAGTTTCACTCAGTCTAGGCAGAGCACCGAGACAGAAGAACATGGGGTAGGACTTCTGGTGGCAGCATTTGAACAGGAAGGCAGGTCTCAGGGAAAGGACAATAGGGTGTCTGTTGCAAAGCCAATAGAGCGTAATGTGGGATTGTATGTTCGTGCATTTGCTCTGGCTGTTGTTTTTGGAGGAATGGCAGTTCTTTTGAGGGGTTTGTTAGCAGCACTACCACCCGACTTTTTGGATCGTTGGAGTAGGTTTGTGACGGAGCAAGCAGGCAAAGAGCTCAAGGATCAGCCCCGGAAACAGTCAGACACTGTTCTGTATGATCGCCATGGAATTGTGATTGCCACCATTGTTCCGGGGGGTTACAGTGGAAAGAAGCACTCTCTGAAGCCTTCAAAATCAGCTCCTCTTCGCCGTGATGATATACCCTCAGCTCTGTGGCAGGCAGTGGTTGCTTCTGAGGACCGGAGGTTTTTTGACCACCAGGGAATAGATGCTAGAGGCATCTTTCGGGCGATCTTGTCACTTGCTTCAAGTGGAGGCGGCAGCACTATCACACAACAGGTAATCATGCTCCTTTTGCTTACATTGACAGCGCAAGTACTTGGCCTCATGTATTAGTTTAGGATTCCTGATGGCATACATTGGCTTTTAAGCAACATATCACAAAAGTCTAGACACCAGCGGTGAATAGCAATTATGCTTGGGCTGATGAGGTTTTGAGTGGGCCTGCTGGTTCAGTTTTCTCTCTTTTTTGTTTGTCGTGATGGTTTACATGATGATCTGGGAATTCACAGAACAGAGTGAATCCAGAACAGGGTGCAATAATACAATGCCATCCATCAACTCGGAGCTTATCTACCAGTTCATTTGATCTCTCTATCAATCAGTCCAAAGGTCTTTCATGGAATTCCTTAGTTTATCTCGCTACAACCTTACCTGAGCAGGGAAGGAATCCTTGGCCAAACTTATTTGCCCGCTAGTTCCTTTTACGAAGGCCATAGGCCTTTGACTCATTGTTAATAAGCTATCGCGCTTATAGCATGTGTGAGTGTGAAATTTATGGCGGAATAAGATGCACTAGTATTGTAGTGCAATCAAAGTAGATAGTGGAAGCATTTAGCTACTGTAATTCAGCATTCAGCAATACAGATTACTTCTGACACACAATTTTGTTTTGTTCTATTGTTTCTGTTATTCACGCTTAATGCTGGGAAAACCCGATCCAACTTGTGAATAATAGTATAACTGTACTTGTGATAGACAGTTTTGTTATCACATTAACTATTGCTGCTACTATCGACTATCCCAGTCGACAATCACTGTCGAATAGTTATTGGATTAATGCACAATTATTTTTCAAGATTTTTGGGGCTATGTTATTCATTGTTGATTTTCCTGTCCTTGCTAGATTTTTTAGTTAAACTAAATGATAGTGTCTGGGTTATTTACTCTAGGAATATTACCTTTCTCAACCTGAGGAATACTCTAACATGAAGGGAATCATTGTTTTGACTTGCCATTTCTAGTTGGTAAAGAATCTATTTTTGACAAACGAGAGAAAGTGGTCGCGGAAGTTTGTCGAGATCATTCTGGCATTGGTATTGGAAAAGCGATTTTCAAAGTGGGATATAATATACACGTATTTGGAGAAGGTAACATTTTGGACTTGCTTTTAAGGACATTAACTAGGTAGGCATTGAGATGGAACATATGTACCATGCTTCATCCTAATAATGCATTTTGAGTATGTAGGAATAAAGCCAAAAACTTTATGATATTTTATGTTCTTTCATTTATAGCTTTGCACATGAAATTTCCTTGTGACATGCCATGCATCAACAGAACATGTAAATGCCTATTTAGTATTAAATACATATTATTAAGGAAAAACATTTCATAGCGTTTTTACAGTTTGTGTACATTATTTCCAATTTTGTCTTTACTTTCACTACTTCATGGTTCATATTTGGGATACCTTCTTTCAAAAGTTCTCTTTCCATCTCTTCTCTCTAGGCTTCTTCTCTCTGTACCTTGGGAATGGTGATGATGGTCTTTTTTTTGTGGACTACAATCTATCAAAAAACATGAAGGGCAGTGATGATCTTTTTAGCTTTAATTTAAAGGCCATGAAGAAAGGTTTGAGTATGAAAGCAATGTTTCTATGGTTTTCAAAAATAACGTTCAAATTTACAGCGATGTGACTCCCTTCAATTCTAGGCTTTTTGAGTATTCAAATTGATGTTTAGGTGGTCTCTTGACTCCATTTCCAATGCTTGTTGTCTTTGCCAGGTGAACATCCGTGGATGAGTTAAAGAGGCTCCTTTGATCTTGAAGTTGATTAAAAAAAATTGTCTACAACCATGAACTGAGTTTTTAAGCAACAAATCTATACACTTAAAGTTGGGATGACCCAATCTTTTATGCCACAGGTCTACTAGAGAATATCCTCTCTAACACATAGTTTTCCCAAAATTAGGAATAGAAACTACAAGTCTATAAACTATACCTTGCTTTCGACCTTCAACTTTTACGTAATCATTCTTTTTGATCAAACACAAGTCAACATTGAACATTGCATTGTAGCCATTTTCAACCATTTGCCCTACACTGAAGAGATTATTGGTTAGCTTAGGTACATGGAGAACATTGTCCATTCTTGCTTTCTTCTTGTATATATCACATTCATCATAAGAAGAAATGGAAGAGAAGTAGTCATGTGACGCTGACACTTCAATACTTTCCCGTGCATGTACTCGAGGAGCTTAAGCAATGTCTTTGTGTTTGATGTTTTCTCCATGTTTCAATAGCTGGTTTCTCTAGCTTGGAGTGTCTTCTATAGTGATTAAGATTTCACAAAGCTAGGCCTTGAAATATGTTAGTATGCACACCAAGGCACCCCTGTGAGAGAATCATGGGCCAATAAACTCCTGGAAAGGTGGCTACTCTTAGGGAGCAATAGCTGTGATAGAAAGAGAGGCTCATTTGAGCTTGGTAATAAAAAACATAGTACTGCGAATGAGGGAACGAGGAGAGAATTATTGGATTCGAACCCTTGAAGATCACCTTGATCAAGAGAGAGAAGAAAGTGAACAAAGACGTAGGTTCTTAGGAAACATGCATAAAATCCCCCTTAAAAGGACTTGGTAGGGATCAAATGTTTGGAATAACCAAATGTGTCAAAAGACATTCATTTATAGTGAATACCATTGGTCAAGTTATGTGAAATGCTTGCTTCAATCGTTAGGGAAAAGTTTTTGGCAGAATCTATGATTATCAGCAACTGGAGGGTTTTCGGACTGCATGGAATTGTGACCAGCTAACTGAATTTGTGGCTCTTAAGAGCAGGGAATTTTTGGTGAACTGGTGTTTTCGCAGGGATTAAGTTATCTATGACTATTCATATGCCATCTCTTTCAGCATGATTAAAGTCTGTGAAGTATGACTCAGCTGTCACTATATTGTGGAATTCAATGTGCAAACGTTCAGCTCTGAAGGGCTTAATGTGTATTAGTCTTATGTGATGCTGTATGTGAGATTGTGTTCTTAACACGGAACAACCGGATCAGACTGAAAGTATGTTGAAGTAGAATCCCTCTGCTAAAAGCTACCTGCTTACCATCAGAGTTTGGGTTCCTGGTTAACAGTTCTTTGATCATTTGTTAAATTGATGATTTTTAAATGCTCCAATATGTTTAGAGGGCTTTTATCGCAATTAAATGTGCTTATTGGATATAGGTTCTTAACTATATCTGTTCTCTTGTACTTTTTCAGATTTACTGGGGACATGGTGTATTTGGAATTGAGGCAGCATCCGCTTTTTACTTTGGCAAACATCCATCTTTGCTGACAGTGGGCGAGTGTGCAATGTTGGCTGGGATTATACCTGCACCTGAATTGCTTTCTCCATTTCGTGACCCTAGCAGGTTGATCTAGGCTCTAACTGCTTGTACTGGTGTGTATTTTGACTTTAATGTTGGTCATAATTGAACGTGGGATTTTGTGGGTATGTGGCTGCTGTTAAGTTTTTGATATCTTCCAACAAAAATTGACCTCATTTTCGCATCAACTTTGGTGATTGAAGAGAATCCTTTTATACATAGCATTTATTTGGCTGTTGACTTCTTTCTAACTGATGACAATCGTAGAGGAAAAAAGCCTCAAGCACGGTCTTTGAGGCGTATGGTTGAAGCAGGCTTTTTGGATGCGGAAACTGCAGCTGCTGTTGTAAATGAGCCTCTCTTTCTGGCTGTTGATAGTCAGCAGGGTGAAACAGGACCTTGGAAAGCACCTTATTTTGTCAGTGAGGTTTGTAATTCACTTGGAGCATTGCATCTTTTGTTGTCACAACATATAGTCTGTGTATGCTGTTCATGTTCCTTGATTAAGATTGGTGCATTCTAATTGGTAGATATATTACTGAATGAAAGCATCGCATTCCAAACTACCTGATCACATTCCCTTTGCTAAAGAGAAGAGCAATTCAGACCAATTTTCCTAGGATGCCTCGATGATAGGTGCTGAGAGTTCCACAGTTTCTGGAAGAGGAGTTTCAAAGTTTTGATTTGGCAGGTTGACTAGCTGCTGTACAAAGTTGGGCTACCTTTGCTAGAGATGCTAAGCTTCCGATCCAAATGACGTGTCAACATTGCTTTTGACATTCTTGTTGTAGCTTACTTGTGGCAGGTGTTGTATGAATTGACTCAGAAGTATGGACGAGAAAAAGTCCTTCAAGGAGGATGGCAGGTTAACAATTGTTCTGTTTTCTTGGTTACTAAACCCTTGCATTCTTGGTGTTGTAAGAAATGCAGGTGCAAGGGATAGATGTTCCTAATCGTTTCATTATAGGCGTTTGAGAATATGATTATGACGTTCAGAGATGTGATTGGATTCCTATGCTGCTTTGTTTTTTAATTTGCATTCCTTAGTCTTTCACATCACAATTCACTCCTTGAATTGCAGGAAACAGATTGCTTAGGACATCCTTGTACCTGCATTGTGTATGAAAATAGTGAACTAGACAGTATGCATTTTTGGGTCATTTTTCAATAAGTATCTACCAACTTATTGCTAGCATCACATTATATAAGAGTGATGGTCAGGCTAAACACATGGGACTTGACACAATGACAGTTTTTGATATGAGAAATAGGCCCTGCCAATTTTCAAGTGTGGATGCTAAGGTGGAGGTGTTTAGCGTATAGGTTATAAATATTGTCTGCAGATTCGTATCTTTTGGTGCTACATAGAAAATGTAGTGGGGGCTGATCAATCATTTCATGACCCTGTTTTATCTCTCCTACATACATCAATGTGATCTATTTCTTTAGGTTCAGGTTTCTTTAGTTTTTGCACTCAAAGTTGAAGATCGTCCTAATGATCATCTTAATGAGTTATTGAGAGTATGTTCCTTTGCCGTTATATGGACATTGATGTGACTAGTCCTAGCAGTGATCAATTCTTAAGTCTCACTTGAACTTAAGCATATATTGTTCTATATATACTTATGCTTGGGTACTGATGAGACATAAGCAATGCTATTTGGCTAAGATTTTTTGTTTATTGAAATTTTTATTGTTGTTTTGACTTAGATCCTTTGACTTTTTGAGTTGCTCGTATATTGTTTCTAAGGTTTACCTTATGACATCACTGACTTCTCTATATAAATTTGTGAAATTGGATATATTCTAATTTTACAAATAGATATATATATATATTGTTCTATTTTTGTGTAAAGTAAAGCTAGTACACGTTAAGATGGGTTCTTGTTAGTTTTGATCTCTTGCAGCAAAATATAGGGCCCTTTTTTAGTTGTGAATGTCTAGCTAGCTATACACAATACGAGCAGTAGTTGGCAAAACAGTAAGTACTTCTAAACTATCATGCTAATGGACCTTTGAAGGCTTATTTTGCATGATAGTGACATTCCTATTTCTACAACAATAGTTTATAAGGTTGAAGAAGCATTTTCCTGACCAGATTTTGGGAAGCTAGTTACGGAGCAGATAATTCCAACATTCCCAATTCTTTTTCTTATATCCACCTACTTCAATACAGGTACATACAACGTTAGATTTGGCAATGCAAGAAGTAGCTGAAAAAGTGGTCCAAGATGGAGGTGTCGAGTATGACCAGGAAAGAGGAGTCCTTGCTGAAAAAGGTGTCCAAAGAACTTTAGAAAAATTGGAAAAGCTCCGGTTATTGCGTGAGGAGCAAACAGCCGAAGCAATTGAAACAGCTCTTGTCAGGTGGACTGCTTTGATGCTATTCTTTATGAATGACTGAACCTTGTTGCTCAGTAGTTCTGTTGGCTTTCGTATCTTTTTCAAAGCTGATTTACTACTTTGGAAATATGGATTCAGGATTCAGAAAGAAAGTTCAAAGGCAAAGCCATGCAACTTTGAGAATAAAGATTCACGAGAATTAGTGAGGTCAGTATGAAGTTAAAGCAATTCCCAGTGCAATGTGTTAAATGCAATCAGAAATTCATATGTTGTTTGTTAATCCATTGTGCCATTGAGCAGTGAGGACACAAGGGAATCACTTGCGGCTAGCAAGGCAGCAGAATCTGTTGCAAAAAGGTTTTCTTCATGGTATGTCAGAGTATTGGTCTTTATATATAGCGCACTTTGCAACTCTCTATCATTTTAAGCATGGTGATGCCTCATGTCATTCTTTGCAAGCCTCTACTATCTTTAATGTGGTGATGCCTCATATTGTTGTTGTGTAACAGAAGTTTGTTTGATGTTTTCTGCAGGGAGAAGGCATTACAAGTTTCTCTTCTTAACTATCAGGATGAATGTAAGAAGGCTACAGAGGCCAGGTGACAAAATCAGGACAGATCTTTGAGTCTGACAACGTACATATTGGAAAATGGACAATGACAATGGTTTCATTTTGGTTTTAGCAGATTTTAAGTAGCTTGGCTTGTGCCTTTCTTTTCTTTATAGTAGAACATAGCTGTAGCATGGAAATCATACCATTATGGGTTTTGGGTTCTTTAAGTGCATCCAGTATGAATGACTTTTGGAACTCCATCTACTTGCTCATTGACAAGAATGGAGACAGCTGTGGCGGCCCTCGATCCCATGAATGGTGCAGTTCGTATACTTATTGGTGGCAGAGATTACTATGAGAGCAGTTTCAATCGCTGCACTCAGGTGTTACTTCTGTTTGTAGTGGTTTAGAAGTACTTGGAAAAATTTAAGACTTCTTGAGCATTATGTAAGCTAAGTTTTGAGTCTTTGGACTGAGGGTGGTCTCGAACCTTCAAGTAAGTTTGATTACAACATAGTAAGACATTCAGTTGCTTCATTAAAAAAATCCAATTTTCTGACATAGTAATGGGCATTGACTAATGTAATTTGTGTACCTTGAGTCCGTACTTGGTGACATTCACTTGATATTTCACAGGCTTATCGGCCTCCTGGATCAACTTTTAAGCCAGTTGTGTATCTAACAGCAATAGCAGAGGGGCTGTAAGTGCCCAGTCATTGAACTTAGTATTTTTTTTGAACCAAAGTTATGTTACGTGTTATATTCTGATTAACTATCTTATGTCGGTGTTGGGGACAGTGACCGTCACCATGTACTAGTGGATGAGCCATACACCATTGGAGAATTTTCTCCAGAGAATTACGATCGAAAGTTCAGGGGCAAGGTTTGTGATTGTATGTGCCATGAATGCGTAGGCGCTAGGAACCTAATTCCTATTGAGTAATTTCAGTGTTGTTGGTTCTTTTCAGTATTTTTATGAAGTGGTTGCATTCCTTGTTGATGTCTTGCTTAAAAGATGGTCTCTTGAAAAATAATTGTTTTAGCAGAAACAGCCTCTTAAACTTTTGTATGCGAGCTTTTGATTGTCTGTGTGCTCTTTGTGTCACTAAGTCTGTTATACATGTTTTGTGAACGGCTTGAAGAAAATATTGCTTCATCACGTAAATTTTACAGGTGACACTTGAAGAGTCTTTGTTAAAATCTCTAAACGTCCCAACAGTAAAGCTCTGTGCTGAAATTGGGGTAGACAAGGTATTTTTTATTTTTATCTTGTCCTTTTTTAGACACTTCAATTATATGTAATTATACCAGTCTAACATGTTACTTCGCTATGGTTTTGAAGTTGACACCTAGTGAAGATTAGCTTCAGCAGCTTCTTTAACCAAACCATATGCAGGTGTGCAGAATGGGGAGAGCGCTGGGTATTGAGACACCTCTTCCTTATGAGCTCCCTTTATCACTTGGAGGTTGTGAGGTACGAAAGCACTATAGAAGAGAGATTGCAGTTATCTGCTAATATTGTCTCATCCACACTGAAAATGATTTTACTTCGTGAAGTATAGAAGAGGTGTGTCTTGTTTGCTTTATGGAAGTGCATGTATTCAGTTTGATGTGTTGTACCTTGTGTTCTAAATGCAAGTTTGTTAAATATGACTGTTTCAAGGGCAGTTCAACTTATATTTTAGCGGTTTATTTTTTTATGTATATCAATATACATGTATGTATCTTGATAATTTTATGTATGATTATCATTCTGATAGAAAACCAGAGGGGCATTTTCTTTTGTGCACAGAGAATGAAACGCAATTTGTAGATGTAGAATGATTGTTTTCTTAATAATAAAGTAAAATTTGAACGTGGGGTCAGAGAGAAAGAAGAAAGCTTTATTAATGTGTTATCCATGCCAAAAGGCGTATAAGTTCAACGAGTACATGTCCATTGTAAAGTATGTGATACAATGGGGAGCATATTAAAGGTCTCCGAAACAGTAAAGAAAAATAAACTAAGTATGCATTTTTCTTCAGAAAAATGCATCTACTATATGACTGCAAACATAAACATAATGGAAATGGTAACTTGCTGTCATCAAGTCCTGCTACTGAAGGAAGATGTGATGGGAGCTGCTGCTGGAGGAGGTATGTGCTGCTGACATCGTTGGTGGAGTCGTCTGTAAGATGTGTGATCCCTCATGGCATGAACTGTGGCTCTGGGAACCATCTGAATCTGAGTAGTACGCCGTCTCTGGTCTCTATGGCTCAAAGTGTCACTATCATCATCACGATCATTTGAGGCCAGAAGAGTCCGTGATCTTCTACGAGAGAATGACGTAATCTGGAAGCATTTATATAATCATAGAGCTCTTGATCTCTTCTTTCTATCAAGCTGTAGCATGGTCTGTTTTGTTCAATATCAATTTGTGCTTTTTGTCCCGATAGGTGTTAGCCCCTTGCTTTTCAATACTTAACTTCACTATTCAAGCACCTGCTATGGTCTCTCAGATAATCAGTCCCTAATCACCTATGAGTCAGTAGAGTACTCACAGCCATCCATTGGGTAAATACACCCGTCGTCTATGTTTGAGTAGTCAGAACACTTGACTGCTCGACACCAACGGTGAGCTGGACCGAGTACACAGTACCTTCGTCTTCCTTGAGCAGTCAAGACATTTGACTACTCAATGCTCATGATGAGTTGACCAACTACAAATTACAGCCTTAAATTATAGATTATTTTGCATGCATGCATCTATAGATACCATTACATTATCCAATGAAAAATATTGTCAAACAACAAATAGGGAATAATCTGAGGTGTTAACGTTGTTTATGTAGAAATGGTGTCACATGTATGCTTTATTGAAGCATATGCTAGCAGTTTGATACATTTTACCTTGTGTTTCATACGTCATTTTCTTGTTGCAATTGTTCAAATAAAATCTGTCATGCACTGACATTATGAAGCACTTCAAGAAAAATAATATGCATTTTTGCCTCTACCTTATGGCTTTTCACACATTTATCTATTTTCAAATATAGCCAGTAGTCCCAGTTGTTCAGATATCTGGTTTGATGCCAGATTCTGCACACATGTTAAAGTTGCGCAAATGCAATGTGCAGGAACTTTCTATCTATTTACAGAAAACCTTGTAGTTTGTCCTTACTGAGTTGATTTAGCAGGTTACTCCACTTCAATTGGCAACTGTTTACTCAACCATCGCTGCAGGTGGTTTTTACCATAAACCCCATCTCATTACTCGTGTTGTGGCTAGCGATGGCCAAATTTTGGAGGAAGCCCAGGTAGCTAGTTCGCACAGTTTGTTGTGAAGTTACCATTTGAGAGTAACTGAATATGTCCACATTTGTAAACAGCCAATTGCAATTGTAACACCTAGATGTATCTTTGACTCATTCCAACTTGAATATGCTTTTGCAGCTGACAAGTGGACCTCAGGTTGCTGTTGTTGATGAGCTTGCTGTATCCGAGCTTCGCAAATTGTTGCAGGTTCATATTGCTTTCCAAGACTTTCAGTTTCAGATTCCTATTTGTAGATGATTCTGAGAGGATTTGGACATGATTTAGTTGTCATTTTTTCATAAGCTTCTCCCTTGTTCAACTATAAAAGTTAAAACAGCTTGTATTGAAGTTTTTTAACCAGCCATGCTCCAGGCAGTGGTAGAGAGAGGAACTGGTCGAGCTGCAAAGTTAAAACGTCCATGTGCTGGAAAGACAGGGACATCAGATGGACATCGGGATGCCTGGTTTGCTGGGTTTACTCCTGAGCTTGTTTGCGTGGTACCTTCTGTGAACATACTTGTGCTTTTAAAGTCTGTATGTTGGTTTAATTAAATATTTGTTTTTGGCCACCTGGAGTTTTAAAAGGGCATGTATCAAATTTTTTTTTACTTTTAAGTGCTATTTTCTGTCATTTTATCACAAGGGCCTCAAGAGAATGTGTGTGAAATGAGTTAGTTTAGTTTAGCATTAGAAAAATGAGTGCACATTTTGTCACAGATCTTTTTGAGTGTATGCTCTAGAGCTTAATAATCAAATTTGATCTCTAGTTTGGCTTGATATGTTGCTGATGATACTCGGAATTGATCCTGATCAGGTTTGGCTTGGGTACGATGACAATTTTACTCTGGGAGGCCTTCATCCAGGTTTACTTGTCTAACAATATACAACCTTTTCAACCCTGAAAATTGTTCATTGCTGAATTGAAATGGAGTATATATTTTAACTTGCTGACAGTCAGTTCATGTACAGCCACAGGAGCCTCACATGCTGCGCCACTTTGGAAAAAATTGATGGACACCATTCACGAGGTATAATATCCAGTTTTATTTATTCTGATCTGTAATCAAACCAGGAGATCTCCTTTGCCATTCATTTTTCCAGAACATACTCACATCTGGTTTATAGTGGTCTTTTTAGCTCTAACTAGTACTTGCTTCAGTGTACTTGGTTCTTATTGTAGCTGAAATCGTAATAGGAACTTGAGCTTACTAGTAGTGCACTATAAGTCTGCCAGTCTGAAACTGGACCTTGTAGGGCATGCCAATACGAAAATTTCATGACATAGGCCGTGACAAGTATGGTGGTCGAGGTCCAAGGCTTTTTGAGAGAAGATCGCACAGAGCTCGTAAATTAGGGCTTAAGGTGATGCAATGAATCTATGACATACTCTAAATTCCTGCTTTCTCATGAGCTCTTTTGATGTCCTAGTCTTAGGAAAGTGAAATTTAGAACATTAAATTTTTTTTAGTCTGTGAGCATTCAGCTAGTCTGACTTCATGCACGCAATTGCTCTGGTGCAACATTGTAAAGATTGTCAGGAAGCACAAACATGAAGGGATACTTGCATGGAAAGATGTCTGGGACTGGGAGCAATCAAGTGTAGCATGGGAAGAGCGAGAAAGAATGGCTGAATGGACTAAACATCATTCAGAAAGAACAGAAAATCTGAAGGTGATTCAGACATTTTGGCGGCAAATACTATCTAAAGCAGGTGTTGCTCTTTGAAATAAAAAGTGTTCTGTTGACTGCAGAATTTTGTGGGGAAGCAAAGTGTGCAAGCTTCATAAACTATGACTAATTGTTGAACGAACTCAAGCAAGTAAAAGGTATCTCCTTGCGAATTATCTGACATATTTTCATAAAAAACATGTAGACTAGGGTGACACCCTGAAACTTCAAGCAGGATGTCCAAGTAAACTTTTCAGCTTGATTGTTTAGGAATGGCATAGAAAAGGGCTTACCAGCACACATATTTTTTATGAAAAATTGTGTTTTGTGTATGCTTCTGAACAGTGTGTTCTTTCATACTTTATGATAAGATTTCACAAAGTGTTCATCATTTTTGCACTTAACTCTAGAAACTTTTAACATGTCGGCTCAAAAACTAAAAAAACTATTATGGCTGCTTACTCTATCTAGTCCTTGCGTCATCAAAAAAGATCTTTCCTTGCCCACTCACATGATGTACTTGTGCAATTTAAGCAACATGCTTAGTAAGCAAGCATCAAAGATGTGGACACTCAATTTCCAAAACTCAATCTCAAAGATTTTCTGCCCTTCAGTCATAGGCAAGCTGTGGATAGTTGTTTGGATGTCTACAATGCGAAATTGGTTATTTTGGTCCATCATTTATTGTTGACATTTGATTAAAGAGCTCTGATTAGGCCCGAAAGCATTGCACAAGCCTTCAGTGAACAGCCCTGAAGGGTCAAGTTAGGAGCCTCAAAGGCTTTAACTGGGTCTATGAACCTCATTTTGTATAGTTGACCTCTTAGAGAGTGGCATTAAGTCTAGAATTTCTCATTGTAATTGAGGAGATGTTTATATTCAGTGGCAAAGATCTCATTCAATCATTCCTTGATATTCATCAATAAGTTCAGTTTCATCTCTTTTAGCTCTTTTAGTGTTCTCTGTGTGATTCTTGGCATAACTAGGTACTGGAGTACTTTTCGAGTAGGGGGAAAAGGGTGCCACTCACACATCAGATCACTGTTTTTGGTGGACAGTAGATTTATTTTGTTCTCATTTGCGACGATTTGGTTCGAATGAGCAAGAAACTTTAATTGTAACTTTTTCAGCTCCAGATACATAGGAGGGACATATTTCCAATTCAGACATCATTTTTGACCTCTAGACAGAATAGGCTCCAGCTTTTCTTTTGAAAGGACATCAGAAATCCCAGAGCCACATGCTTCATTCTTTTCAGTTTTTGTTGCTGGAATTTTGACGTTCACTTGAATCTGCTTACATTCTAATTTTTAAGTCTTCCTACAAAAAGTCACTGAGAACTTTACTTGGAGATTGCTGTCTGACATCAAGAAATTCAGATATTGAAAAGTTGAGTTTCCAGCCAGTCTTTACCTCAGGTGTTGGAGCAATAGTTTTATACATTTTGAGGTTCTAATTTAAGCTTTCTGTAATAGTTTGCCAAGGGTCTGTGCTCAGTTTCGGATTTTAGTGCCTGGAAGTTTAGAAATTGAAGATCCACTTTTCAGCCCATCAATTTCATTGTTAATTTCTCAGGTGTTGAATGGATATTTAGATTGGTAGTTGTTGGGAGATGAGGGATCTGGTAACATTTTGTAGTCTGAGCATCGTTGCTTGTTGATAGCATTAAAATTTGTTAGTTAACGCGTTCCGTTCCAGAACGTGGCCTTGAAAAAAAACATCAAATGTATTTTTTTTACAAAGGATTTAATTATTAAAACATGCAGCATTGCCCCTAAAAATCAGAAAATTAACTGGACTCTTTCTAAAGTAACTGAAGATCAATGGCTGAAGATTTTGGTTCGTGCTTCTTCAGATTTTGGTTCGTGATCTATCATGTATGGCTGATTTTGGTTCGTGCTTCTTGTTGTGCATACTTATCAATGTCGCTGGCAAATCCCAAGGCATCTAAAGACAGGAACTCTCCAACCTCAAAATCATGATTCACTGAATAGAAAACATCTATTTTTGGATCTGAAAATGGAGGTGCACTTGCTAAACCCTGGGGGCAATTAAGAGTGCCATGTTGAGAACTGCCCCTGAGAACTATTTAATGGAGCAGGCAACGCCAATGTCTTCATTTCAGTAACTGCAATTTCTGCTGGACTCTCTGGTGACCCGTAATAGTAGGCTTCTTCGCCTGCCTCTAGTTTTGCCCCTAGTTGGAGATAATCTGGTCTATCCACTTGAGCAGTTGGGGCAATAAAGCTCAACGGAAGGATTCGAAGACTTTAAGTACTCAGAAAGCACTGGGTGAGAATGATCACTTTCAGAAGTAGCACCATACTTTAGGAAGCATCCAGTTAATTTTCTGATTTTTTGGAATATCTATGCATGTAGGCGCACTTTCCCTGCTCGCTACCTTGCTCGCTATCTGTGAAATGTAGAAGTCGCGGGCCAGCAGGGTCGTATATCAATTTTAATTTAATTTACATTAAGTCGTTCCGACCCAGTACGTTCCGGAATGTACGGAACGGACGGAACGAAACATTCCGACCCTTTTTGCTCGGAACGGGCTTCTAAGCATCAAATTATGGATAATGCCCAACTAGCTATTATCCTAGTGTGATCATAGTTATAGTTACATTTTCCTCCATTTTTTAGATAGCTGGATGCTCTTTTGCAACATTCTGCATGGAACAAATTCTGCTCACCTGATAACAGTGCTTAATACTTATCCATGATGTAACCTAGTCTAGCTGCTCAGTTTCCTCTGACTTTCAATCTGTTGCTTGCCTGATCTAAATCATTGTGAGTTGGGCTTTGAATCTGTCAATAACTATTTCACGTGAGGAGCTTCAATTGGAAGCCTTCTGGAAAGAGCTTGTTCTATTGAGGTTTCGTTCTTTCTTTTTTCTGTTTGCAGAAAACTCACAAGTTGGAAATTATAGAAATTTGCTTACCTCAAAGGCAAGGCTATTTTTATCATATTTCGCTTGCAGTACACACAATGTGAACTCTGAAGCAGGAGTAGTCAGAACACTTACATGTCTAGCAAAAGGAGAAAAGCAATAGACATTTTGCACTGTATGCACTTGTTATTCGAACCATTGAGCAATTTCAGTTTGGTGTTACCGTACAGGTATTCATCTAATTTTGGAGGAAAGTAGCTGTGTGTATCTGGACATTTTTTTGGTAGCTCTGGAAGTAATTAAGTCCTGGGTGATGACTATTTAGCTGCTGGGGAGCTGAGGTTGACTTAAAGTCCAGGATATATAGTTGTCCTTTTCAAGTGGCATTGACCTTGCACCAATTGGGTAATTTTTGAAAACACAAGGCTGGAAGGTTCGCAGTTTTCCCACCTGCTTGTTTTCCAGTAAGTCTCATAGTTCATTTTTTTTTGTAGGTATGATTAATGTGCTGTAAAATGCGTATCATGCATGTAGCATGGTAATCCTTTTTACTTGAATCATCTTGGAAGTCACTGTTTTCTTAATCTTCCATATGTACATCATGCTTCACTCATTATCCCCTCTGCTATAAGTTATAACAGACCAAACTCCTAAAGATCAACATAAGTATGTGTTCATGACTGGAATTTTGTATGTATTCTTTAGCTGTAGTCCAATGTTTGCATAGCTGTGTTTCCGCTGTACCCATATGCATGCCAGATTGTATGCCCAGCCGTATTACCTTCCACTAATGTCAATACTGTACATACCCTATGTATCCCAGTGGATTTAGCATGGCTTACAGAAATAGGCAAACGAGGGGAGTGGGGGCAGGATTACTTACTATTGATGGGAAATTGTGAATTTTGCTGCTTAGTGATGAGCAGGTAGAGAGGTGTAGTGTTTCTATGGGGAGAGCTGAAATCTGGTTATGCGATGATCCTAAGGTTCCCATGACACTCTCTCAGCACTGTATAGCATCAATGAAGAAGAATAATAACTAGCTTGATTGATACCTCGCATTCATGTGCTCAAAGAATACTGTGACTAATGAGAAGATATGGTCTAGTAACACTTTCTCTCTCTCTCTCTCTCTCTCTCTCTCTCTCTCTCTCTCTCTCTCTCTCTCTCTCTCTCTCTCTCTCTATACGTTGGCAGCATCTCTCAGCTTTACCTCCTGTATCACATCATTCTTCAGTGGCAGCAGCAGCAGCAGTCTCACCACCATTTCCACAACATGGTTTGATGCTTTTTTACCATCACATATAGATATTCCATGATTTACACCTTTCTTTATCATTGGTATCTGTACTTAGATTTATATTACAGGCACTTTCATTTTAGTTTTGGAGACCTTTTAATACGCTCCTACTTGACATACTTGACATGTACTTATTCGTGTTATACGTCTTTTGGCATGAAAAAGACATTAATAAAGCTCTCTCTCTCTCTCTCTCTCTCTCTCTCTCTCTCTCTCTCTCTCTCTCTCTCTCTCTCTCTCTCTCATCCATGCACACACTTTTTGGAAATCTCCCAACTCTTGAAACTTTGTGTGCTACAAATCATTGTATTTATGAATCGTTCTATTTGTATTTTGTAAAAATAATATTTTTTCATTGAATCGATGTTTTGGGATGTACGGATACCCACGAAATGTGCATACTTCAAATATATACAGGCATAGAGAGGCAATATGGTGGCCAGTATATATGCGGGACCAGTAAATGAGCTTTGTTTGTTAGATTTTAATGCTACTTTCTGAACCTGCCTGGATGAAATGCAGCTGCTTCAGACCGATTTGACAATATTGAACTTGAATTTGAAGTGCAGGGACATTGGCTGCTTGAAACCGATTCCTTTGGAGTTGCGATCGACAATATCGAACTTGAAGATCCATATTTCATTGCGTAGCAAAGTTAGGAATTTGAGAGGTTTTGGAATAATCAGGCTTATCTAGTGGTTCAAATGTGCATGATGATTTTGAGTTAGACATTCAGATACAATTTTGTTCCAAGAAATCTTAAAGTTTAACCATCAGTGCAAAGTATAAACTGTTGAGTCAACATGTATTATGTTGCGGGAGATGAATGGCCAGGTTTCATGTAGAAGATAATGGGTGATTTGACTAGCTTCTTGAGGCTTGAAGAGCATCGATCTTGAGGCATGAGGAGGACCTCGGCCTCAAGATTGAGACGACTCATGTCTCAAGAGCCTCCTCTTGACATGAGGAGTCCCAATCTTGAGGCCAAGGCCACTCTCATGCCTCTCTCAAGATTCTCGAGTGGAGTCTCAAGATTCTCGACCTCAAGAAGAGTCTTATCTTTAGGCACAAGGAGCCACAATCTTGAGGCCGAAGCTCTTCTCGTGCAAGAGGAACTCAATCTTGAGCCATGAGGAGTGATTTCATAAAATTGCAATGCACAAGACTTATGTCAATTGGCATTGTCTTGGGATGGTAGAGAAAATCCAAATGTTCTTCACTTATATGACATGGTTGAATCGTGGTCCTATTAATCCCAACATTCTTATTGGAGATCGTATGGCCAATTTATACCTAACCCACACCCTCTGAAAGAGAAAAGAGGGACAATAATGAATAGGAATTTTAGAAATTTATTGAAACTCAAGCCATATGACCTTTTTAACACTCCAAGAGACTAATCATAAGGTACCAAACTTCCACCCATATATTATGGAGTGGTGGCCATAACCTATACTAGAAAGTACATATGACCTTAAGGTGTTGACAATACATGCAAGATCATCTTTTATACATACCATGGCATGTGGAAATAATGCAACATATCCTTGTACACCAAGGATTATGGGTAGTCATCATTGTACACCAAGAATTATGGGTAGTCATCATTTGACAAGACTTGAAGCTGAAAGCAGATACTTCCAAGGAAGAGGTTGCCAAGTGGAGTGAAAAGGATGTCCGCCGTCATCATTTGGCATCTTGAAGGCTCTGTGATATGGTGTATAAAGTAAAAATAACAAGCGGTTGGTATTGATTTTACCCAAGGAAAAATTGGAAGCTTGGCATGTTGCAGCATTGACCTTGATGACTCAATTAGAATCTTGGTCATCTTATCAGCAACTTTGTTTTGTTGAGGTGTATGACTTGTACTTATTTGTATGTGATTCTCATGTTCTTCAAGAAATTGAGTCATCTTTGTGGAGATGTACTCTCCCCTTCCATCCGTACAAAGAGTTATAGTTTTTATTACTATATCATTTTATGCATGTTGCTTAAATATCTTGAAGCATTTATGTCATGTGATGCATGTAATTAGCCCATCAACTTACTAAACACTATGCTAAATATAACAGCCTGTTTTCTCTATTTTTTTTGTTGTCCTTTTGGTGGATTTTCTTGATTGTTAAGCTATGGTTGGTTAGAGTTATGTCTTAGCTTTAATTTGAATCAATTTTCATGCAATTAGTTGAGATTTGGTTGAGTTACATTGAAATTACCAAATTAGCTTTTCTTGCATTTTTTATAGTGTGCTTGGAGGACAAGACTTTCAACTCTTCACTTTTGAAGGTTTGTGTTGATTGTCTGGTTTTTTTATCACTGTATTATTTGGTTTGGAACATTACTATTTTGGCTCATCTGAAACTCTACCAATCATTTCATACACAAAGGAAACTCATGGATCTATGGCCATCCATTTGCTGCAAGAAAAGTCACCAATCTTGCCCATATTGATCCAACAAGAGGAAACTCCAATGCTCAACTAGATGACTTGGATGAGAATGATTGCTTAACTAGTGCTTTGGAGTTGGAAATGGATACCACTATCCTACATCAACGAGCAATGCATAAGGCAACAACACCATATGCAAGGACCAAAAAGATGTGTTTAGAATTGGATAGTCTTTCCAATCAAGAAAGATGATGAGGAAGAAGACTAATGAATGTCTCATTGCATGTATTCTATCAGCCCATGCAGAATCGATGCTACTTAAGGCAATCTTATTTTTCATCAACCACTTCTTCAGTGATCTCATAAAATCTATGGGCCAACTTTGTAGATCAAAGTTTTTTCCACAGAAGACTTGTTGCAATCTTGTTTGACAATAATAAGCTGGCAGCAGAACCTATGGCGACAATATTTGACTAATAGAGAATGATTTCCGATGAGCACACCACAAAGAAGATCATTCCCACTATTAGGTGGCTAGATACTTTCAACTTTTGCCAAAGGGTTCATGCAACATGGGCCCTCAACAAAGAACCATATGGTCTTCATTTTTTAGGGCAAAAATGCTTAACTAGGGGGATTGCCATGTGCTACATGTAATTAGCCCATGAGCTTACAAAATGTTATGCTAAATATAACTATGGAGTTATTAGACTAGATATAGTCAATAATACAATTAATAAAGTGGCTCGAACAACCTCACTATAATTGTGAATAACGGAACTGTAATAATGGTTGTAAGGCCCAAATTTAGCTAAATAAGGCCCCAAACTTATAGTAGAGGCACAAATGACCAATATAAATAGCTGAGGGCGTACTGAATTTGGAGGCTATTGTTCATTTTGGTAATTTTGAATTCTAAGTGTTCTTGAAGCCTCTCTGTGAGAGCTTTCTTGAATGGTTTGTGTTTCATGTGCCTAAAATCACATGAGAGCTATGATCATGCTCTAGAATCAGGCCCAATTTCTTGAATGATCAAAAATCATTATGGATCCCATCTATCTTTGCCATATTTGGCGAAGGCTTTTCCAATATCACTCTCACAACAGCCATCACATCTTGGTATAGTTGGCTCATGTGGTGGTGTGGAGATCCAATATATGAAGAAGACAACACCACACGCTAAACCACCTCATTCGCAACACGTTCACCAATAGCGTCAACCAACCCGCTACAAATCTCCCTACAAAATTTTCGCTAATCGGTGGAAATGCTAATCATACGGTTTTGCACCAATTTTGCAAGTTATCATACATATACTCTTGCAGTAACCTTCCGTCCAAATGTATGGGTGACATATGTCCATCTCTAATCTATACATGATAGTTATAGAATTCTTGAATCGTGACTGTTTTATGCCTCTCCTCATTCTCCTCATCCAAACCATCAACACCTTCATCCTCTATGTCCATCGCCACATCCTGAGTTGCACTACACATACTACCTATGTGGGGTATTCCAAGATGCCAACCATTAGTACCGTGAGGATGTTGGATTATTCTCCTTCTTACTAATCGACTAATCGATTTTAATCCTCATCCATTGTTTATCCAGTTCTGCGGATTTTTTTTGTGTCTTTACACAGTCTGTAGATTTACAAGTGTTTTTACACAGTCTGCGGAAATACACAGAGTTTGACAACAGTGTCGCATTCTCTCTCTCTACAATCCAAACATTGTCGCATGTCAGGAATTAAGTGTAAAAATGCAGTGTCACATTTTTCGCATTTTTTGCTTGTCACGAATTGCGAGTAAAAATGCAGAGTGCCTCAAATGTTAAGGAAATGACTCTGGCAAAGTGTGGGGCTACCCCAATATTAAGGAAATGAGATTTTATGACACTGTTGCCTTTTTGCAAAAAGCCACACTATCGTCTTTTTGTGACACTGTCCCCTGTGGCAGTTTTACTTCATTTTTGCAAAGTGATAGTTTTAGTTCATTTATGCAGACAAACTGTTTACGGCCAATTTTCATCACTTATCAGCAATCAATTTCTAAGAAGGAATTGGATGAATGCCAACGAACACCAGCCAACTGTCAATCGCATTTGACGACCTACTTACTTAGTATAAATCAGCTGTTCATGCATCTCTTTTCAAGTTCAAAAGCAACGAATCAACATTGTGAATTGTAAAAGAGTTGAGTGTTATTACACGATGCTTCCTGCGCTCTTATCAAGCAGATCATTCACAATCAGAAGGTATTGTTGTTAGCTCTCTATCAAGCTTTCAAGCTTGAAATCTCTTGAGCATTCTAGCTCAGTCTTTTAGAGATTTATTTTAGAGTTGCTATTGCGCTACTGCTTATCAACAGAGCTGCTTATTATCAAACTTATTTTCAGTTACTCAGAGACAACTTAGAGTGCGCGGTCTCTATCCGCTATTGTTTTGCGCTCATTAGTATCTAATTTTGTTTTTCTAAATCAATACTATTTTCTTATTGCGTTCTGTATATGTCAGAATGCATGCATCTCTGTATTGCTTTTGTAACTGATAGAAATTGTTTGAGAATTCAATACTTTATGTTTGGCTACGTAATCACTTAGTATCTAGCGATTTCAAAGTTAGTTGCTGAAGATTGAACATGATTTTCATCACTACTGCTTTGTTCAGTTTTTGATAGGCGTAGTCATGCATTGGAAGTAGGAAGTTTTCGCATTACATTAGCTATCCTATTTCCGACATGGTATCAGAGCGTTGATTCTTCTTCAGGGTCTAATACTATTTCAATATCTGAGCGACAGCTCTAAAACTTGATATCTTTCACTATATCAAATTGATATCATATTCTTCAGTTCCTTTCATCTTTTCAGTATCAAAGAATTGATTTCCTGTTGTTGGCATTACTACATCTTAGCGTCATCGATACATTCGACAGACTAAGTTCCAGATGGATTCTCAAAGTAAAGCTGGTCTTATTGCAGACAAGCTGAATGGATCCAATTATCAGTTGTGAAAATTTAAGATGAAGACCTTACTAATCGCCAACGAGTTATGGGATGTTGTTACAAATACAGAAGTAAAACCTAAAGACGACACATAAGACTCAAAGTTGAAATCGAAGGATGGTAAAGCTTTCATGCTTATTAACCTCAATATATCAGATACACAGATTGGACACATAGCTGAAGCTAAAACTTTAAAAGACATTTGGGACATCCTGAACTCACTATATGACATGAGGGATATAACTACTAAGTTACATCTACAGAGAAAAATTTTCACATTCAAGATGTCTGGTGATTCTCTTCAGAGTCACATTAACCAGTTTCAAGATGTCTGGTGAATCTCTTGAAACAGATGGCCGTTGTTGGATCAGTCGATCAAGATGCAATTATGACATTGATTTCAAGCTTGCCCTCTACATATGAGAACTGGGTGATGATCATATCAACACACTCAGATTTAACTCTTACTAGAGTTATTACTATGTTGCTACAAGAAGACAATAGAAGAAGTCAAGACACTTTGTCTACTTCCTCCTCTCAGGCTCTATATGTCAACAAAGGCTCTAAGCTCCAAGAAGGCTACAACAAATCAAAAGTTGACTCAAAGTCAAGTACAATTATCAAATCCACAATCGAAGAAGAAGATGTTTTGTAGGTATTGCAAGCGCAATAACCATGAGATCAAGGATTGCCGAATTCTCCAAGCAAAGAATGCAGCCAAGCAACTTGATCAACAAGCAAACACAGTTTTATCGTCTCTCCGGTCAAAGTGGACGAAGGCGCATTCATGGTCAAAGACCAAAGTTCATTTTTGGATGATTCATGGTTTCTTGATTCTGAAACAACTCAGCACATGACCAATCAACGTGAGATTTTCAACTCCTACATGCCTTACAACACGAAGAGATTTATTCATCTTGGTGACAATAGTACTCACACTATTGAAGGTGAAGGTACTGTAAGATTGCCATTCCAGCATGATCAATTCAAACTACTATCAAAGGTCTTATATGTTCCTAAACTCTCTACAAATCTGTTATCAGTAAGTAGAATTACAAATTTAGGTCATAAGGTAGAATTAGAACATGATCAATGCAAAATTATTGATAGGAGTAATAAGATCCTTGCACTCAGCAAGAGGCTAAGTTACTTTATATAGATTGGCACATTGTTATTCTGAGTCTAGTCAAGGCTTGAAAACCTCTATTCTAGTCAATAAAGCATTACTATGGCATCATCACTTAGGACACTTGAATTATGCATCTATTTTGAACATGCAAGATCAAGCAAACAACCTAACCGGTATACCGATGAGTCTGCAGCCTATCTTGTTCAAGAACCGATGTCTATCCAAGAGGTGTTAGATTTCTTATGCTCAATCTTAAACAAATCGTTCAAGTAATGAGCATCTTGAAAACCGAAGGCCGACTACATATTTTCGGACATTCACATTTTTTCCTTTTTAAGATTCTTTTTGCCTTAACCATTTTTTAGACACCTTCGTCTTTTTTGCACCTTAGCAAAAAATGCGACATAGTGGCCACCTTAGCAAAAAATGTGACACAGTAGCCAAGTGGCCAGAATGCCTTAGAAACCATTCTCAAGGCACCTTTGCCTTTTTCACCCCTTCGCGAAAAATGCGACAAAGTGGCCAGAATGCCTAAGAAACCATTCTAAAGGCACCTTCGCCTTTTTTGCCCCTTCACAAAAAATGTGACAAAGTGGCCAGAATGCCTTAGAAACCATTTTAACGCACCTTCAGCTTTTTCGACTTTTTTGCTATCTTTAGTCTAAGACACCTACTTTTTTGCTGCCTTTAGTCTAAGGTAGTTTTATGTTTTTTCAGCTTTTTCGTCTTCTTCGCTAACTTAAATCTAAGGGCGCCATCGAGATTTACATACCTTTAGTCTAAGGGCACCTTCAGGAGTTGCATACCTTCAGTCTATAGGCACCTTCGTCTTTTTCGTGTTTTTGTTACATTGGCAGACCGACGTCGCCAACTTATCAACAACTCTAAAATAGCTAGACAACCAAATCTTCCAAACGCAGTTAGCGGTTACCAACTTTGGACATATACAAAGATTGGCGTAAATAGCATTAAAAACTTGTAAGATATTTGTCTCTTGACACTTGTAAATATATATACTAACTGAATCAAGCTATATAATTGTTATTTGAATTTCTCTTTCAATCAAAGTTATCTGTAACTTTAGAATCTCGACGCTGACTCAGACAATGAGTCAGAACCTCAATGAGTCAACCCACATCAGAGGACCAAAGTTCAACCTAGAAGGTCGAACAAGTCTAGACAGCCTCCATCCAGATTTATGGATGATCCGGCCTGCTACTTTGTGCAAGAACCAAACACCGTTTTTGAGGCAATGTCTACTCCTGATGCTGACCAGTGGAAAGCAACGATGGACACTAAATTCGATTCTCTGTTGGAGAATCAAACGTGGACACTCACTGAACTGCCAAAGGACTGAGACCTAATTCCATGCAAATGGATATTCAAGGTGAAGTATGACGCTGAAAGAAGGCTAAATCGTTACAAGGCCAGGCTAGTCGCCAAAGGCTTTTCTCAGATTTCAGATCTGGATTATTCAGAAACCTTCAGTCCAGTTGTCAAACATGCTTTGATCCGTCTACTCCTATCCTTTGCAGTCGCAACAGATTTTGAAGTCCACCAGATGGATGTCCAGACCGCTTTCCTCAATGGAACCATCGAAGAGTAAATCTATATGGCGCAGCTGGAGGGATACGAACTCAACGGCAAGCAACATTACCTTGTATGCAGAATTCACAAGGTGCTCTACGGGCTGAAACAGTCACCCAGAGCCTAGTTCCAGAAGATCAATGCATTTCTGATAGACAATGGTTTTATTTCAAACTCAGTAGACTCGAATGCCCACTTCAAGTCTGTATCAGAATACTTCATCATCATCACTCTCTATGTTGATGATACACTCTTATTCAGTAATAATCTGAATCTGATGAAAGATACAAAATGCGTGCTAGCCCAGAAATACACAATGATCATTCACAATCAGAAAGTATTGTTGTTAGCTCTCTATCAAGCTTTCAAGTTTGAACTCTCTTGAGCATTCTAGCTCAGTCTTTTAGAGATTTATTTTAAAATTGCTATTGCGCTACTGCTTATCAGCAGAGCTACTTATTCTCAGTTACTTAGAGACAACTTAGAGTGGGCGGTTTCTATCCGTTATTGTTTTGCGCTCATTAGCATCTGATTTTATTTTCTGAATCAATACTATCTTCTTATTGCGTTCAACATATGTCAGAATGCATGCATCTCTGTATTGCTTTTGTAACTGATAGAAATTATCTAAGGAATTCAATACTTTATGTTTGGCTACGTAATCACTTAGTATCTAGCGATTTCAAAGTTAGGTGCTAAAGATTGAATGTGATTTTCATCACTACTGCTTTGTTCAATTTTTGACAGGCGTAGTCATGCATTGGAAGTAGGAAGTTTTCACATTACATTATCTATCATATTTCCGACAGAGGAAACATGAGCATGAAATATAATGGGTCATATGAGGAATGGAGTTGACTAATTCGTTGCAAGCCATCGTCCAAAAAATGAACAACAATATCACGTAACCCATATGTAGGGTTGCCATCCAACGACATCAAAATTGCAATCTCGTTCATTGTTGGGGCATTGAACTACCTATCTTTGGAGTTTCTACCACATCCAGATATAATTTGAAGATGAATATCTATTGTATTGTTCACTTGCATAATTTGATGGGCACTCTTAAAACTTTTCGCAAATGGATTAATCTCCAACATCATATTTTGAAGAAGGCTCAACATGTTAACGCGAAGATGCTAATTCAGGGACAACCGTTGACTAAGTTGTGAGTCATCTCCATCCATCATGTATATTTGAAAGCACGAAAGACGCTCGTGACATCTATTTCATGGCATCATCCTACCAAAAACTCTACAAGTGTAAGCCACCTCTTGCATTGGCGATTTGTACTATTGTTCTACACCAGAAGAGTGGTCCTCACCCCCAGTTTAGCACTACAATCGAGTTGTGGGTGGCTCTAAAAGCTGAGGCTACCTATGGAATACGAAGGATAGAAAGGATTCTATGTTAGATCTCAGAGACCCATCACAGTCTTGTGACACAATTACAAACCTTCATATGCCAAGAATTAAATAAAACTTGTTTCAAGAGTTTTGGTGGGAAGATAACTCAAGGAATTATGCATACAACATAGGAAAAAGTACATATTTATAGTTTTTTGTTATTCTTTTTGTTGGTTACTCCAGGGACCAAGTGCAGCTTTTCACGTAATATGAAGATATTTTTCATAATTTGTCTTTGTGGGTGACTCTATATGAAGGGAGAGCAATGGCCTTGGTCAAGGGGTTTGATTGTTTGGAAAGTGATAAAGTCGTCTTCTATGATGAAGTTGGATGATGTTATGGCAATTTTTTTTCTAACAAATTGCGATTTTTGTTACTTTAAAACATGTGCCAGAGTATGATGACTTTTGTGTTAAAATTTCATGTGAAAAAGGAAATATGATCAGTTTGTGTTGAGAATATATTGGAGTGTAGTGACTCTAGAGAGATAATATGCAAATTGATGATGATTCTAGTCATTTTAAATATTTGATAGGTTTGATGCAAAAATTGGTTGAAAGTCAAGTGAATATATAGGTTTTTTGAATATAAATGTATTGGAGGTGGCTGATGCACTTAGTCGAATTGGTGAAGTGAACGAACTTTCCTACACTGAGATCAGTAGAGACTTTTATCTCTCTCTGAGGGGTCTTTATGAGAAAGACCCACAATTTGGACCAATCTGGAATAGGGTTTTAGCAGTTACATCAAGCAAGATTGATGTTCATGGTGATCAGTCTGGGGGGAAGGATAAAAAGAGTGCTAATGACTTCTCTATCTATAATGGACTTTTGTTCAGGAAAGGGAAGGTTTGTGTGCCTAATGTGGATGTTATTAAAAATAAAATTCTTTACAAATGTCATGACTCACCATGTGTAGGACATTCCAACATACATCGTACATTAGATTTGGTACGAAGGGACTTTTATTGGCCAAAACTCAACCCTTTGTAGAATCTTATGTGGTCAAGTGTGACCAATGCCAGTTGATTAATAAAGTTGAATGCCATAAGGCTGGTGGATTGTTTCATCCATTGGATATCCTGGATAAGAGATGAGATAGTATTTCCATGGATTTCATGGTTGGGTTACCGCAGACGAATAAACAGCATGATGCAATTTGGGTTATGGTCGACCGTCTTACCAAATTGGCTATGTTTATTCTAGTAAAGACCACCGCGAAGGCTTCTGATTTAGCTCAAACATTTGTTGAGTGTTTGTTTAGACTTTACGGATTACCAAGTGATATTGTGAGCGATCGCGATCCGAAGTTCATCGGTCACTTTTGGTCGGTTGTGTTTACTAAACTAGAGATGATCCGAGCTTGGGTTCTTCTGATCATCTTGAGATGGATGGACAGACGAAAAAAACAAATCAGACTATGGAACAAATGCTTCGAGCATACGTTTTTCGACGACAATCTGATTGGGAGAAGTATCTTTCATTGATCGAGTTTGCCTATAATAGTAGTAAGAATTTGGCTACCGGTTATAGCCCATTTATGCTTATGTACGGATTTGAGCCTAGGTCACCCATTGCAGTAGAGACTCGAACAATCAAGTTTCAGAACATAGTGGATTTCCTACATGATATGCAGGAAATGCTACGGATTGCACGTGAAAATGTTCAGTGTGCCTAGGATAGGGACTGACATTATGCAAATATGAAAAGATTACCTAAAGACTTTCAAGTGGGGGATTGGGTATATTTGAGAATATCAAAGGATTCTAGTGTAATGTGTACCGACAAGCATCATAGATTGTCCCCTAGATATAGAGGACTATATCAAATCTTGAAAAAGATCGGATCCTTAGCTTACCAATTGGAACTCCTGGAAGGATCTCAAGTTCATCCGGTATTTCAAGTAAGCCGACACAAAAAGAGTCTACGTGAAGGAGAGCATTTTGGCTCTGGAGATCAATTGCACCTATTGGATGAATCATCGAGTGTGTCTCGACTTGAATCCAAAAAGATCTTGGATACAAGAACTAAACGTTTGAGAAATCGTATACTTACTGAACATCTGGTTTGATGGAAGGGATGTATAGACGATGATGATTCCTGGAAACAAGAAGGAAGCTTAAGGAGGAACTTCCCCAGTTTTAAGTTCTGAGGATAGAACTTGAATAAAGGGGGGAAGAATGTTTTGCCCATGACTAGTCTCAGATCGCGTCTCCATGCTAGAGATCGGTAGACCAACAACCCGTAAGTTAATTGTGACTATAAGGGAATTGGGGCCCTTATGTGTACATGGTCATAATTAATGGTTGTAGGCCTAAACACATGGTGGTGGAGTTGGTATGGGTCTTTCAGTGAGTCATTGGAGAACTAGATGATGTGGCCAGATAAGCTGCAGAGGTGTCACAGTGCACTACTAGTGGTGCATGGGCCTTGGAGGGTATAAGTATACCTATTGGGCTCTCACTAGTGTATGCTTGATTCTGTGATTGGTAGCTACATGCTGCAAGTGTGATTCCCCTTTCCATGAGTGTGATTGATCCATAGCTTGGGGGCAAGATCCGTACGATCTAGGTTTGTTTAGGCTAGTTTATCCACCACCCGTTTCATTTGTTGTTGCTTTGTTTGGCATGCTTAGGCTAGTATCCTGTGTGTAGGACTTTATATAGGGACGGTTCAAGCCTACTTAGAGGTAGGTGACATGGAGTGTACCTGGAGGTGGTACATATTCTGAGGGCATGGAGTGCATTATGGGGTGATGTGAATCCAGCATGCCCATGGTTGTGATCTAGCAGGGATGGAGATGGTTGCTTAGGGAGTAATAGCTGATACTTTGGCGAGTGATTAGGTGAGCTGCATGGTAGGCTCCTTGGTGGGAGGCCTTTATACTGGTCAAATCAGAGTTGACAATGTCAAGCATGGAAAGTTGAGCCTACATGGGATGTAGGACAGGCAAATCATCATCACTATCTCTGGGAGATGGGCGAGCTACTCAGGTATAGCCTATGGGGAGGTTTGCATACATTCATTCATTGAGTCCTTGATAAACTCTTGTGCTTGGAGCATGGAAAATGGAAGAGAATCATCTTTCAGGCCTTATAGGACATGATGTTAGGGCAAAGCAGCTTGGAGCATGGCTTTGATTGGGAGATACATCAGAGATGAGGCTTGGAGCATTCAACATATCGTGAGAGATCTTTGGATGATGTATGACGACATCTATGTGATATGCTTGGACGTGAGGGCATCTTGGTTACAGATGCAGGACATAGTCCAAAGGATCTGATTTGGAGTCCAATGGTGTAGTAGCAGATCTACAGATGACAAGTGCTGGTATGACATGATACCATAGTTTGCGCAAGTCTGGTCATGTATTTGACGTATTCGTGTTGGTTTGCATGAATGTGTGCTTGCATGTTACCTTGTCATGGGAGTCTAGGTCTGAGTTAGAATTTTATGTGCTTATGCATTTGCTACGTTTGAAACAAAGTAGCCATTTGGATGCTCATCGACTTGTCGTTATGTCTATGAGTTGTCTATCTGAAGTAAGATTTCCTCAGGTTGAGCCTCAATCGCTCATTTATGTTAGGTTTACAGGTTCAACTTTGTGCTTGTAAGTGTCTGGTAGGATGTCAACCTAGTTAGATGGAGGATTGAAGTCTTATGGTGGCAGTGGGATTTGCTCAGTTTGAGTCATGTCACTTATGTGGTCCACTTGTGTTCAAGTCGGGACGAGTCAGTTGGTCGAGAGTGTGGTAGACTCTCTATATGAGCATTGTGTGTGCATGATACTTTGTGTGCCAAACCTGGTGGTTTGATGGTGTGCTTGAGTGTGAGTCAAGTACATGGTAGCAGGGATATGCATAACATCTTTTGGACACTTCAGACGCTGCTGCATTATATTTCTTTACTCCTATTGCATTTGAGCTTAAGGGAGAGTGTTAAGAATCAGATTTGATCTGATCCACTATCGACATATCGGTCGGGCACTGATCCTGTAGACGGCTACTTGGGTTAGCCATGTAGTCACACATAGGAAAAGTTAGTCTGTACAGTGTTATTTACAATACTTGCTATACTCGAGGGCATGTCCCAAGTTTGCCCGTCGAATTTGGCCAAGACAGCCCCGTTGGCAGGTGGTAGGGCAATTTTAGGACACCTGTCTTTTTCATGCACGTTGTGTGTTTCCTATATGTACAATTTTCTCTATGTTGTACAAAGCTTTTGCTGTGCCATCTTTGAGAGCTTGTGAGGAGTGTCTATGGTGATTGATTCATGTGATCTACATACTACACTAGATCCTAACATGATTTTAACAATAAGGATATGAGCGACTAGTGACAAAAAAGAATTTAGAAGAACAGTATCGGTCAGAGAGATCAGAGAACCAGAAAATTGGTAGCTCATTATCTGACTCTTTAGAGCTAGAAATCATAGATAGAGAGAGAAAAAGTATTCTGAATTATAGCAATTACTTGTTTTTGTAAGTAGGATCACACACTCAACGCAACTATCTTGTGATTTGATTGTTGTTACTACAATATTCTTATACAGATTCGCTATTTTTCTTTCATGTTGCATTCGTGATAAATGTTTGAATACCTCTCACTCTTCTTTCTATACTATCACGAATATCAGTAACAAAGAATTGCATGGCTGTGACGCCTAATCATTTCACATTTCTTTATGGTTGTCTACGACACCTACGTTGATATTCATTAGCAACACGAATCAGAACTGCTCTATACCTCAAGTCTCTAAGTCTTGTTCCTATTATCGTTTTATTTTTGTCATCGAGCCTCAAATTACCTCTTTGGATTTGTAATGAAGCTATAGTGTGATATTGTGGCTCATTGCATTTTGTAGTCTTCAACTTATGCTTCTTGTTGACAAATTTTCACGAAAAGGCATTTTCCAAATGTTGGTTGGGTGCATGTATACAAGTAGGGCTTTTGACTAGATTTGTTAAATGTTAGACAGTTCAAATGGGTTGGCTACGTGAGATTTAGCCTTGCAGGTGTTTGACAATCAAAGAATGAAACGAATTTTGTATGTTTATGTAAACGAACGCCTCACTACACATGAATTACACAAGTCGATACAAGAGATTGAACATGAGACATTGTGATTATGGTTTTTGAGGCGTTGAACTAAACAAAAAATCCTAAACAACCCTAAACCCTAAACCCTAGCGAGGTGCAAAAATTGATGAGAAAGGTTGTTGGGGGTGTTGTTGGGGGAGGGGGGGGGGGTGTGGTTTGTGCACAAGAAAAAAGGTGTCAAAGAGAAAATATATGAAAAAAATATCAAAAAATGAGGAGTTATTGTAGACATTTACTCTTCTTTAAGAAAATTTCAAACTTGTCTACACGCATCACGTCATTTGGTAGCACAAATATAAATTCTCTTGATTAGAAGTGAGAAATAAAACCAATAAAAAAGCGAACCAAATCAGAAATAAAAAATAAAATATAATTAAAAACACACACACACACACACACACACACAAAAAACGAGACTTCAAAAGAAGAGAAGTATGTCAATCTTAAGATGATGAGGAAAGACGTGCCTTGTAGGCAGGCCCCAAAAATAAAGGCGTACTCTCCTTGTGACACGAGGCCTAAGTGCCTTTTTTTTTTTTTTTTGGATTTTGGGGCCCATGACAGCAGCACGAAGACTCCAGAGCATCGTTTGTACAGTTACGCCTTTTCTTGGGGGGTTACACCACAGTACATATATCGCAGTCAGTGGAGGTAGCAGCGAGAAAAAAGAGAGAAATCGAGAGAAGAAGAGGAGATAAGAAGAGAGGATTGAGAACTGATTGCAGGATCGGAAGCATCAGCAGCAAGAGAGCAGCAACAAGAGAGCAGCAAGAGCATCAACAACAAAGCAGCAACAAGAGGGAGAGTATAGTTATCAGCTGGCATCATCAACAGCACAGCAGCAAGAGGTGAAGTAAAGCTGCATTGAAGAATCGATAAGCTGTAAGTATGGCTGCTCTGCACTATCTGTTCAGCATTAGAGGCTTGCAGATCAGTGCAGAATGATTGCGCAAGTTTTGTGTATGTACTCTAGTCTGTCTGTTCAGGATTGGAAGCTTGCAGATCAGTGTAGATTGCTAGCAAATCGGTGCAGATCGATAGTGCAGTCTTGTTGTTGAGAAGCATCAGAAAGATCGGTAAGAGTTTACTTGGTGCTTGTTGGGGTTTAGGATCGGATTCGATGGGGGAGCGACGTGTGGGTGTGGCCATGGACTTCTCTCCCAGCAGCAAGTATGCTCTTAATTGGGCGATAGACAACATTGCAAGGGAGGGCGACTCGCTTTTTGTTGTCATGGTAGCGCGCAAGAATCCAGAGGTCGAGGATGCCCACCTTTGGATGGATTCAGGCTCTCGTAATCTCCTCTCTGATCTAACTTTCTTCTTTTTGTGTTCAATGCATTTGTTTTAGCTATAAACTAGCTCAGCGAGTGTTGTTTTCTGCTTTTTATCTTCGTAATTGCGTTGATGCTCGTATGGTGCTACTATCAATCTCGGCATTCCATCTTTTTGTTCGTGTTCTGCATATGCGAAGAACAAACAATTAGGATCACAAGGAAAAAGGTTAGATTTTTGTTAGAATTTGAAGTTCATGCTGATATAGGTGCTTGTGTGTGAGTATCAGCACTGATTCCATTGTGCGAGTTGGATGAGGCAAGTTTAATGAAAAAATATGGAGTGACTCCCGACGCGGAAGTCCTTTCTGCTCTCGACCTCGCTGCTAGAGAGAAGAAGGTAAAATATCGGTCCAGCTTCTCAGTGAAATTAAGGCAGTAAAAAACGTTCATAAACTGCGCATGATTATCATGTGGTTCGTGTTAGCAGTAGTTCTTGCAGAGCACACAGAACATCAAAGAAACAAGAAAGCAAGAGATCTTCAAAACAATAAGAAAGTAAGGGCAAAACCCTGAAGCCAAACTTTAAATCTAACAAGAAAAGGGGAAAAGGGTAGAGCTTTTATATGCAAGCAGGGGTTTGTTCTTGTGCCGATTTCTTGGACTGATTGCTTCCTACAGAAAGGTTTACCGCAGAGAGCAATATTACAGTCGTTTGGCTCATCCCCGACTGCCATTCTTGCTCAGCCAGAATTGAGTGCACTGTTAATTCCCATCATCCCACAAAATTGTAAACTTTTCAATTTGCTCGCTGTTTTTCTTAGCATGTTTGCCTATCTCCTGTGTAATGCAGATAGTATGCTACCTGTATTGTTGCCATAGATAACCAGACAATTGCTTATGCGGTGCATAACTTCCTCCATCATTTGCTTCAGCCATAGTCCTTCCATTGTCATGTGAGACAAAGCCATATATTCCGCTTATGTAGAAGAGACTTTCAGTGTGGCCTGTGCCTTGCTGTTCCAGCGTACACTTGTACGATCCAAAACATAAGTAAAGCCTGTGGTAGATCTGATTGTGTTATATCGCTCCCCTCATTAGAACCTGTGTAGCCCCATACTTTTATCTCATCTGTCCTGACTCTATATCTAAAGTGCATAATAAAGTGTTATGCCCTTTATATTATTCGTCATCCAGCCCAATGTTTGAACCCCAGATTCTCATTGAATCTGCTAATTGGGAAGCTGACTGAGTACAATATATCAGAATAACTCGTTTTTATTTGACTTCTATCAATTCCCTGTAAGCTTTGCTTTTTGACCCCTTTGATTTTCCTCAAAAGTTTGTAGGCAAGAGCTGTTGTCTAGTTTTTTGTTGCACTCCATTGGGCTTCTCACTGCCTTACATTGAGCCAACCAATGTTTCTCCAAAACTCCATTCAGATACTGTCATTGGTCCATGCAGATCCTCCCTGT
This sequence comes from Diphasiastrum complanatum, assembly GCA_029204225.1. Taxonomy (NCBI): domain Eukaryota; kingdom Viridiplantae; phylum Streptophyta; class Lycopodiopsida; order Lycopodiales; family Lycopodiaceae; genus Diphasiastrum; species Diphasiastrum complanatum. Next base: position 39,790,874 of record CM055112.1, on the reverse strand, counting down.
TTCCTGATTTGATTGTGTGGCCAACTCAAGAATAAACGAGAGTGCCCCAATATCCTTCATGTCAAATGCCTCAAATATTCATGTCTTTATTCGTCTCATTTTTTCCTTTGAATCGCTAGCCAGAATAATATCATGTAGATATATTGCAATAAGTAAACTCTGCTCCCTTTCATGCTTAGTGGGATCTTGCATCTCCTCCCTTGATGTACGCCAATTATCTGGAAGATACTCACCTATTTTTTCAGTGACCAGATAAAATGTGGATTGTTTAAGCCCATGATACGCTTGTGCAGATTTCATATCTTGTTTTCGTGTCCTTGGCTGCACAAAATTCTCAGTGATGTAAATGTCTTCTTCAAGCTCTGAATCAAGAAGCTGGTCTTGAAGAATATTTGTTGAATGATCGTTCCTCGAGCTGCTGAAATTGTTGTTGTTGAATTATAGATCCAATAAGGAGTTGATGCCTGGCTCACAGATATCAATCCTTGGCCATTTGTTGGACATACAAAATGTGTTTATGATGCCTACTGCTCCAGACTTGCCTGCACAATCTCCCTGTTGGCAACCTTACTGGGAGGACCTGCTTTGAGCTCTGTAAAGTTTTGGATTCATTCCCTTCTGTTGCTGATTGGCACAGTGGCCCGAAAATCAATAGATCATCCATCATCCTTTTCTTTTTTTCCTTCAGCCAAGAAGGCAAATCCATGTGCTTCCTCATGATGTGCTTCAGGCTTCTTGGTTGCTGGAGCCTTTCATGGCTGCAATACTCTTCTTACAAAATTGGCTATATAACCAAAATCGCCAGAGTAGTGACATTCTACATTTTCCATGTTTCTTCCCTTGCAATCAATCTCATTTTTTGCGATCAGGCTCATATCTGTTGTGAGCATTCGTAATCTGCTGCTCAGAACAAATGCCAGCCTACATTAGGAAAAACTGACTCTCCTCATTGCTACTTATCAGACTTTGTGCAAATCTCCTACTCAATTAAACTCACCCTTTTTCTTTTCACACGTCCTTCACCGTTCAAATGATACTGTGAGGCTGCACAATAATGCAAAACACCAGATCATCTTCCTACAAAGGTGCTCTAATTGCTTTCAGCTCGTCAGAAACTGCCTGCATGTGCTCGATCTGCAGATGGATATCAACTTTTTTTCAAATAAATGCAACACAAATTTTCTGTCATAGATGCTGCAAAATTTTTCCTGTACTCCCTTTGATTCCTTATCCCACACTCCTAAGTTGTAGGTGAATCAGCAAGACACAGGCATATGGTATCACATGCCTTCTCCAATCTATCTTCACAGCAGCAGTGTCCGTTACAACCAGTTTTACTTCACTAGCACCCTCAGCTGCACCTTCTGGACTACAACAAGGTGCAGTCTCTGATTTAGAGATCAGCCCCCAAAGTCTCCTTTCACCAAAAAACGTCTCCATTTGCCACTTCCATAAGCGAAAGCTTCTTCCTTCAAACGTTTGCATGTTCCAAACATGCAGACAGTTTGTGCTCAAGCTGACTATGCTTCCTTACATTTGATGCCTTGTGCCAAGCAAATGGAGCAACGTGGGTTATTATGATGCAATGGTTCATGGGTCAGCCTATTGTGGGCCCATAACCTGTTGAAAGGCCCCTTGAACACAGAGAATATTAAGAAACAAGAGACAATGAGAGATTCATTGGAACAAGAAAGCTAGAGAGCACGACACACTAACCACTACAGCCAAAAGGAAGCTTTTTATTTAAGAAGAAAAGAGTAAAGTTTTTATATGCAGATGAGTTTTTCAAGATTACCTGTGTATTCACTTCTTGGACTAACTGCCTTCTACATCTAACAAACTAACAGAAAAATTTACCACAGAGAACTGTATTACAACCATTTGGCTCGACCCTGGCTGCCTCTCAACAGTAGTCTGATTTTATGCTCCTCGGATTTGATGGCTGATTATCTGCATGTGGATTGTCTTCAAACGCTTTTGCATATACTATAACTGAATTCAAAGTGATGGAGATATGCACTTTTCATTCAACCGTTAAGTGACAGATCTTGTACTGAATCTTGCAGCTTGTAGTTGTTGGCAAGGTCTACTATGGTGATCCAAGGGATAAGATTTGTGATGCAGTTGTTGAAATCCCACTGGACTGTGTGATAATGGGCAGCCGTGGCTTAGGCACGTTAAAAAGGTAAAATGTAGAACAGATCATTGATTGGATGCTTGAGGGTAGAATTGAATAATTATCTGTGGTTATTTCTTTGTTATTAAGGTTGTTTTGATTTGAAATAGGTGGAAAACGCAAGCCACCTTTGAATTGCTTCTTGTTCTGTCCCATATGTTGCTTGAAAAGCAAATGCCAGAACTTTCCACAAACATTCGTTATTTTCAGGTTAAGAATTCATGCAGCTAATTTGAAAGTTCCTCTACGACACCAGCTGAGCTTGAATTTGCCGGGAGCTTTTGTTTTCCGTGTCCTGATAGGAATAAATTAGCAAATAGTTGCTGGAAAAATCATTGAATTACTTCACACTATCTCCAAAATCAAAACATTTAACCTGTAGATCCCTTGTTTAGACCACAGATCTCCATATCTAATTTGCATTCATTGTTGGCAGAGCTCTATTGGGAAGTGTGAGCAACTATGTGGTGAACAATGCACCATGTCCAGTCACTGTTGTAAAGCTCCTAGGAGGCAGTGGATCTAACCGCGGCAAGAAGTGATACTTGCTCATAGTTCCTTCAAAAAATTTGTATTACAATTTTGAACTAGTTATTGGATAGTGTGCTTTGTTGAGATTTTATTTAGGTCAAAATTTCCTGTCCCAGTTATAGGGCATAGTTTATTTTGAACTGTTTCGACCTCTTGTGATTTTAAAATATATCTTCAGTTGAAATCTGACTTTCAGAGAATTGCCTTTTTTTCGTCCATTGTGCTTCAAATTTTGTTGGTATTCTTTTGATATTCGAAAAAGCTTATGGATTTACAAGTTCATATTTGCAACCAGCTAGTTTAATTAACAATTTAGGTGGATTTGTTCTTTATCCAGCTAAGAGGATACATATGTACCAGCTATTTTTCATCTCTAATTACAAGAGAATAGGTGATATGTCCTGGTGAAGTTGATGCCATTTTTATGTAAGATGTGATGCAAGTCTCTTGAACATGAACATACAAGGTTGCTAAATATTCAAAAAACTTAAAGGTTTGCTGAGAGCTTTTCCATCTATGACAGCGTTATGCAAGATGCAGGTTCCATTGTTCACTAATCCCCATAAGTGGTCCCTAGTCAAATAAAGTGTTGGCAACACCTCATCCAGGGAGCATAACTGTCAAATTTGCTCCACTCTCGAAATACCATGGAACCTCCTAGTCTCAATAGCTAGATGATGTGATGATGATACATGGAGCTGTCCCAATGTAAATCTGAGGCTGTTTGATAATCCCGAGTCCAAATAGTGTGCAAAACTGGGAACCCCGCTATGTCTAGCTCAATAAAATGAGTCTTGGTAATAGTTGGGCTTAACCCCAAGCTATTGCCTCCAAGTACGATCGAAGATATGCCCGATATAGGAAGCGTTTGATATACTGATGAGTACCCGAGGGAAGCTCTGTAATGGAGATACCAAATGCCTCAAGGAAGACGTGGGATGCCTGAGAGAACCATGACAGTTTTTATCTTTGATCATGAACATAATGTGAAGAAGCAAGTGCTATTTGTGTATATCTCCCATCTGCACTTGGAAGTGCCTGAACTCTATGAATATATGCAATAAGCTGGAAAGCTACTACGTCTATCTGGATAGGTGGAACAACAAACTCAGCAAGGAGGATCTTGTGTGGAACAGAGGACTTTGCCCGAATCATATGATCTAACATGGTGGTCTGTAATCTCGAGATACTGGCCCAATGTGATGAGGGAAGACCGGTACACCATGTCTCTGCTGCATACATGGCAAGGGCTAACAAGGGGCAAAAAACATTGGATCAAAGGCCTCCAAGTGCATTTGGCTAGGGAATCTACACCTACTTTTCATTTTCAAGAGTTTTTTGGGAAATTGCAATGCATGCTTCAAAAGTGATATGCTATATAAAAAATAGACGTTACAAGACTTTTTGCATGACTGAATTTCTTGCACTCATCATTTCCACAACTGAACTTGTTGCACCCTAATCAAGGATGTTGTGTGTTATTGTAGTTGCCTATCAGTAGGGTGTGAAGACATTTAGTGATTTCCAAATGTTTTCAAGCCAGTTCATATACGAAAAATGCAACGTCGTGTTGTAGTGAACCGTTTTGAAATAAGACAATGAAGGCTTGAATCTATCTACCCATATCATATGATTTTGTCACTATACCTTCAACTTTTTCTTTTTGTTGTTGTTGTGTGGACATGGTTAGATGGTAAGCCTCAACAAACAAAAAAACTCACACCAATAGATGGTGTTGCTACAACGAATTTAAATAGATTGACATCATGACAGATCCTATGCTAAGCATTGACAATGATTTATCCACTACGATCAACTACATATAATTACTTGTTGTGGAGGCGTGAGTTGGAGCACTAGCAACGAGAGCTTGATTACTAAGAAACAATTGTGCCATCTTTTGTCACATACATGCACATGACATCACTTGCTCATTCTTAATCATAAAATCAGTTTTTTATTGCCTCCTTGAGCTCTCAAGTTCGCTTCTACTTGCATTCCAACTGACATGTTTGAGGATAATTTAATTCATTAGAAAAAATATAAAGTGCTCTCGTCAATGTTTATTTTTGATGAACCTCTTTATATTTATGATCTTGTTTGATAATTAAGGTCATAATGATTCATTAATGAATGCTTCATTGTTGAGGATGTTAGAATTATTTTCACCTTAATTTTTTTCATTATTGTCAAAGGTGGTGCTCCATCTAGTTTTGGAGTAAGTTTTTATTGAACTTAATAACATCCTACCACTACTATGTTGGAGTATTCATAGAGGATTTAAAGTCCTCATTGAACCTAAGAACATAATACCGCTACTTCATGAGTATAAATGGAGGATTGAAAGTCCCCATCGGATCTAAGAACATCATATCATTCGTCAATCACAGCCTTGGGAAAAGGAGTAGTGTTGATAGTTGTTACTAGACCTACTACTTGGAGACGCCACTGAAAGAACATGAAACGCGCCTTCGGCCCTTCGGCCCTTCGACCATGATCTCAAAAGACACTTGACCAGACTGTTTTTCTCGAACCTTTTGGTGCCCTTGAAGTCAGGAAGCTAGAGGATAGAGATTACTCTTAGCATCGGGGCCACAAGGGTTCCAATGACTTTGATTGCTCTATTTACCTAGAAATGACTGCCCAAGAATTCGATCTTTCCTCTTCAATTTTGCACACCGCTTTGCTTAAAATTGAAGATGAGACCTATGTAATTTGTAATCTAGTCAGAGAGGACATCCATGTTGCTCGCCTTAAAGCAATTTCCTACACGATGATAACTATCAAAACTCAGGATGAAAAAGGTCTGATATTTCTATATACCTTGGTTGGCTGGGTTGGCTTGTTTCCAATGATCAGCAGCTCTACTGAACCAAGCTTCGAAAGTTTCAAAATCTCCTTGTTGAATGGCTTGTTTTCCTCGGTCGGGATAGGTCATCCCAATAGGATTCCCTCTCCGAGAACTGTACTTGAGAGTTTCCTAACTTATATGGCTCTATTAACTAAAATTTATTTTTTCTGTGTGCATGAATATATGAAAAAAAAAAAATGGAAACAAATTTTTTTTAGAATAATAAATTGGTTAAATTTTTATTGCAATGAAAAGACTAAATTGAGTTAATGAAATAGGTTTTCGAACCCTAAATAAGGAATTAAATTTTATCTTTCCTCCTACCAAGAAAAAGAATAAGATCCGAGAGTACAAATTTATATTTTATAAGAGGATTGGAACTAATATGACATAGTCTGTTATTAGACTCAATGAGGACTTTAAATCCTCCATAGGAGTGAATAACATAGTTGTAGTGGTAGGATGTTTTAATAGTTTCGATAAGGACTTTAAGTCCTCTATTCGAACTAATATGACATAGTCTGTTCTTAGGTTCAATGAGGACTTTAAATCCTCTATTGGCACTCGACATAGTGGTAGTGAGAGGGTGTTATTAGGTTTAGTGAGGACTTTAAATCCTCTATTTGCGCTAATGACATTGTGGTAATGGTAGGCTGTTTTATTAGTTTCGATAAGGACTTTAATCCTCTATTGGAACTAATATGGCATATTATGTTCTTAGGTTCAATGAGGACTTTAAATCCTCCATTGGAACAAATAACATAGTTGTAGTGGTAGGATGTTTTATTAGTTTCGATAAGGACTTTAAATCTTCTATTGAAACTAATATGACATAGTTTGTTCTTAGGTTCAATGAGAACTTTAAATCCTCCATTGGAGCGAATAACATAGTTGTAGTGGTGGGATGTTTTATTAGTTTCGATAAGAACTTTAAATCCTCTATTGGAACTAGTATGACATAGTCTGTTCTTAGGTTCAATGAGGACTTTAATCCTCTATTGGCACTTGACATAGTGGTAGTGAGAGGGTGTGTTAGGGCCATTTTCGGCAGGGGGTTGGTCCAGCCAAAACATCTTAAAAGAGTCAAGGGGCCCCACCTCTAATGGCGGTTCAGCCCTACGTGAGCAACAAAGGGTTTGCCACTTCTGATGGCCTTCTCTATTGCCCTATGCTCCCCAACCGATGAGAGTTTTCTAGGCTCTTAGAGATACGATTGCAAGGAGGGGGTGGTAATACTTTTGGCTGCAATAATTCACTAGCTTTCTAGGATCACGGGTCCATTAAACTTCTGATCACTAATTCGTGTTATTTACTATGAAGGAAAACCAGGCTCCACTACTAGCAATGTATGATCTACTAGTAGAACATTGTTTTAACTTTAAAATGAAGAAGCGATTCCATACTAAGTACAATTCCACTCATAAACTGGTTGTCTCCCCTCTTACCTAACGGAAAACAATTCCATTGTCAGTCTGGTTTAAATCATTTAAAAATAGCAATTACGATGTAAATACTGATACCCTAGATGAGGCATGGAGTAAATGGAAAACCTCAATAGCTACTTATCCTATCCGGCCAAAAATCACAAACAATTTCATCATGTCAAAACAATAGCAAGTACGGAATCTTTGGAGTGCATGGTTCCTGAAACACTACACACCGGCATACTATCATTCTGGTTCTAAAATTTTTAGTATGATTCACTACAGTGCACAATCGACCCGTTATTAACTCAGTTGAACGAGCGTAACCACAAAATGCAAACGCATCCGAACTCAAATTTATATGACCTTGTTACTAAACAGATGTAAGCGGTCTATAAAACCTTCCTTGCTTCACAAAAACGCTTTATAAAAACCTTATTCACATGTAGCTGACTATAGCAATAACCTCACATTGCATTCCGATTTAACTTAAAAACTTACAACCAGAACTTCATGAAACTTACTTGCTTTCCAACAAAAACGCTTATAACGATTTAGTTGGAAATGTGAAAAAACCCTACTATCACACACCATAACATGTTCATGACAAAACATACTACTTTATGTTTATTGGTACAAATAGAGTTTGAAAAATCATAGCATACCTCAATGCACAATTAGGTAGCCAGTTCATGACATTGTAGCAAAATTCAGAGCCAGGCATGTTGACGTAGTTTTCTCCACTTTACGCCTGTCCGATCAAATTGGTGTAAAAAGAAAAAATGAATAAAATGAAAGTTTCTGGAATATGAACGGTGCGATTGAAATGTTAACGGTTCAGTTGAGAGAAAACTGAACCAAAAGTCTGTAAAAAAAACAGGCCAGAAAGATACAATGGCTAAAAAAATCAGCAACCCATCACTCACTCCAAGCCCTCAAGCACACCATCCCACTCATTCAAGATATAAGCCTACTAGTATGACAATGGACTACAACCAACCAACCAACCCTCACCATGAAATCACTCTCAACAAAAGCAATTCTCTCAACACATTACTCTAATGTTCAAGCACAACCCACTTTTCCCATCAACAAGCATAGATTCAATCCCAAGGAGTGCAAACAAAAACTCCATCAACCCAATCAATCAATCAACTAATTGGAAGGAAAAACACAACTCTCAAACCAAACCACAAGCACCCAGCCTATCCATTGTTATCAACTACAAGTGAGTCTACTCTCAATCCACTAACAAGCATTCAACCCCAAACATCCATCACTCCACAAGCAACTATGCAAGACAATACTTGTACCAATGCATAAGCATACTATAAGGCAAAAACCACATTTAACCATCCATCAAACCAAACTTGCAAGGAATCAAACCTACTCATCAACAAAGATCTCTCAAGCAAGCACCCATCTTCCAAAAACTTTCAACTCTAAAAAACTCTCAACCAACATCACATCAAACTATCACATCATCATCTAACTCACCCAACTATCATCCAACTATCAATCAACTATCAATCAACTATCATCCGACTATCAATCAACTATATCTTAACACAAAGAGTGGCCTCCTTTTATAGTAAATCCCAAGTGTCCCCCTTCAAAATGTCATCTTGTCATTCTACATGCCCTTCAAGCCCTCTTTGTCATTTGTCCCCAACCCATTTGATAGTACACCTAGTGGCCTCCATAAGAGAGTGGGGGAGTGGTGCATTCAAGGCTCTCTTCCAAAACTAGCCAAGATGCCATTTTTGTCAAAGGCTAGGGAGGCCATTCAAGTTTCCCCTTTTGTACACCCTAGAAGCCCAAAATGTCAATGGCTAGTGGGTGTACCTCCCAATTTTTATAGCCTCCAAGGTGTTTTGGCATTTATTATCCAAATTTTGGGTGAGGCCCTTTTTCAACCCCTATTTTTAGTAGGCGGCCTTCAATTTTTCTTTGGGTACCTTCGTTTTTGGCCTTTCTTCGTTTTTTCAAGGGTCGTGCGCCTACTGCTCATTTGTCTGGATTTTTGGCCTGTTGGGTAACCACTTGGCCCAGACATTTCGTTAATTGCCCTGCCCATAAATTGCCCAAAGGGTTTCTGTGACTCCTTGACAATGAATCCATATTTCCCGGTCCCATTTTTATCCAAAACTTTTCTTTCTCGGTTTTTCTTCTGTGGTTGACTTTTCCGACATTCATGACTAGGGTTCCCACAACAACACAGTTTTCCTAAAAAATACACTGAGTGATCATATATTAGTAAAAATGGACTCAGTACATGGTGGGATTTTAGCACGGTCATATTGGCTATTGTTTTACAAGTGGCCATTTTTTTGAAAAGCCGTAAAATATTTACCGGCCATTTCTAAGGCCGCAAAATTTGCTCTAGCCTCATTTAGGACGGGCTGGAACCCAATTCTATGTGGACCGGCACTCTTGGCTCGGTCTTACAAAACTTGACCACAAAATATTTTTGACGGTTTTTTTGAAAAGCCAATTTCTTACTTTTAAACTGTGTCTAGCCACTTTAGGGCGGGCTAGGACCCAGTTCTAAGGCAAATTTGTGCCGATTTTTCTCTAATAACCGGGCTTTACATGCCAGGTTTTTCAATTACTGCGAACTTAAACTTCAATATTAGGCCGATTTCCTGTGCGAAAATATCGGCTAACAAAGTGTTATTAGTTTCAATAAGGACTTTAAATCCTCTATTGGAACTAATATGACATAGTGGTAGTGAGAGGGTGTTATTAGGTTCAATGAGGATTTTAATTCCTCTATTTGTGCTAATGACATAGTGGTAATGGTAGGATGTTGTATTAGTTTCGATAAGGACTTTAAATTCTCTATTGGAACTAATATGACATGGTTTATTCTTAGGTTTAACGAGGACTTTAAATCCTCCATTGGAGTGAATAACATAGTTGTAGTAGTAGGATGTTTTATTAGTTTTGATAAGGACTTTAAATCCTCTCACTACCACTATGTCGAGTGCCAATAGAGGATTTAAAGTCTTCATCGAACCCAAGAACAGACTATAGAAGATATTTCTCTAAATTGTTGAATTTATAGATAAAAAATTCCATGTGTTGTGGTGAATTTCAAGCCTTCAACATGAGATAAGAGCTTAAATAGAAAGGGACATAAATTTTTCATAATGGTGATTCGACACAATAATGAATAAGTATCTTACAAGCTTTAAATCAAATTATATTCAAGAGTATAGAAGAATGGATGAAAGAGGAAAGACCAGAAAGATCAATGAGAAAAAATATTGAAGGAATGAGACATAACTGGGCAAGCATGAGATAACAAATAGTTAGAAGCACTCTCTATCGAATTGGTCATAAATGTGGTTCTTTTTCTCATAGACTCAAGGAAAGTAAATGTCTGTGTTGATTTTCCTGAGGGAAAGTTTCTTCACTTCATTGATACAACTTAGTGCATTTGCCACTCAATTAGTGGCACCTTCAATATATCATACTCTAAAAATGAGTTCTTGCATAAATTCTAACTATTGATCATTATGATTACTAAATACTTCAAGGGTTGGTGATTTCCATGTGCATGTTCTCTTTCTCTCTCTCTCTCTCTCTCTCTCTCTCTCTCTCTCTCTCTCTCTCTCTCTCTCTCTCTCTCTCTCTCTCTCTCTCTCTCTCTCTCTCTCTCTCTCTCTCTCTCTCTCTCTCTCTCTCTCTCTCTCTCTCGCCCCCTTTACACTCTCTTTCTGGATCCCTGTGCGGCGCCCAATAGCCCTGCTCCATGCCCTAGCCCTGTGAATATTCCCTGAGAATATTCTACAAAATATTCCCTTCCCAATCCATCTGTGCCCAAGGAAAAACAAAACTATTTGCTGGTTTTTTGTAAGCTTTTTTTACGGCTACTAATATCTTCTACGGGCACCCAAATGCACCATAGAAGCAGCCGTAAAAAAATTGATCTAAAAATCTTCAAAATTTCTTATGGTTCCTCCAATTTTTTTCGAGCACAGAAATATTTCATGGATTTTAAGTTTATAGAATCCAGTTTGTAAAACATTAGTTATGAAGTCAAGGGAATGGAAATGTCTTCATAATGTAGATCTTTTGGTTTCAGTAAGATCATGAATGATGTGTTCATTCATAAAGATGAAAATTGTAAGTTTTCAACCTTAAAGGCAAGTTGTAGACTTCTTATGAGAATAAGTGAAGCATCCAAAGTGGACACTTATATCCATAACCAAGTAGTTAGCCTTATTGAGATGGAAACACCTTTTGATTTCAATATTAGAAAAATCATGCCAAGTTGTGATGATTTTTGGACTTATGTTTCTAGCATAAGTAATCTCGATAGGAAGTGCATATTGTATGGTCATAGTTGTTGTGATCATTATGAGACATGGAGGTCTCGGATTTCCATCAAGAAGGAGCATCATGAAGAGGATCTTAAGGAGCCTTCTCAAGGTTCAAGTGTGCCAAGGATCGAGGAGGAGAGACCTTCTCAAGTTGTGATTCTAAGAAGAATCTCAAGAAACATGGTTGAGTCCATGTGGCTCACATTTCAAGGGAAAGAGGAGCATATTTCATGTGGTATACATCTCGTACTTACTTCTTCTATGTCATTTGATGAATCAATTTGCTTTAATGCATCTCAAAATTGGAGTAAAGCCATACTAGTTGAGTATAAAGTCTCTCTTGATAACATAGATGATGTTCTTAAAAGTTTGAAATTGATTTTAAATCGATTAGAAATCAAATGGTTATTTCATCAAATGTATGCTCTTGAGTCATGCAAGAGCAAAAGTGATTTGTTCACTCATAGTTTGAAATTTATTTTTTTCAAGTATTGAGGCAAATTGTAAACTCTTTATGTCTATTGCCCCTAGCAACCAAGATTTCTTCCTTTGTAATGAAACAAGCATCACCACCAAACTTAGTCATGTATCCTTTCTCTATCATTTGACCAACACTTAGCAAATTCTTTGAAAGTGAAGGAATGTAAAGAACACCATCAGGTCTTGATTTTCTTTTAGTAGAGAGACAAATAGGAATTGAACCAATACCTTCAATCACACACTCACCACCATTGGCCATGTGAATTGCTTTCTTGGCTCTATCATAAGTGACCAAATAAGTAAAGAACTCCTTGTGACTAGTCATGTGTGAACTAGCTCCACTATGAATCCACCATGAATCTTTGTCACCTTCACTTGATATTGGACTTGAAGAACACATCAAAAGAGAATCATCACCACCTAGATCCTCATCATTAGTAGTAAAGTTGATTTGCTTGCTACCTTCATCTCTTTGCTTCTTCAAACATTCATTCGCAAAATGCCCTTTGATTCCACAATAAAAGCATTTCAACTTAGACTTATCTTTCTTTTTGCCAAACGAGGAAGTCTCACCTTGATCTTGCCCCTTAGACCACTTGTCTTTGCCTTTGCCCTTGAACTTGCCTTTGATAAACATAGCCTCCTCTTCATTTCGAGATGTCGATGTAGATCCACCTCCTCTTGATTGAAACCTATACTCCTCATTCACCAAGATCTCTTGAAAATTCACAATACTTGGCAAAGTCTTTTGAATAGCAAAACTTTGAACAAGATTAGCATGATCATCCAACAAGCCATTAAGTATAACTTGAACAAGTTCTACCTCCTTAATGCTTTCATCAATACATGCTAACTCATCATTGAATGCCTTAACCCTCAAAACAAAAGCATGAGTACTCTCTTCTTTCTTTTGCAAACTATGAAAGATTTTCCTCCTAAGAGTAAGCACTCTTGATGTAGACTTGGATTCATAAAGCTTCTTCAAAGCTTCCCAAGCCTCCAAAGCCTGATGTGCACTTACCAACTTCCTTGAGAAGTTTATTGGTAACATTCATCTTAATCATGTGTAGAGCTTTCTTTGCTCTCTTGTAATACCTCACTTGATCTTGAGGTGCTTGAGGCCTCTCCTCCACACCTACAACAATCTCCATCAACTCATTCATCTCCAATAAGGACTCCATCCTCACCTTCCAAGTAGAATAGTTGATTGAGGTAAGCCTAGCATTGCTCTCCAACATAAAGGGACCTGATCTTCTTCTTTCAACCTGTTCCAATGCACAAAGCACTCTCTTAAATGTCAACAAATGAACTCAAGAAGAAATCACAAAAATATGGAACTTCTCAAATCTCTTCTAGCACTTCTAACTAGAAAATCAACACATAGAATAGTAAAATTTTGATCAAACTATGATCTATCCTCAATATAATGATTCTTGCCACTTACTAAGATTGAAACACACTCAAATAAATTTCATTAACCTCACAAACTAGAGATTCAATCAAAATTAGGGTTTTGACAAAATCACAAAAAATGAATATCTCAAATTCTACATGCAATTTCTAGAAACTTGATATATCTTCTTGTAGACTCCAATGAGACCTTCCTAATGCACCAAAAGTCATCTAAATCCAGTAAGACAAGTTTGAAATCAGAATTGATCAAGTATATAACCCTATATTGAGTTTTGACCTACAAAAGATCAATTCTACACATGCAAAAATGCTGATTTTTGAGTAGAAATCAATCTAGCATGCTCTAGCATTGGTAACTCCTCCAAATCCTTGCTAAAGATGGCTGATCCTTTCATAACCTGAAACACAAGAGCTCTGATACCATGTGAAGGATTTCAGATCACTCAAGATCCAATCCATGTCCTTGACCTTTGGTTAAAATAAGGAGCAAACCAACAATCCTGCCAATGTAGAAAAATTAGCATCTACATACAAAATGAGATGCAAACTCTAAGAGATACTGATCAAACATGAACCAAGACATAAAATATGTTTGATGTCCATACAATTACAGTACCCTACTGTATTTCACACGTGTGAAACCGAAAATAGCAATAAATGATCATTCTACACAAGGAATTGCAAGATAACATCATGAGAGTGCACCAATGAGTAGTAGAACCCAAGGAGAACCATGTATAATGATGAAATGAGAGAGATAAGAGAGAAGATGTGTCTCTCCACAAGTTACATCCTTTTATAGAGTTTCCAAACCCTATTTGGCCACTTGGCTTTCCCTCCAAAAAGTAAACCCTACTATTTTTGGGTCTAGATTCAATGTACCCAGAGTTCAAATTTGAATTTCTCTCAAAATCGACTACCAACTTTCCCACACTTTCAAAAAGTGTTTATTGAATGTATTTAAACTATTGTAACTTCAAAAATTTTATCTCTAAGTCTAAAATGAGTTTTGGCCTCTTATTGACAATTTACCAAAATGTGACTAAACTAGACTAAACTAGTTGAAATCTCTCACACTCCCTCTTCAACTAGTTTTGGCATAGTTTTGACAATAGAACTTTGATCCAACTTTAGAATAATCTCCATCCTAAGTATAGATCTCCTTTTTAAGGTTCTAAAATATCTTTCATAATTGATATAGAGAATAGTGTCCAAATTGGATGCTTCACTATTTCTTACATCAATTTTACACATCAAGATATAACTAGAACATGAAGAACCAAATAGAATGTGAATGAAATGATTCCTCCATATAGTCGCGCCGTGTAACTTCTAGATTAGAGTGATTAAGCATCTACAACTAATCACGAATTACAAGTGGCAGATTAGCCACGACCTAGAGTGCATCTGCTGATGTCATGATATCAGATCAGATATCTGTACTTATTAGTACTTGCACCATCTTGCTGATTCTTTTTGTAGTGTGAGGGTTGAAAAGGATGTTCTAACGATTTTTGTGCCGCTTCGCATCGTTTGACTTTCGCGTCATCCGACTTTCTCCCCCTATACCGGAAAAAATTCTCTTTCGTGAATTTTTCAAAATTGTCTTTTCGTCAGAGTGTTCGTGAACATTTTTGCTTCGTGTCTTTTGACTTTCACATTCGCAAACATTTTCATCAGGCAGAGGGCTGAAAGCTAGCAAAGCTTTGGTAATGGAAACATTTTGTTTTTTCAAAAAGGTGATAGCACTCCGAGATGATGGTGGTGGTGAATACATCTCCAATGAGATGTCTGACTATCTGGCCAAGCATGACATTCGAAGACAATTTACAACTTCCTATTCGCCTTAACAGAATGGAATTGTACAAAGGAAGAATCAAACGCTACTCAACTCAGCCATATCTATGCTACATCAAGCACATTTATCTTTGAAATTCTGGGCAAAAGTTACTACACAACTTGTTATGTATAGAACGGTTAGAATTAAAGTAGAATCATTGTGCTACTATATTGTGGGTCCTATCAGTCGATAAGGATTAGTTGGCCTCACCACGAGGCAAGTCGACGGGACACACATCTCGCCAACGGCAACCTGGGTCATGCATGAGTTGCCTGAGTGAAGAACTATATGTACAGTGTAATTTCATTTTGAGAAATACAGTTGCTATGTGAGCTTGATGTGGAGAATGTTTTATGTCTGTGTTACTGTGTGACATAATCTATGTTCCTGTTCGAAGCAAATTCTAACTTGGTATCAGAGTTGTACAGGGAGTGTACACAGCATAGCATCGTCGTTGAAGAGAGCTTCGGGAGAACAGTCTTCTGAGAGTTCGGGGTTTGCAGCGGGTTGAAAAACGGAAAGTCACGGATCTTTCTTTGTACTTGATGGAATTGAACACCGTAAATTGCTACCTAGCACTGTATGGAAGAGGCCAAGTGATTGCCAGGAGGGCAAGGCTAAGAGCAATTGTACCTTTCTCAAAAGCTATGGAAAAATCCCAACTAGGATTTGTAGGCAAAAAAAAATGGAAGGCTTTCTCTGTAGGAGGCTATTTCAAGATCTGTAAGAAGCTGGAGGCAGGCATTTTGTTAGGGCAAGGAAACTCCCAAGTGGCCACAGATAGCCACAAGCTACAGGAGGAGAAATTGTCTCTCTTGTTATGGAGAGTTTTGTGAGTTAGGCACTAATGTCTCTTTGTACAAAGCATTTTTGGGAGCTATAAATCTATGCAACAGGGCGCCACAATAGGCCGACTGAGCTTAGAAAAGGTTGTGTGCGGTCGCGCGCCAGAGAAAGCATTGGATCATTCCAAGGAGGGCAGCCATCGTTGAGAAAGAGCAGGCAAGGAGGAAGGAGGTGCTCGGGGCAGCACTGTGTGGCCAGTGTAAGGGAGCCTATAGCGTCTGGAAGGCCATAGCGACCGTACAAGCACGGTTCAACGCCCAGATGTAGTTTGAACCTTTGGATGAGGTGTCAGATGCATCGACGGTCCATAACTCGTGATGGGAGAGAAACATGGACCACAAGATTTGGCTAAGCCATTGGATGGGATTTGAAGGGACCCATGAGGATTTGAAGAGCCAAAAAAAGAGTTCTTCATTAAAAAATTTCAAAGTGAAAGCTGAGTTGGGTCCCAAGTTCATGAAAGGTGAAGTTTTTTCACTCTGAAAAAACAGTTTAAAAACTAGAAAAGTTCCTATTTTTGGGTCCTTTGTCCATTTTGACCCAAACGAAAGGCTATAACCTCCAATTGAAGGGCACCTGGACTGTACCTGCAAGTACGGTACAACAAAATAGAGTTATTACAATGGAGAAAGTGTTCAGAGTGCGCCAAAAATGATTTCACCATTCCATTGGGCACGTAGTTGGGAGTTGACGACTGAGTGCATTTTGGAAGGCGACGCCGATTTGGCTTTCAATTTGGTGGAAAAGCGACGAATGGTCTGGTAAGGGAAAAAGTGCAGGTCATTATTTTTGACTTCTGACATCACAATTGGCCTCGACATACTGCTTTTAGCCTACGACAGAAGTTTCAAGCAGTTTTGTGATGACAAACATGGGAGAGTCCATTTTGAGTGAAAGTAGCAAATTGGACCTCCAACTATGCAGTGTGGAAGTTCAAAATGAAAAACATACTGATGGAGAAAGACGAGTATGAAGTCGTCATAGGTGATGAGAGAAGGCCACCAAATGAAGCGAACATCAAAGTATTCGACAAGAAGATGAGGAAAGCTTTGACCTTCATTAACTTGTCAGTGAAGGATCACATCATTACCCACATTTGTGATGCTGTTACACCCAGATAGGCATGGGATGTGCTAAAGGAGCAGTTCGAGATGTCAAATCCGTCAAAAATCATGTTTCTGAACTCAAAACTGAATAGTGCCCGCATGGAGCAAAGAGAGCACATTCAAACTTATATGACCAGAATTAAGACAATGAGAGATGACCTGCATTCTTTTGGTGAGCACATACGTGATGTGGAGTTGGTGCACAATGCATTGTGCAGCATTGCAGGACCCTATCAGATGTTTGTGAGCGGAATAGCATCAAGAGAAATATTGCCAACCTTTGACGAGCTCGAATCTTGATGCAGGAAGAGCAACGACGAGAAATGGTAAAAGCTAGACGTCAAAATATTGACGATCAAGCACTTGTGACACGCCAAAAACAAGTCAAGGGCAAGGGCAAAAAGAAGTCTAAACAACAATTTGCCAAGACTCAGGAGGATGAGGGATCTTCCAATAAGACCAAGAAGAAAGACAAGTGCTTCCATTGTGGTAAAAAGGACCATTGGAAGAGTGAATGTCGCAAATTCCTGGCGGAACAAGGCAAGGGGAAACCAAAGCAAGCAGGTAACCTTGTCGATGAGGGTGAGATTGAAGACTCTAGCATCTTCATATCTGCATTGTCATCTAATCAAGATGATCAAGCATGGTATATTGACTCGGGAGCCACAAGACACATGACAGGTAACAAGCACTGGTTCAGTAGCTTGAAAGTGTTGGATAATGGAACGTCCGTTTCACAAGCAAATGGTGCTAGGTTGATCTCGTTGGATTTGAATTTCGAGACAATGTTAGTCATCTTGTATTAATGGGCCAGCATGTATTTTGTATGCTTCATCAGATTCAGACTATTACTGAATAAGACTGTATCATCTACATAGAGATTGATGATGATGAAGTAATCTGATACAGACTTGAAGTACACATTTAAGTCTGCTAAGTTTGGAATAAAACCATTCTCTATTATAAATGCGTTGATATTCTAGAACCAAGCTTTGAGTGACTGTTTCCATAGAGCACCTTGTGAATTTTGCATACAAGGTGCTGTTGCTTGTCGTTGATTTCATATTACTCTGGTTGCGTCATATAGATTTTCTCTTTGCTGGTTCCATTGAGGAAAGCGATATGGACATCCATCTGGTGGATTTCAAGATCTGTTGCGGCTGCAAAGGAGAGGAGTACGCGGAACAACTAGGCTGAAGGTTTCTGATAATCCAAATCTAGAATATGAGAAACCCCTTTGGCGACTAGCCTGACCTTGTAACGATTTAGCCTTCCTTCAGCGTCGTACTTCACCTTGAATATCCATTTGCATGGAATTGGGTTTCGGTCCTTTGGCAGCTCAGTGAGTGTCCATGTTTGATTCTTCATAAGAGAATCGAATTCGGTGTCCATCGCTGCTTTTCACTGGTCAGCATTAGGAGTAGACATTGCCTCATAAACAATGGTTGGTGTGAAGGATTTCAGATAATTCAAGATCCAATCCATGTCCCTGACCTTTGGTTACAATAAGGAGCAAACCAACAATCCTGCCAATGTAGAAAAATCAGCATCTACATACAAAATGAGATGCAAACTCTAAGAGATACTGATCAAACATGAACCAAAACATAAAATATGTTTGCTATCCGTACAATTACAATAACCTACTATATTTCACACATGTGAAACCGAAAATAGCAATAAATGAGCATTCTACACAAGGAATTGCAAGATAACATCATGAGAGTGCACCAATGAGTAGTAGAACCCAAACAGGACCATGTATAATGATGAAATGAGAGATAGAAGAGAGAATATGTGTCTTTCCACGAGTTACATCCTTTTATAGAGTTTCCAAACCCTATTTGGCCACTTGGCTTTCCCTCCAAAAAGTAAACCCTACTATTTTTGGGTCTAGATTCAATGTACCCAGAGTTCAAATTTGAATTTCTCTCAAAATCGACTACCAACTTTTTCACACTTTCAAAAAGTGTTTATTGAATGTATTTAAACTACTGTAACTTCAAAAATTTTATCTCTAAGAAATGAGTTTTGGCCTCTTATTGACAATTTACCAAAATGTGACTAAACTAGACTAAACTAGTTGAAATCTCTCACACTCCCTCTTCAACTAGTTTTGGCATAGTTTTGACAATAGAACTTTGATCCAACTTTAGAATGATCTCCATCCTAAGTATAGATCTCCTTTCTAAGGTTCTAAAATATCTTTCATAATTGACATAGAGTATTATAGTGTCCAAATTGGATGCTTCACTATTTCTTACATCAATTTTACACATCAAGATATATAGAATGTGAATGAAATGATTACTCTATGTTTCAAACTTTGAAATCTCTGGAAAATTACAGCAACCAAACAATAAATGTGAGTGATGACCATTTTCTTGCTTGTCTCCTCCAACTTTGTCCTTTCTTGATATGTCTCCACCATAAAACTCCATGAATGAGCCTCCATCTCCATCTTGCCACAAGATATCATCAACACTTGATGACTTGGCCATGAATGAGTGACATAATGAACCTCCAATAGCTTCATTTCCATCAGCAAAACCAGCCAAGAATGCCAACTCCAACAATAAGATATTGCAAGACAATGTAGCTAGTTTGTCCATATCTTCACAATTTGCACACATCCACATGAAATAGCTCAAACATGAGATAGAACAAGTAAAGTAAACTTGAACAACACTTCCTTGCTTCTCTTTTGACCTTAATTGAGTCTTCACACACCTACAAAAATAGATCCAAAACATCTTTGCCAAATGGCCCTCCTTTGATGCTCTTGACTAGCTCCAAATTGCCACCTTTCCTTTTGTGTGGTTGAAGTCCTTTGAGACCAACCTCTTGATCTTCCTCTTGACCATCAAAGTCATTGAACAAACTTTGTTTTCCAGATCCTTTACTTGCTTTTACAGTATTAAAACCATGAGAACCAATATCCACTGGCATAGTATCATCTACACAAGAAAATTCTCCAAAACATGTGAGTAAAGCAAAGTGAGTCGCTTCCACTTGCTTACCTTTCTCTTGGATATCAAATATATCATAGATATGAATATCTTTAGACCTGACCCTCTGGAAATAATCCCTCTCAAACATATGATCTAGATCCAACAAGATCTCGTCAATGCTTGATCTCGAATTTCCACAAAGGTTAGTGAAAATAATGTCACCAATGTCACCATCATAAATCGAAAGATAGATTCCAAACTTTCCATCCAACATGAAGTAGAGTAGGTGAAGATGAGTACCAAACCTAATAAATCCAGCCTTCTTGAGTCCATAAAAAACCTCAATAAGCTCACCAATGAGATCTCCCTTGCCTTGAAGAAATTGCCTCTTGATTTGCTCCATGTAGTCTTATCCAACCAACCTTTTGCCATCTTGATCATAAGTGATCAATTCATAATCATAGAATCCTTTGAGTTGATGAAGAGATGTGAGATCCATGCCTTGGATCTTCCCAAGAACCAATCTTCCATTGCTCTTTCCTTCATAAGACTCCCTCTTAATGATTGCATCATAAGAAGTAGAAACCTCAAAGGCATTAGAAGCCATGAGAAAAATGATTAGTACCTTCAACATAAGGATGATTGAAGTACTCTCTTTTTTCAAACAAGAACCTCTACTCAATGTTTTAGGTAATGACTCGTATAATAATGATTCTTCCTCACTATCATTCACAATGACATCATTCAAAGTACATCCTACTTTGAACTCTTCACATACTTCTCTTCTCCTTGACTTGTGACTATCTCCCTCACCAAGTCTCTTGATAGAACCATTTGATCTACTCTCTTTATGAAGACATGTGACTCCACTTGCTGGAAAAATGACTTCCTTGGACTCATCACAAAAGAATGTAGAAGAACCATATCCTTCATGAATGCACCTAGCAACATCATGATCAAAGAAATCATTAACAACAATCTTTTCCAAGGAAGAACCTTCACCTCCATTGATGAAGTTAGCTCTTTCCTCAACTTTTGCATGCTTGCACTTGCCATGAAGAACCATTGAAACACCATCATTATCCTCAAGACTAGCCAAGTTAGCACAAAGATGAACATCTCCAAGAAGCATATTAGATCTTGATCTAGATCTAGCATAAGGAAGCTTGTTAGACTTTGCATAAGATACACTAATCTTATTGA
The DNA here is from genome assembly GCA_029204225.1 of Diphasiastrum complanatum. NCBI lineage: Eukaryota > Viridiplantae > Streptophyta > Lycopodiopsida > Lycopodiales > Lycopodiaceae > Diphasiastrum > Diphasiastrum complanatum. The sequence goes on along the minus strand of CM055112.1, from coordinate 39,769,725 downwards.
TGCTAAAAGGTAACTTTGGAAAGTTTAGACCAATCTCTTTTTCCATTCCATCTTTTTTGTTAGCCATAACAAAAGCATCAAGCTTGAAAAGTCTACCTTGTCTATTGCCCCTAGCAACCAAGATTTCTTCCTTTGTAATGAAACAAGCATCACCACCAAACTTTACCATGTATCCTTTCTCTATCATTTAACCAACACTTAACAAATTCTTTGAAAGTGAAGGAATGTAAAGAACACCATCAAGTCTTGCTTTCCTATTAGTAGAAAGACAAATAGGAATAGTACCAATACCTTCAATCACACACTCACCACCATTGGCCATGTGAATTGCTTTCTTGGCTCTATCATAAGTGAACAAAGAAGTAAAGAACTCCTTGTGACTAGTCATGTGTGAACTAGCTCCACTATGAATCCACCATGAATCTTTGTCACCTTCACTTGATATTGGACTTGAAAGACACATCAAAAGAGAATCACCACCACCTAGATCCACATCATATGTAGTAAAGTTGATTTTCTTGCTAACTTCATCTCTTTGCTTCTTCAAACATTCATTTGAAAAATGCCCTTTGATTCCACAATAAAAGCATTATAACTTTGACTTATCTTTCTTTTTGCCAAAAGAAGAAGTCTCACCTTGATCTTGCCCTTTAGACCACTTGCCTTTGCCTTTGCCCTTAGACTTGCCTTTGATGAACATAGTATCCTCTTCATAATGAGATGTCGATGTAGATCCACCTCCTCTTGATTGAAACCTATGCTCATCATTCACCAAGATCTCTTGCAAATCCACAATACTTGGCAAAGTCTTTTGAATAGAAAAACTTTGAACAAGATTAGCATGATCATCCAACAAGCCATTAAGTATAGCTTGAACAAGTTCTACCTCCTTAATGTTTTCATCAATACATGCTAACTCATCATTGAATGCCTAAAACAAAAGCATGAGTACTCTCTTCCTTCTTTTGCAGACTTTGAAAGATTTGCCTCCTAAGAGTAAGCACTCTTGATGTAGACTTGGATTCATAAAGCTTCTTCAAAGCTTCCCAAGCCTTCAAAGATGATGTGCACTTACCAACTTCATTGAGAAGCTCATTGGTAACATTCATCTTAATCGTGTGTAGAGCTTTCTTTGCTCTCTTGTCATACCTCACTTGATCTTGAGGTGCTTGAGGCCTCTCCTCCACACCTGCAACAATCCATCAACTCATTCATCTCCAATAAGGACTCCATCCTCACCTTCCAAGTAGAATAGTTGATTGAGGTAAGCCTATCATTGCTCTCCAACATAAAGCCTCCACTTGTAGCCATGTTGAAGTGACTTGATCTTCTTCTTTCAACCTATTCCAATGCACAAAGCACTCTCTTGAATTTCAACAAATGAACTCAAGAAGAAATCACAAAGATATGGAACTTCTCAAATCTTTTCTAGCACTTCTAACTAGAAAATCAACACATAGAATAGTGAAATCTTGATCAACCTATGATCTATCCTCAATCTAATGATTCTTGCCACTTAATAAGATTGAAACACACTCAAATGAAGCTCATTAACCTCACAAACTAGATATCCAATCAAAATTAGGGTTTTGACAAAATCACAAAAAATTGAATATCTCAAATTCTACATGTAATTTCTAGAAACTTGATATATCTTCTTGTAGAGTCCAATGAGACCTTCCTAATGCACCAAATATCATCTAAATCTAGTAAACCAAGTGTGAAATTGGAATTGATCAAGTATATAACCCTATATTGAGTTTTGACTTACAAAAGATCTATTCTACACATGCAAAAATGCTGATTTTTGAGTAGAAATCAATCTAGCATGCTCTAGCATTGGTAACTCCTCCAAATCCTTGCTAAAGATGGCTGATCATTTCATAACCTGAAACACAAGAGCACTGATACCATGTAAAGGATTTCAGATCATTCAAGGTCCAATCCATGTCCCTGATCTTTAGTTACAATAAGGAGCAAACCAACAATCCTACCAATGTAGAAAAATCAGCATCTACATACAAAATGACATGCAAACTCTAAGAGATACTAATCAAACATGAACCAAAACATAAAATATTTTTTGTCCGTACAATTATAGTACCCTATTGTATTTCACACATGTGGAACCGAAAATAACAATAAATGAGCATTCTACACAAGGAATTGCAAGATAACATCATGAGAGTGCACCAATGAGTAGTAGAACCCAAAGAGAACCATGTATAATGATGAAATGAGAGATAGAAGAGAGAAGATGTGTTTCTCCACGAGTTACATCCTTTTATAGATTCTCCAAACCCTATTTGGCCACTTGGCTTTCCGTCCAAAATGTAAACCCTACTATTTTTGGGTCTAGATTCAATGTACCCAAAGTTCAAATTTGAATCTCTCTCAAACTCGACTACCAACTTTCCCACACTTTAAAAAAGTGTTTATTGAATGTATTTTAAAGTAATATAACTTCAAAAAGTTTATCTCTAAGTCTAAAATGAGTTTTGGCCTCTTATTGACAATTTACCAAAATGTGACTAAACTAGACTCAACTAGTTGAAACCTCTCACAGTTGGTTCCTACACAAGGTAGCAGGCCGGATCATCTATAAATCTAGATGGAGGCTGTCTAGACCTGTTCGACCTTCTGGGTTGAACTTTGGTCCTCTGATGCGGGTTGACTCATTGAGATTCTGACTCATTATCTGAGTCATTGTCGTTATTCAGTAGCTGAATCCCTGGATCAGAATTGTCTGGTTGTTCGATCCTTGGGTCAGAATTAGCTTTTCTCTTGTGGTTGATGAACTGTTTTCCACAAAAATGACATCTCTACTGGTGAATGCCTTCTCAGTATCCAAATTGTAGAGCTTGTATGTCTTGTGATTTGGGGAATAGACGATGAAGATCGTCTTCCTGTTCTTATCATCTAGCTTTCTTCTTAGATCTTCTGGGATCTGAGCGAAAGCGATGCATCCAAACACTCAAATATATTTGAGTGATGGTTTTGCTCCTGTTCACACCTCATAAGGTGTCTTTCCATTTAGGGCTTTGGTGATGGATCGATTCTGCAAATAGGCAGCTATAGTAATAGCTTCTGTCCAGAATTTCTTTGGAAGAGAGGCATGGGCCATCATGCTCTTGGCACTTTCGACGAGTGTCTAATTCTTCCGTTCAACTACACCATTGGACTTGGTGAGTAGCTGGCTGTATATTGTTGATGTATCTTGTTGGCCTTGCAGAACTCCTTGAATTCTGTGGAGATGTACTCTCCCCCTCCATCTGTGCGTAGAGCCTTGATCTTCCTCTGGGTCTGGTCTTTTGCAAACGCCTTGAACTGCTTGAAGAACTTGAATGCTTTGGATTTGTTCTTCAGATAGTAGATTGCAGTCCTTTGAGAGAAGTCATCGATGAAGGTTGGAAAATAGAGAGCTCCCCCTGTGGAAGCAGTCTACATTTGGCCACAAATGTCACTATGTACAAGGCCAAGCAAGCCCTTGGATGTATGAACTGAGTCTGAATTGAAGGAACTTCTAGCTTGCTTGCTGAAAATACAGCTTTCGCATGGAGAAGTTGGCTTTCTGACTGAAGCCAGATCTTGTACTAGACTTTGAGCTGACATTTGTTGAATACTTTTGTAGTTAAGATGGCCAAGTCTGAAATGCCATAGCATATCAGTTGATTCAAAACTAATTGTGTGAAGAGCTTGACTGTTAGAAGAGTAGCAATGGCTGAGTTTGTAAAGATAGTCGCTTCTTCTTCCATAGGCTAGAACCTTCTGGGATTTGTCAATAATTGTGTAGCCTTCTGTATCGAACTCAACCCTCCGACCTAAATCAATGATTCTGCTAACTAAGAGCAGATTCTTGGTCAGATTTGGAACGTGGAGAACGTTGGACAACAACTTGACGTCACCTCTTTTGAATTCTACTCTGACTGTTCCTTCACCTTTGATTGAATGTGATGAGTTGTCTCCAAGTTACACAACTCAAGAGTGGGTGAATGACTTATAATCTTGATGGTGAGTCATGTGGTGAGTTGCTCCTGAATCTAGATACCAAGAAAAGATATCCTGTTGTTCTCCGACTTTGGTCATGAGAGCCCCTTAATCTTCTTCTTTTATTGTTGATTTGAGTGACTGGTTGTAGCACTATGAGGCTTGTTGTTGGAACTGCTTCTTCTTTTTGTTGTTGTACTTCAAAGTTCGGCAGTCCTTGATTTCATGGTCAGTTCTCTTGCAGTATCTGTAGAAAAGTTTCTGCACTGGTTGGAATGATGAAGAGCTTGAATTCAATCCTGGACCGAAATTTGGTCCAGACTACATGTTGTTCTTCTTGTCAGTATAGCCTGACTTTGTACATATCTTGGATCTAAACTTCTGATTTTTTGAATATAGAGCTTGAGGATCCGATCTTGAGCCTGAGGAGGATGATAATCTTCTGATCTCCTCTTGTAGGAGCAGCAAAATTACTCTTGATAGAGTGAGGTGCTCCTGGGTAGAAATTGCCATTACCCAATTTTCGTAGTCTTCAAGTAGACTCGATAATAGAGTCATGAGTGCATTGGAATCTTCTATGACTGCGCTAGTTGCAGCCATCTGCTCCATAATATTTTTGAACATGTTGAGGTGACTCAAAACACTATCTACATCAGACATTCTGAGGGTGAAGAATTTCTTCCTCAGATGAAGCTTGAAAGTAACATCTCTAATGTCATAGAGAGTTGCTAGGATGTCCAATGAATCCTTAGTAGTCTGAGCAGCATGTATCTGGCTGATCTGAGTATCCTTGATGTTGAGAGTGATCATGGCAAATGCTTGTCATCTCTCAGTCTCCACTTGGTGATGATGGTTGCATCACCTTCTGGTTTGAGCTCTGTGCCATCAACGATGTTTCACAGTTCTTTGGCTAGAAGTATAACCTTCATCTTGAATCTCTAGAGATGGTAGTTATCTCCATTAAGTTTGTCAATGAGAGATGAACTAGATGATGGATCCATTCTGGTTGAACGAGATTGTTGGTAGAAACAACGATTGTCGGAATATTGTTGGCTGCGTGTTTGCTAGAAGACGTCTTGAAAAAAACGAGACTGATAATCCACAGTAGAAATGCAGATTACTGAAATGTTTGTTTAGATACCATGTCATAAAACGTGGGGATGACTGGTAGCGGAAGCTCGAGGCTTTGAGCGTAGGCATGTAGGAACGGAAATGCTTAACAATTCTAGTTCAAAAAGCTGATTTCCCAATTACTAGAAAATTTACGTAAAGATTTGATTTTTTTTAGAAATCACTACATGTCATGTTTGATGCATGTCGGATGTTTCGGAGTCTTTTCAAAATGTGATGGAACTGCCAAGTCGATCAATTTTCACAATGTTGGTCCATATCGAACAGAATTTGAAAATCCCAGTTATGTAAACTTTTGAAAGAACCATGGATGTTTTGGATTTGTTCAAATTCGTTGGTTATTGTTAAAATAGAAGTTGTTTATAAAGTGAATGACCTTACTAAATTGAGATCAATCAATTTTATAAGGTCATAGTACCTTTCACTTTTGGTTGAAGATTTTGGAATATGTCAATTAATGGGAGCATTTCTTGTTTTATGTGATCAAAGACCAAGAATAACGCAAATTTTGTTAGAATGGTTTTTATGCCAATCTACGGGTAGATTTGCTAGTAGTTAAGTGCGACACTTAACTAATGAACAATCAAAACTATCTGGTTAATTAGTAGTTAAAAATACTATTGCTTCCAAATTGGTCCTTTTCCTAGCCAAATTTGGGGGTTTTAGCCTGAACCACATTTGGGAAGGGAGGAAAAGAAGTGAAGCTTGAGGGTTAGATAATTGGTTGACCAAGTGATCCAATTATTTAAAAAAAATTCGATTCCTAAAGTATAAGTGATAGCAAGTGAGAATACAATTGGAAATTTAGCTTTGGCAATCAGATAATCCATTTATGGAACCATCTCTGTTTTGCAATTGGATTTATTTCAAATCCTAGGGAATTGCAAGTGAAAGTCAATGGAAGGTATTCCATACATGAATCTAGTAATTTGGATTCTTTTTTAAGGCATTATAGAGTGTTTCTTTATATTGACTAAGACAACCAAGAAATATCTAAACTATAAAAGAATTAAGTTCTTCTTATCGATTCTAAAATAGATATTGGATATCTATGACAATATTGTATTCAGTTTTGTTGAGATAAAGTTCCTTTTGGGTTAGCGAATACACTTGCAGCATTTCAAGGTACTTGATCGATACATTTCGTCTTGTGATTCTAATCCTGTATCTAGGTATAGGATAGCTAGATTGGCTTTTTGGTAAACAAATCTAGAAGAGTCTTGGAGAAAAGCTGCTGGTATGGGACATTAGTGATTCCAAAGGCAATTTCTTGTGCGAGAACAATCTGTAGACCAATGGTTAGTGATTACTATCATGGTAGTACTAACAAAGAAATCCATTGGTTATTTGTTTAGGATATTTTGGAAAATTATGAGATATAGATCTAGATCCCAAATGGTATTGACATTATTTACAAAATCTAGAGTCCCTTAATGTTGGGACAACAAGGTCTAGGTTGTAGCAGAATTGAAGGTCGTCATCCCACCAAATAAAAATGATGAATATTAACTGTGATAGTAGGATTGGATTATTTAGAGAACGGAATCGAGTAGTTCTGATTTGTGAGGAACGTCAGTAAATGTTTCATAGACAACCATAAAGAGAGATTGCTAAAAGATTAGATGTTTGAGACAACCGTGCAATTCTTTCATACTGATATTATGAACATAAAGAAATGTGAAACAATTAGGCATCAATGACAACCATACATTTCTTCATTTATGGAGTACTTGATAGTCATGAAGGAAGAGTGAGAGTTAATAAACATTCAACACGAATGTAATGAGATAGAACAATAGTGATTATGTCCAACACTCTTCATCTAGTGTATATTCAATGTCAATGTAATTGATTCCTGATAATATAACTTTGATAAAAAATATCAGTATGATTCTATGATCCTCTTCAGGTATTTGATGGAAACTCCAACATGTTATAGTAACAAACATACCATCTTTATTTCCCACTATCTCCATATTAACTCATGATATATTTAATCAAGTTTCGTTCTTCAAAATCAATGTAAATAAAAGTATCAATATGGCATTAACATTGTATGTTTTAACAATGTTGGGTAGAGTATTCTGCTTATATGTTCCAACAAGCTGACATAAGTATATTAAGAACGTAATTGATATGTAATGTGAGACTTGTTCCCTATTATGGTACTAATAATTTAATAACTTTTAAATAACCATTCAGATTCTATTCTTTCCAACAAAAATGGATCAACTAAATGATTCTCCTCACATTTGTTTTTTGTTCAATTAAATCCAACTCACTGTAGAAAAATTATGGCCATAATAAGATTTATACCATTCTTCTTTCACATGATCATGAAAGGGTTTAGAGTCTGAATACTGTAGTGAATAGAAATATTAGCTTTAAAACTTTTCATTGTTCGAGGACTGTAAATATATTGCAGTCATTCTTGTAATTCAAGAGCCCTTTTAGACTATTAAATACATACGCATCTTGTTAATTCTTTAGGATAACTTCTTAAGAATTAAGAACAAGCTTTTAAAAAAAGCTTGTCACAAGTTATAATGAAGAACTATCACATCCATTAAAAGTTCTTTATGCAGATTTGCCATCAATCTGAAATTACATTGTTATCTTAGGTAAAATCACAATCTCCGCCTTAACTTCCAAGGGCTTATCCACAGGTTAAGGGCCTTTCTTCAACATGTGACCGGTTATCTTTTCTCTGTAGTTCTGGTGGCCCCTTCATTATTTCCTTCAACATACAGTCAAAGTTCTTCATCAAGTGGGCACTCAAATAATTCGCAGCTCATCTCTCTCAATCGGCCAAGAAGTAGGTCATGATGATGGATCGCAATGATGGATCAAATCACTCCTCAGAAATCCAAGAGAACTCATGGGCTGGAGAGTTTTCTCCTACGGCCAGTAACCAGTCCTGACAACAGTTCAACAAATCATCACTTTTGGAAGAGGACACACATGCATCAATTTGATTCAAGCCTTAAATGACCTGCTGTCGGCTGAATTCTATTGGGCTCATTCCTAACAAAGAATAGATTGACATTGTTACTTCACCAATGGTCGCCTCCTTCACAAACATTGGCAACTTTTGCTCTCTGCTTATCTCAATTCTCTTTCTCATTGGACTTCTGTTTTTGAAAATCAAGGAATCACGTTTCACAGGAGTCATCTTTCAAATATCAGGGTGTCCCTGTACCACATAAATGTCTAGCATGCAACCTATCTAATAGAGTTATCTTTGTTGATATCATTTATCCTGAGATTTTCATTCTCAATAAATTCCTATCCTCTCCTTACAAACTCCCAAGCACTCCTATATTGAAGCCTCCAAGGAGTTTTATGTGTTAACTTCAGCTACGGAGAAGAGTATGAATTGTTGTCTGGCTCAAATATGGGACAAGATATATTATCCCATAATGGTCGTGGGACACAAGCTAAATATAGTAGAGTTGAATTATTCATATGCGAAAAAGGTGTGTTTATGCATTGCATATGCTACTGCTAAAACTCATCACTATATACTACATCGCAAAGTTATTATCTTTACTAAGAATAATGCAGTTATTTTGATGATGAAATAATTGGAACCACCCCCTAGGTTAATCAAGTGGATTGTTGCACTTCAAGAATTTAATTATGATTTGAAGAGTAAACCTCCAAGATTGCAAGGTTTAAACGATTGTATTTGTGAGTGGGGAACTCCGAATGAGGAAGATGGAACTAGTGCGAGTGACCAACTCCTGAGATTACTTCAAATCGATAAAGATATGATACCGAGTTGCTGTTTCACTTTGGCAACACATTTGTCAACATTGAAAGTGCCCGACAGCATGACTTATAACGAGAAAAGAAAACTTAAATTACAAGCTCTACAATTTTCACTTATAGAAGGTGTACTTTATCGGAGGGGAGTGGAAGGATTATATCGTAGATGTGTGGTACCTGATGGTATAAAATTTATCTTGGAAGAATGTCACAATTCTGCTTGTGAAGGACATTTTGCAGGCCAATTGACGGGTCAAAAGATTTGTGAGCCAGGTATTGGTGGCCATCACTTTTTAAGGATTTCCATTATTGCATTAAACGTTGTGATATATGTCAACGTGTTGATAGAAGAGCTAGCCGTATCAAATCGTTGATTCCAATTCAAGCATATCTACTCTTTGAAAAATGGGGAATAGATTTCGTAGGCCTCTTCATCCAGGAAGAGCTATATATAATCGTTGCAATTGACTATTTTACTAAGTGGGCTGAAGCGAGAGCAGTTGGAAAGGATAATGCTAAAGAAACTGTGTGGTTTCTTTTGGAGCAGGTTATTGGAAGATTTGGTGCTCCTAAAGAATTGGTATCAGATAGGGATGCTCATTTTTTCAAAAAGACTGTTGAGGCGTTAACAAAATAGTTGACAATAAAACATCGGTAAACAACGCCTTATAATCCTCAAGCAGATGGGCGTGCTTGTTTGAATTAGAAGCATTTGGGGGGTCTAAGAGGTAAAACGAAGTTTTTGGATGGAATGAAACATTACCAGTAGGGTGGTGAATGGAAAAATGAACGAAGGTAATAATCATTATGAAAACGTATCTGATCTTTTGAGAGGATTTGTGAGGATCTTTATGAGTGGAAAAATGTGTGTAGAGAATGATGAGTGTTTTCCATTTTTCTTCTACTAGTCAGGTGATATATTTGAAAATCAGATCTAGATTTTTGTGTGAGGTATTAGATCCGTTTGATCTTTAAGTCTCGATCTTTCAATCCGATCAATAGATGAGTAAATGTGAGGATATACATATATTTGAGGGATTCAATACCTTATGAAACACCCTTCCTCCTATTGTCAAGGGTATGTCATGTAATATTTCTTCGTCTTAATAACTAAATTGTTTGTCAGTTTCAATATCGTAGTATTCGAAGGTGCTATAGTAGATCCTAACATGTTTGTTAGTTCTAAACATATGATATTCATAGCAGCTCCTACATCCACCGTATAGCTCCTTGTATCACCAATCCATCTATTATAACATTTACTTTTGGACAATAACAATCTAAATTTTTTGCACCCACATTACCTATCTCAGGAATATGTGGTGTAGGGTCTAAACCGTAAGAGGGTTTCATCATTCGTCTCACATGTCATCGTACGATTGGTGATAGTTTTAGTAGTTTTCAAAAGCTAACATCCAGACTTAAATCATCCAATGCTTTTTGTAAAGGGATTGGAACTACTCTCATAGCCCTCCCCTCTACATTATATTTAGATTGATTTTCTCTTTTATGAACCATGGGTCTAATAATATCCTTTTTTGTTGGCTTAACGATCAATTTTTTAGATGGTTTATTACCAGCTATTCTAGAAGTCTCTCCTTGTTCTACACGATCAATTCATCTACCTCAGCCGGATTCTCAAGTTCTTCTTATGAAGGTTCATGAAATGTTACTTTATTCTATGATATTGATTTTTTAATTTGCTTGTTCGAAAGTTTGGCTGCTCAGTTTTGGCCAAAATTTGTAGGCATGTTCAATATTGTGAAAATAGCTTCCAAAAATCTCAACAAAGATTTCTGAACATCTGAAGTGATCCAGCGAAGGTTTTGAAGATCTGGCGTCTAAGAACATCCTTCACCTAGGTACTATAGATCATAAAATTTTTCAAGATCTGAGCCTATGTCCAACCTAATCTTGGCATTCTGAATCTATCTGTCAAGTCGAAAAAGGTTAATAAAGACTATAAGACGAAGGTTTCCAAAAATGGTAAACTGTTGAACATTCGCCACTTCAAAATAGGTAGTAACTCTATTAGAGAACTTTTGCCCAACTCAGTATAGGTAAATTTGAGGTGGATGTATAATTTGGCAACTCGGCGAAGGCTTCTAAGACTATATGTACAAGAAATGACTCAAAAAGTTATTTTCTCATTAAAAAATTGATTCTTTAAATACACTTTCAACTTTTTCTGATCTGATGACTTTTTTGACTTTTGCTGTCTTTTTTCAAAAGAAGAAAATCAATCAAGTATTGAAAGAAAGAAAAAAATTGTAAAACAACAAAGTTAAATTGATAAGGTGTTGGATCACGCTGGTTGACTGGTTGAACTGGCTGTCAAAACTTGCATAGTCGGCTGCCATTCTGTCGAAAATCAGAGAAAATCGATATTTTGCAGTGGAAGTGGTGAGCCGATGGAATGTGGATCAGAAGTGCGTCAGTTACCAACTAGTATTCAAGATCAAAATCATACACATTGCGCAATGGAACAACAATACAATGGAAAAAATTGCACTCTGATTACAAATCAAAACTGAGTACAAGAAGCTTGAAGCTCAAGAGATACAAAAATGCATCAGCTGATAGCTAGTTGATTACTTACTACTAAACTCGAAAAATGAACTTCCCTCACTCTACAATATAACACCTGCAAAATGATAACTTGATCAGTGTGTTGACTCCAATGTAGATCTTCTTTGATGATTGGAAGTCAGATGATCAGTACTTTGAAAGCTGACGTTAATCTACTTGATTAACTACATTTGTCCTACAATAGGTAGCCGCCATTTATAGTGAATGTCTGTACAAAGGTAGGTGGACTGTCAACATCGCGACGCGGGTTGAAATTCTAACAGTATCAAAATTTTACAAAGACTCAAAAAATATATGCTGACTCAAAAAATTAGAATGACTTGAAAAATTATGGATTTTTTGAGTCGAAACCATATCGAAAAATTCTAACCTTTTGGGTATCGAAAAATCTCAAAATTTTTTGAGTCGATACAGTATCAAAAAATTCTAAAAAATGAGAGTCAAATTTCTACTATAGTAATTTTTCGAGACTTCCTTCTCTTTTTTGTGGTTTTTCAAGATAGGTATAAAAAGGTTTTATTTTTTTTTCAGGATGCTCATTACCTAATGGAATTGGGCTTGAGCATGAATTCCAACACTCTCTCTTAATGTGGATCTTGAAAAATTTTGATCTTAGGATTTAGTAGGTTGTTAAATTTGAGATGATGCTCCTTTGTTAAAGCCTTGGTGAAGTAATATGTTGCCTAAAACTATGCCCTACAATAAACTAGAGAAATTTCCTTGCCTTGCACTTTCTCTCTAAGATAGTGATATCGGATTTCAATATGTTTACTTCGAGAGTGAAATCTCGGATTCAGAGATAGTGCAATGGCACTTTGATTCTCGGCCAAATTGCCTCCTTGGTAGCATTTGTGGCAGCCATGTATTCTGATTCTATGGAGGATAATGCTACTGAGGTCTGTTTTCGACTGTTCCATGAAATTGGGCCTTGATTGAACAAGAATACATACCCAAATGTCTCTCTCGAAGCAAACACATCGAAATCATGTATCACTACCTAAGAGAAAAAGTCCAAAAGAAGTGTCATTGTTTTACTATAAGACAAAGTTAATGGCAGAAGATTACTTCACCAAGGCATTGCCCAAGGATCACCACATCATATTTAATGACATGCTAAATCTGAAGATCCAAGTTTTTCAGGATCCACATTAAGGGGGATTGTCGAATTTCAATGCTCAAGACCAAATCCATTGAGTAATGAGCATTTTGAAAAATTTAGCCGAAGTCGACTACATCAACTTCAAAGTCACCGAAGTCCGAAGTCCAAAGTCCAAAGTCTGACTTTATCGACTTCGACTTGTCCATGTATATAATCAAAGACAACCTCCATCAAAGTTCTCGACACATGAAGTTCCCAAAAAATTGACTTACTCCATCATCCGTCATCAAATTGACTCCTTTGACTTGTTGACTTACTCATTAAGGAAAAGTCGATCCATGAATTGTCAGACGACTTCCAATACGTTACTGATGATTCACCAAATTTGTACAAATATTGACAGTTGGAAAGGACGGCCATGTAATGCATAACGACCATATTAAATTAAGTAGATAGATTTGATGCTTCCAAATGCACTGATGAGCACTGACATGCAATCATCAATGTATATCGTCAGCAAATCTAACATGCTCAATAGACTGTATTCTAGTTAAGTAACTAAGTTACTAAGTAATTGTAATGCAGATCAAAGATCATCAGTTGAAGCAATTTTGGCGCTCACATTCTTGCGCTGCTTCACGCCCTTGTACCCATACTTCATTCAATTAGAATGCAAGCTTCTATCACCACTACTGCTTCGTTCTATTGCACATAGCTACAGTTTTTACTCATCTTCTTTTGCTAGTAATTGTTGCACTTCTAATCCATGCACCATCCGTTTGTTTTTTTCTTCCGCTGCTATACTACAATTATCGATCCGATATCAGAGCATCTACTTCTGCTAGAGCTCCTCTGATCCGATATTAGTCAATCAGTTCTCTGATCCCACCGATTTCTGACATGGTATCAGAGCTCATTTATGATAACCTCCCAATTGCTGACATGGTATCAGAGCTCATTTCTGGTAATCTCCCAATTTTCCACATGGTATTAGAGCAAGTGGTTCAGTAATCTGCATTTCTATTGCAAGTTATCAGTCTAGTTTCTACCAAGATATCATCTTAGCAAATGTGCAGCCACTAGTATTCCAATATCATTGTTTCTACCAACGATCTCTCTCTCTACACCAAAATGGATCCATCTCCTAGTTTATCTCTAATGGACAAACTCGACAGAGAGAACTACCATCTTTGGAAGTTCAAGATGAAAGTAATTCTACTTGTCAAAGAACTATGCGACATCATTGATGACACTGAGGTCAAACCAGAGCTTGATGTAGCCAGCATCACCAAATGGAGATAGAGGGATGGCAAGGCATTCGCCTTGATCACTCTCAATATCAAAGACTCTCAAATCAGCCACAGTGTGATGCTGAGACCGCTACGGATGCATGGGACATCCTAGCAACTCTCTACGACATTAGATGTCATGCCCATGATTGATCTCGGATAGTGTGTCCACACTAGGGATCAGTAGACCACAGCCCGTAAGTTAATTGTGACTATAAGAGAATTGGGGCCCTTATGGGTATAAGGTCATAATTAATGGTTGTATGCCTAAAGTCTTGATGGTGGATTTGTTTGGATCTATCAGTGAGTCATTGGAAAACTGGATGACATGGCCCAGATAGGTTGTAGAGGTGTCCAGTGAGGTGTAACCGTGCACTACTAGTGGTGCATGGGCCTTGGAAGGTATAAGATACCCATTGGGCTCTCACTAGTGAATGCCTGGTTGTGGCAATGGTAGTAGTATGCTGCTGGAGTGACATCTCTCCTATTGAGCATTGATTGGTGATCCATAGCTTGGGGGACTAGATCTGTTTGATCTAGGTTTGGTTGGGTTGGTTTGTCCACCATCTGTTTCCTTGTTGTTCTATGGATTCAGCATTCTATTAGTGATCCTTGGAGGAGGTCTTTATATGGATATCAGAGCCGATGCTAGGACGTAATGCTGATGGAAAGTGCACGAGAGGAGTCTAGGAATTGATGAGAGAATTTTGTTTGTTGGGGTCCTGATTCTTGGAAATGGGTGCAAAAACAGGAGCACAATTTTAGTGGTTTGATTAACTTTGTTCTTTTTCTTATTTTACAGGTTTTTGGGAGGATTTTTGTTTTAAGTTAAGTGCACTAACCAATTTGCAACAATGTTTCAAATCAGGCTCTTGAAAGGTGAAATTTGATATTATATTGAATATGTTAAGTAACCAAGATTTTTGCAATTTTTTCTTGACATTGGTTGTGTCAAATTGCTTTTTCACTTTTCCTTTGAATGTAAGACATCTAGTTTCTACATGCTAGGGGCATGTTCCCTAGCATGTTGTTTGCCGATGGGCAGAATTATGACCCTTTCAATAAGGTTGAAAAATTAGCAATGGCATTGTACTTTCAAAAGCCTGTATTTTTGCTCTTATAGGGGTGTATGTCAAATTGAATCTTGCTATTTTTTAGCAGGTTTTCAAAAAACTGTTTTATGGTGATTCGCAAGTGCGATTCTAACTTGTTTGTAACCACTAAATCCATCCAAAAAAGTGTAGGCCTCCACTCCAGCAAGGCAGTCCAATATGCTTTCAGTAAAAGATAACAAAAAGTGATCCTTTCACGTCATTTGTTCAAATATTTGAGATTCACACAAATTCTCATCTTCCCACTCTTCTTAGGAATGACAACAATCGGCGAAACCCATTCAGTATGCTCGATCTCATAAATGAAATCAACTTAAAGTAATCTCTATAGCTCTTTTTTAATAAGATAAAAAATGTTTGAATTACATCGATAGAATCTTGTGACTTTTGGAACTGCATCAGGCATCAAGGGAATTGTATGCTTAATCATAGATGTTGGAATCCCTTTTAGATCCTTGTATGTCCAAGCAAAACAATCTTGATACTTAACCAACAACTTCCTTAGTGCTTGAAACTGCTCTAGGGTAAGTTGCATTTCAACTTGCACAATCTTTTTTGGTTCTCCAAGTTCAGCAAGATTCATAGGTTGTCCTAACTGGTCCATTGTAAATCTCTTTCGTTTCTGGTACTTGTTCTTTTGATTCACGATGAGCTCTTGGTCACATAATGACAACGTCGTTTAAAGTAAAGTGTCTGAAAAATATTTTATTTGGATTTTGTGATCTTTTACTTTTTTTGTTTGTATCATTATGACTTCATGAAAGATTATTGAGTGCTCACCATTTGCTAAGTTCCATCTTTTTTGTGGAAGTGGGCTTATGTGTACAAGTTGGTGAATTAAATCTAAGTGAATTATGCAAATCATTTACATAAAAAAAAAAAAGTCATTTTCTTTTGTCGACAATTTGGAAATTGTCAAAATATGGGATTTACCAATTCATAAGTTCACATAACTCGCATCTATTTACTCGCAAAATGTCAGGCCCTAGGTAAGAAGGGCTCAAGATTGTGTTCTAAGATGACAAGACTATGCAAACAAAAGATGTCTTCTTCTGGAAAATATGGTTTCTCCAAGTGCAATGATGGAAAACATCATGTGTGTGTCCATATGAAGCCAACGCATCATGTGTTTGATGTGTTAAGGAAAAGATTCCAAGGGATTGTTGTGTTAATGCAAAATCTCATGATGTGCATTCACCGTATCAAGAGTGAAATCTTATAGTGCAAACTTGCCACTTTATGAAGCATCAATGGGTGATTTGGCAAATTCTATTCTCCAATGTGGTAGGGAGAGATTGTTTTGGGTTTAATTTATAAGAAGGGGTTATAACTGGAAATTCGCTCTTGACGAGCCTCTATCATTGTTTAGCAAGCATAGATTGGTTTTTGAACTTCAACGTGTATCATTGAAAATTTAGTAATGTAAAGCATGATTTCTATGCCATTTAGTTTTCATATTTTTGTGGACAAAGTTGTAACAAAAGTGTTCATTATATCTACATCGTCAACTATCTTTCAAATGGTTTGCAGTTGAACATGCAATGTATCGATCAAGGTGAGGTAGCCGGTCATGGATTCACTCTTCAACATTCAAACATCGTATGAAATTTTTCTAGTCTAGTTGATAATGTTGTCTCAAACATACTTTGGAGCATCCTTCAAGCCCTGACTTGATGTCATAATCAAGCTAACATAGGAATCAAATTGTAATGGATGAACATTTTGAGTATACACAAAAAAAATTTGTCCCTTTTGTCAAATTGGAAAGCAATTTTGACATAGCCTTCCGATATTTTTCTTTCACATGTCATGATCTTCCAAAGACTGATCACTCATTACAAGAAAATTTCACATTTTGAACTTTCACACCAAGACATCATGTTTCATAGTATGAAGTAGTTGATCACTAAATTGGCCTGAACTCCTTGGATCTACCTCTACTTTAGGCCTACTTCATTTCAAGGAATGAGATACTGTGTGTGTAAGGGAAAGCACCTCAATATCCTGCTTACAAGACAAATACAATGGAACACAGTGGAGCAAAACCACCCAACCAATGAGAAGCCATCGATCAGTCTCTAGTAACATTACCCCCAAGTCACGAGATAGGATGTCAATGTAGAGAGAGAAAACTGGTAATGAAAACCAAAACATTAAAAGCACTTTTCAATACTATTGATACTCTAAACATGCCAATAGTCCTAACCCATGCACTAGCTCCACATACAATGACTAGGCCCTCACAAGGTTATTAATTATATTATCGGGCTAGTTTAAAATAACGAGGTGTAACCAATAATCTCACGTACTAGAGTATCGTATATCCAAGTCTAGGATTATGTTGAATCCTATGTGCAGGACATTGTCATAATAGTGCGCATGGTTGGCAAGTTGAATGCACTCTTAATTCAATAATCACTTTAGATGGTGCAAAACTATTGATTGAAACTACAAAAATTATTGCATCTCCATTGTACTAGATTTTTTAATAACTGCATTTTTTTTCACTAAATATTGTGCTATGGGATATAACTGTGAAAGTAAAGAACTTTTTAGACCATAAATGGATCTTAGAAGATCCACAAGAGATATTATGTACTTGCTTAATCAGTGCATCAAAAAGCTAGACAACAAATTTGATCTAGATTGGCAATTTGACACACAACAAGCATTGATAATCAATAAACAAGATGATAGAACCAAATCCGAGTTCACATGCGTGGAGAGCATCCTGATGTGTGGATTTTGAACAATGTTTGAAGTCCTCAAAGTGATGGTTTCATTTGTTTTCAAGAAACAATGTACATGGAGAGTAGAAACTTGAGGTTGCCAGTGTGCTCCAAAAATAATGTATCTTCTCACTATGGAGAGATGGAATACATAGCAAAACTCACTTCCTTTGTAAAGTTAGGTGAATTTCCAGCATGTAATAAGAAAGTTAACTCATCACTTTTTTCCTAAAATGAAACCCTAGTCTATCTTCTGGAGTCATGCTTGATAGGTGCATGGTTGGTAGAAATCTCATCACAAATCAAGGTCTAGATCCTAGAAATTAGGAATCTCTACCAAATGGACACAACCACTCCTCTTGACTCGAGCTTACCTACATTAGGTGTAGATTGCCATGTGGCACTTTGGCCATACAATTGTAGAATCAAAATTATGAACAAAATGTACAATATTCTACATGGCTAGATTTGCCAATGTCGACAATTTTTCACACTCCTCAAATCTAGCCTTGGAAACAATGATGCTTCTATCAATTACTCCAATTGAAGATCTAAGCTTGATAAATGAAACTTTAGGTAAAGATTTAGTAAACAAATCAGCCAAACAACTTGATGATGGCACATATTGGAGCTTGATTTCTTTGGCTTGCACTATCTCCCTCACGAAATAATGAGCAATCTCGATGTGCTTGCTCCTTGCATGGAATGTAGGATTGGTAGCAAGTGATTGGGTTGATTGATTGTCACAAAAGATGGGATCTCCTCCTGCATGACATGAAGCTCCACCAATAGCCTTTTGAGCCAGTCTCTCATCAGCGACAAGACTGATAGCTCACTCAAACATCATATTTGGTAAGCTCAGAATATTGATGTCAAAGGCCTTGTACTCAGATTCTATGGAAGATAAGGAGATGGTATCTTGCTTTTTGGAAAGCCATGATACTACTCCATCACATAGAAAAGTGGCAAAGGCACTTGTTCCACTTTGTCACTTGCAAAATCTGAGTCACTATAGGCTCTTAAGCCAAGATTGGTCCCTCAATATAATATGCCAAAATTCTTAGTAGATGAAATGTATCTAAAAACTCTTTTGGCCATCTTCCAATGTGAAACTAGAAGACTTTGCATGAATTGGCTTAACTTTCCAACACTATAACTAGATAAGTCTAGTTATAGTTACATAAATCAAGGAGCCTATAAGCCTTCTACATAAAGTGATGTCCTCAAAGGATGCTTCATCACCATCAATAGATGCTTTAACATGTTGCTCCATTGGTGTCTCAATGACTTTACAATTCTTCATTCCAAATCTATCTAGGATGGATGTAGCATACTTAGATTGACAAATGAATGTAGGGTCTTCGATCCGACATTGTAATAGCCCTCCCACTTGTCAACAAGGGTTAGCTCACTAGATAGGCACCTAACTATGCGTAGATGCTACTTTTAGTTAGTTCTCTACTTTTTGTCTAACTCTACCTCCCCTAACACTACTCACACTAACTCTACTCCCCTAACTAATTTTATCATGATTGTTGGTGAAGAGAAAGGATAGAATAGAAGAGGAAGGAGAAGGAGAGAGAGAGAGAGAGAGAGAGAGAGAGAGAGAGAGAGAGAGAGAGAGAGAGAGAGAGATGAGATGGAGGTTAGCTCAAATGCTCAATTTCATTGCTTATGAAAAAACCTTAACTAGCATAAACAAAAAGCATGGGAAATGGAAATAACAAGCAAACCACAACAATAGCATAAGCAAGAGTGATTAGCAAATGAGGATGCTTGAGCTCCCAAAATGATAGAGTCTCCTCCTCTCTATTAAGCATGGAAATAGAGTACAAATGGTGTTTTTTTATAAAGTGGGGAAGGCCCTTGCCCCAAAATCCTATTGGCTAATATTTACATTGATCCTATCCATTCATCTTGGACCCAACTTGATCCAAGGGTCCACAAAAAGTACATTGAAATTCACAAGATTCATGTGAGTCCCAATTTGGACCCAACTCTAAAAAAGTAATTTCGAAGTTTAAAATTGACTTTGGGCCTCAAGTTTTATTTTACTTACAAAGATCCCCAGCCTATTATTTTAATTACAACTTAGCTTGCGTGCTCATTGGGCCATAGGCTTATACGCGTAGGATGTCATGCCCCCACAACACATTTTATTGGTCGATTTTATTTATTTACAATTCGTCGGGAATACCTCCAACAGGACCCACAGCCTGAAGTAGTGCCAGTCCCTCGGCACTCTGCCAGTTTAGTAAAGCGTCTTCTCTACCCGCCTCTGGTGGATCAGGTAGCCCGTGACATCTTCCATAAAATTGATGCAGTCTAGTTTCTTCTGACACGTAGATTATGCCATCTGTGCAATGCAACATCGCACAATACGACATTTTGCCCGTTTAACCCCCAGTTTGTTTAACAGAAGAGAAGTCCTTATCAGACTTCTTATCCATATCATCAAGGGGCACCAAATGCGGCACCGAGGTATGGCGCACCGAATCAGCAACAACGTATGGCCTTACCTACACCACCAGGGCCAGCCAATCAACAAGTGGCCCATGTAAACCTGACAACAGCGGAACCGGAGATGCAAGTACTACCTCAACCTGAGCAACAGCAATGGTACGGACCAGATGAACCATTTATGGATCCTGACATAAATGAATATGTTGCAGCCTATGCAGCTCGAACTCAGCATCAAGGCGGAAGGAACTACGGCTGCTATGGATGTGGCAAAGGACACAGAATTGCGGAATGTCCCTACAAGGGACAATATACATCCTTCTGTCGAGAATGTGGTTATGGACACTGTTTCAAGAATTTTCCATTGAGACCTGGAACCAGTGCACCTCTCATTGCGATACAACAACTAGCAGTTCCAGTAGGGATGCCATCAAAAAAACAACAATTCCATGCTCCTGTGTTAGCCGTCACGCGAGCACATATGAGGAAGGAAGTGGCTCTCTCACCACCACCCTCGGTCACTGACGACCAACCCTCAACTTCAGCACCATATCCGAATGTGAGGGAAGAAAGAAGAAAATACTAGAAAATACGACACTGGGTACAGAGGGCGCAAGCGGAGGAAAAAGAGCAGGAAGGGGACAATCCCACGGAACCTCCAGTTGGCGGCGAACGGGAACCGCAAGCGGTCTCACCACTACGCACTGATTAGAATGATCGGTTGCACCAACATGAACCACCTTTTCACATGGTGGAGCCCGAGGAACCACGCACTGAAAGTCTCACACTTTTACTGGCAAGCCATGTTAGTTTACCACTCGGGGAACTACTGTGGATTGCACCACAAGCGAAAAGCCTTCTAGCTGAATGGGCCAAAGCGAAAGAGGAGTCAGTAGCGCCTGAGCCCATATATTGTACGGGCTATGAAGAAACAAGTAACGTTCTCCACATCGAAGCAGCATGGGAAAGTGAGGAACACAACATTACTTTGCCAATCAAACACAAGAGATACGAGGATGAGGCAACAGTAGTAGATGGAGGATCAGGTGTCAATTTGATCTCCACTACTTTATATGAAAAATGGGGTCTACAAGGATTGAAGCCAGCAAAATTCGCTATCAAGCTGGCGGATCAATCCTGTGTGAGACCAAAAGGTGTAGTTGCCAATATCCCTTTAAAATAGCGGACATGCAGTTTGTGATCACTTTTGTAGTCATGGATATACCTAAATTCCCAATTGCATACCGTGTGTTAATAGGAAGACCATGGTTGAGGACTTCACAAGTAGTACACAACTGGGGTACAGAGAAACTCACCTTCGAGAACAGAGAGCAGGCTATGAAGGTTGATCCAACCACATGGGCGGTGAAGCCTATTGCACCCAAAGCTAATGATGGATCATCCACGACAGATCACACGATTGATCGCCCAAGTCCAGCCAAGGGAGGTCACTATGATTCAGAGACGGATGTCTTGAGATGGACAGATGCATTAGTAACTATTGATTGTCGGGCATGTCAATATGGATCGGATCCTGAACCCAGTACATCTTCACCCAAGTGTTACACTATGGACACACCAATCACAATTGGGGTGAATATGATAAACATAACATGGCTGTCAGTGGAACCTATTGAGAACCCAATGAACGATGATTTAGTCCCTTGGCAGCATATAATAAGGAGATTGAGTTGACTGACGAGCAGGTCCTACACCACATGGACCCAGATTGTTACGAAATCAAGAAAGTACCCACGCAACCGTTGCAAAAGTCTGCTATGGCTCAATGATTGATCCACCCAAGGCACTTGCGAATAAGAAGAATCAGTTGAAGCAATGCTACAACCAAGTGATCTGATGGAGTGATCTACCTGAAAAGGCGATAGCTACAGTGGATGTCGATATTCGCAACCACGAGGAGAATGTCACTGATGAAAGACAACAAGGACGAATCCACCAAAATGACAAAAAAGAGCAAAAAAAATGTGTTGGATTCCTTGAAGTCAATCAAGATGGACTCAAATACAGCGTCATCTTCTACACAGATGACAGAAAACCAAAAAATGACCCGTCAGGCTAAGATCAATATGTTGAAGGAGGAATCTCGATGAGCCCCAGTTCACGAGATGCCTGAAACTTTCAAGAATTATACCTTGGACGACGTGGTAATTATGATGTCGCAAGCCTAGAGAGAACCTGATCAAAGTCAAGCACCAGCGGAACAAGTCTTCGAGGGACCTGCACGAACACAGTCGACGAACCTTGCCGAGCCAGTTGAAGAAAAAAAGATAGTGCATGTGGGAGAGCAGTTAACGCCCACACAATTCAAGAGACTACGATCATTGTTGGTGGAGTATAAAGACTGTTTTTCCTGGAGTTATACTGATCTGAGGGCCTTCCACCAACTGTAGTCCAACACAGCATACCCTTGGTGGATGGAGCAGTCCCCAAGGTAAGCCATTACTACCGTTGCAACTCGAATTATACAGAGCTGATCAAGTGGGAGTTGCAGAAGCTGATGGATGCAGATTTTATCTATGAAATCGAGCACATAGAATGGGTATCGCCAATAGTTATAGTACCCAAGAAGAACGAAAAAATGCAGATTTGTGCTTTAGGACTGGACACTCGTTCGCTGTATGGTTTTGTGAGCACACTAAACACCATACATTCTTCCGTCGTGGACACTGTAGCTGGTTTGGTTCCGGTCGATGTGGCGTTACTACTACAACTCCCTGTAAGGCTTTCAGTTTCTGGTCAAATTGCGCCATAAGTTATTCCATCTACTATTTGTATAATTTTGTCATTTGCTCCAACAGCAATCCTGTGGATAGAGCGGATGTGTTTGATGATGACGATGCTAACGAGAAGTAGGAGTGTGGGTGGATGGATATTCGTCATCAGATCCCTCGTCCTCTTCCCTGATGGCATCGTCCATAGCTTCTTGTAGAGTAGCGTACTGCTCCAGTCATTTCAGTTCTCTTCTGATGCTCCATGGTAGTCCGGCTAGGAACCACATGATCACCGCATGATCGAGAGTTAGGGGTGTACTACACTCAGATCGTAGATGTTTGACCCGTTCAATATAGTCCCTAACCCTTTCTTGTTTTCCCATCTTGACTTTACTCAGCAAGAGAAATGGGTCTTCCAGAAACTTTCTTGATTTAAAGTGCGTAATGAGAGCCGCCTTAACCGCTTCCCAGGTGGATTTTTCTTCCTCTAACAGGTTGAAAAACCAATCCTGAGCCACTACCAATAAGGACATGGAAAACAGCATCAACTTTTTTGCAGGAGTCCATTCGCCGTAGATTTCACAAGCTTGTTCATAAATCTGGAGGAATCGGATTGGATCTGATGAACCATCGTACTTTGGTATTTCCATCTATGGTGCTCTCCGGATTGCTTGCAAGGGAGTGACAAGTACGGGTTGGCCCATTGGTTCCATTGGTGTTGGTTCCAAATCTGTCTCTTGTTACGCAACTGCTAATATGGGAAGGTGTGGTGCTTGATTTGCTATCCTTCATGCTATTGATCGTCCAGATCTCAGATTCATCCGATGGTGGGTTCTAAAATAGTTGGATCTTGCTTGTACAGTGGGATGCAGTTTGGATCTTAAGGATCTGATCAATCTAACCGGCCAGAAGTAAAATTTAGGCCTTGTACGGTGGTTTTGCCTTGATAACTTTCTACTCCTTGCACTGATTGACCTGAGATTTTGACAGTAGCTGGATCTAATGCAGATCTTTCCACTGATCTAGTCTGCAAGGGTTCTCTTGTGTGAGGGTTCTTCAACTATTTTTGCAGATAAAAAACTTGATATCTCTCAGATCTTTGGGAAGTAACTCTCTCAATAATCACAGTAGCCGAATTTGGGTCAGGTCTCACTATGGAAAGCTTTGCAAGAGTTAAATTTCGCACTAAGTGAAAATTTCACTATATGCGAGGGTTCAGAACCACTATTTTGGCTTGATCTTCACCAAATCTTTGTACTAACTCTTGCAGGCTTCATCACTGATGAAAATGGACATTCTGAATCGATTGAGAGGGTCTGCAAGAGTTCTTACTGGAAGGATTTTTTGGATCTTCACTTTTTAATGATTTTTTAGCACTTAAACCCAATTTTCTACTCACTAGAATCAAACTAACTCTCGCAGGCTTTTTTGTGCCCTTGTCTCACTAAGATGGAACTTCAGAATCTTCTACGAGAGTTATTGCCTACTGGAACTAAAAATTTTGGTGTCTTCGAGGGTTGTCTGGTACTTTCCCGTCTTTTTTTCACTGGGAACTCTCGCACAAGCACTCAGACATCAAACTAATTCTCGCAAACTTCTCTGTGTCATGGTCTCACTGAGATGGAACTTCAGAGGGGTTTGCGAGAGTTCCGGTGAAGATTTGAAATTTTTTTGAATTTTTTCAAGGGTTTTTTGAATTTTTTATGATTTTTCTCTAATTGTTGCAATCTGCTTGGAACTAACTCTCGCAGGCTTCTATGCAAGTCTGGGATAGTACCCTGGAGCTGCTGACAGTCATGCAAGGGTTAATTCACACTGGTTTTGGAGATATAAAAATCTGATGAGATTTTAGGCTCTTTTTCTCTCCAAAATACAGATTGGTGTGTTTTTTGGGTTTTTTGGCTGGTTGGTTTGGGTTTCAAGCCCTTAGAGACTGTTCAGGACCTCCTCTACCCTCTCACGCCTCCTTTGCTAGCTGTGAACAGTCCAAACACAAGAAAAATACAGAAAACTAACTCTAAAATCCAAAAAATCTACCTAAAACTACTCTAAAAAGCAAGAAAATAGCTAAAATGCAACTACACTAGTTAGTGGAAACCTATCCCCGGCAATGGCGCCACTGTAGGGTCTTCGATCCGACGTTCTAATAGCCCTCCCACCTGTCAACAAGGGTTAGTTCACTAGATAGGCCCCTAACTATGCATAGATGCTACTTTTAGTAGTTCTCTACTTTTTGTCTAACTCTACCTCCCCTACCAATACTCACACTAACTCTACTCCCCTAACTAACTTTATCATGATTGTTGGTGAAGAGAAATGATAGAATAGAAGAGAAAGAAGAAGGAGAGAGAGAGAGAGAGAGAGAGAGAGAGAGAGAGAGAGAGAGAGAGAGAGAGAGAGAGAGGTTAGCTCAAATGCTCAATTTCATTGCTTATGAAAAAATCTTAACTAGCATAAACAAAAAGCATGGGAAATGGAAATAACAAGCAAACCACAACAATAGCATAAGCAAGAGTGAATAGCAAATGAGGATGCTTGAGCTCCCAAAATGATAGAATCTCCTCCTCTCTATTAAGCATGGAAATAGAGTACAAATGGTGCCTTTTTATAAAGTGGGGAAGGCCCTTGCCCCAAAATCCTATTGGCTAATATTTACATTGATCCTATCCATTCATCTTGGACCCAACTTGATCCAAGGGTCCACAAAAAGTACATTGAAATTCACAAGATTCATGTGAGTCCCAATTTGGACCCAACTCTAAAAGAGTAATCTCTAAGTTTAAAATTGACTTTGGGCCTCAAGTTTTATTTTACTTACAAAGGTCCCAAGCCTATTATTTTAATTACAACTTAGCTTGCGTGCTCATTGGGCCATGGTCTTATACGCGCAGGATGCCATGCCCTCACAACACATTTTATTGGTCAATTTTATTTATTTACAATTTGTCGGGAATACCCCCAACAATGAAGCTAAAATCACATCTTCTTGTAACTTCAATTCCTAGAATGAAGCTTAATAGGTTGAGATCTACCATTTTAAATTCTTTTGCCAAAGCAATTTTTACATCTCTAATTCCATCTAGATCATTACCACTCAAGAAGATAATGTCATCTACATACAATACAAGAATAATGATCTTACCATCATGAAATTTTATATACAATGATGGATCATAAGCACTCATCACAAATTAATGGAAACGATAAAAGAGTTTAGCCTAGAGTACCATGCTCTAGGTGCTTGCCTGAGCCCATAAAGGCTCTTCTTCAAGAAACACACTTTCCTTCATGCTTTGCCTTGATGAAGCCCTCAGGTTGCCTCATGTAGATCTCCTCCTCCAAAAAAGCATTGAGGAAAGCATTTGTGAAATCAAGTTGGAATAGCTCCCAATTAAAGGTTGTAGCAAGACTAATGATCAATCTAATAGTAACAAGTTTAGCTACAGGAGCAAAAGTCTCATCATAATCAATGCCTTTGGTTTGTAAAAACCCTTTTGCTACAAGCCTAGCTTTATGCTTACTTATTGATCCATCTTGATTATACTTCAATCTAAACACCCACTTGCAATTAAGTGGTTTCTTCCCTTGAGGAAGATTCACAAGATCCCAAGTATGATTCTCAATGAGAACATCATACTCTACTTGCATAGCATCAATCCAGTTCTTAGATTTACCAGCATCTTCATAGCATGTTGGCTCATCTAACATTGAAGTAAGAAGAAGTAGCTCCACCTTTGATATCTCCAACTTTGCCAAATCCACACTCTCCACTGTAACATTAGCATCAAGCTTCAACAATCTACCCTGCTTAAAGCCTTTACCTATACATTCATCATTTATAAGGATGGAAAAAAATTTATCCTTAAATTGTACATCAAGGCCATTATCCATTAATTGGCCAACACTAAGCAGATTCTTGGTTAACTTAGGAACATAGAGGACATTTTTAATATTCATCCTTTTGGATGATCCAACATACAATGGAATGGTTCCAATACTACTTATCTTACACTCTTGACTACTAGTTGTATAGATTGATCTATGAACATCATTGTAAGACAGTAAAGTGGAAAAATATTCCTTTTGAAATGTCATGTGGGAGCTAGCCCCACTATCTATCCACCAAGAATCATTGGTGTTGCTCTTCAATGATGGAGGTTTGTTGGAAACCATCAAAGATGATTCTTCTTCATCATCCTCCTCCTTCTGATGTGCAATGTTGCTTTGTTTGCTCTCTTGTGCCTTCTTTTTCTTGAGACATTCCGATGCAAAATGTTCTTTCTTTTTCACAGAAAAAGCTTTTGAACTTGGATTTGTCCTTGATCTTGCCCTTTGAGCTTGATGCATCATCCTCTTCCTTGGCCTCCTTGGAATGCTTCTTCTTTCATTGGTCTTCTTCTTGTCTTTGAATGAGAAATTGGCTTTCTGATCACCATCCTGCAAAGACATTGAGTTCATTCTTGCATTGGTGTGCATCATCCTACACTCTTCAGCCACTAATACACTATAAAGATTTTCTATAATGGGCAAAGTGTCTTGGATTGCAAAGCTTTGGACCAAATTTAAAAATCCACTCCCTATACCATTAAGGACAATTTGAACAAGCTCTTGATTTTGAATCTTCTTTCCAATGGAAGCTGCACTCTCTTCACTTCTCTTCATGCTTTGCAAAATCTGATTTCTAAACATGAGAACCCTCGAAGTGTTACTAGATTCATAGATTGATTTTAAAGAGTTCCAAGCCCCTTTTACACTAGTACAAGCTGATACTTCTCTCGACAAATCATTGCTTGCATTCATCTTCACACAGTGAAGTGCTTGCCCAGATCTCTTCTTGTATCTAGAGGTTCATCTTGATCTTCAATCAAAAACTCATAAAGGTCTTGGAGCACCATGAGTGACTCCATCCTAACCTTCCAAATTGCATAATTAGTAAAATTCAATCTCGCACTAGCTTCTAGAAGGTATGCTCCAATAGATCCCATCTTACTAGTGAATTCTACACACAAGAAATAGATTTGATTGAACTTGAAACTCACAAAGGTTTCACACTTGTAGTGTTTCACTCAAATTTGATTTCTAATCCAACAACCAATTAAGTAGGAATCTCTACCAAATGGACATAACCACTCCTCTTGACTCGAGCTAACCTACATTAGGTGTAGATTGCCATGTGGCACTTTGGCCATACAATTGTAAAATCAAAATTATAAACAAAATGTACAATATTCTACATGGCTAGATTTGCCAATCTCGACAATTTTTTACAATAACATCATTTTCCAAACATAGATTGACTATTTCTTCTTAGTCGAGCATGTTTTTGGTGGCATGTTGTAGTCATCTTGTTGTGGAAAAGATGCCTTGTTTGAGGGTACTATTGTGTTTGATTTTTGCTATCATTTTACTTTTTTGATTCGTATCATTATGTGCCTCACTAAAGATTATTGAGTGCTCACCATCCTTTAAGTCCCTTCCTTTTTGTGGAAGTCGGCTTATATGTACAAGTTGGTAAATTAAATGTAAGTGAATTATGCAAATCATTTACAGCCAGAAAATATCTTTTTCTTTTGTCGACAATTTGGAGATTGTCAAAAATATGCGGTTTAGCAATTCATAGACTCACATACTGCTTATTAGAAAAATTGCATCAGACAAAGTTATCAGTTACTCAAAGATAATTTAGACTACGAGATTTCATCCGCTATTGTCTTGTGCTCATCATCAGAAAAAACAAAAAAAACTTCATCAGTTGAATGATTACTGAACACTGATGAATATTATCAAACTCAATAGGTTGTTGTAGAAAACTTTGCCCAGGTGATAAAGGTTCCACACTCGTTCATTTTGATTACTTTATTAACTGTCTTAATAGGAAACACTGCCAACAAAAGCATTGGCATGACAAGACACTCAAGGTAGTAGAGGTTCAAAAGGATGAGATAGGAATGAATGAACAAAGTAAGGCTTCATCTGTGCAACTATCATAACAGTCTCAAGATTGGTTGCATGGTATTTGGATGCAAGTTTGCAAATCTTCCATACGAGATTTTGTTGCATAAGCACAGAAAGCAGCTAAAAATTCACATGTTTTGGATATCTGAAGATTTAAATGACCCAGACTAAACCTGGAGGCATCAGGGAAGGGCAACAAGATCATAAACTGTAGACCTAGAAATATAAAGTGTGCTTGAATTTAATCACGCATCCAATTCTCATTCGAAAAATTAGCAACCTCTACCTTGTTGTAAAAATGTCTTCTTCATGAAGTACAGAACTCCTAAAGACAGCTGTTGATGTTCCTACTGCTAGCTCAAAAAGCTCTTCAATATAGAGACCAGCTCAATGGGAAAATCAACGTTGATGCTAGAAGAATAATGAGAGATTGGAAATGATCATGACTATGAATATTTATCTGTAATAACTGTAGTCGGGTCACAAACGCTTTCTTGCACCTTTCTGCAATTTTAACACCTGATTATGAGCACTTAATATGATGCTCTGAGCATTGGCCATCTCCACCAAGTTCTCCAAAGCTGTACTGATCAAACAAGAAATCGGGTTTCTGTATCCACCATCAGCATATCTTGGATCCAAAAGAGATGTAAGATATTCCCTCAAATGCAAAACAAAATTGACAGTAGAAAAATTAGGAAAAAATAAACAGGTTTAATATTCGAGACAAGAAATAACCTGTCTGAAAGCTGCTTTGTGCTGACCGCAGATGGGGTGAGACTAATGCCCCAAACGAGATCATAGGTTCCGTTTTTGGGTTACGATTCTGTCAAAAATTGAAAAGTAGCTGCCTTTAACCTATGACAAAAGATCCTTTCTTCTGATTAAAGCTTGTTTAAGAGTCATATGATTGATTAAGAGTCATATGATTGAAGTTTCACAACACCCACACACATGCATCACTCGCATGTGCACATGGGCATGCTGACATTAGTCTAGCAGTTGGACTCCTCAAGACTTTGGCCAGGTTTGAGCCGTTAACCTTCCTTTCAGGAGACTAAATCTTAGGTTATCTGTCTTTTAAAACCAAAAAGGAAGTTCTTATATAAGGTTTCACCTAATCTCATGTGGGTGTATTTTCAATCTCCAGGTAATGAGGAGCAACGTTTTACCTGCTCTGCAATCGATTTGAACCGCACATGATTTCTCTTCTCAATTTCATCGATTTCACAGTGCAGCTCCTTTTCACCATATTCATCTGTCAGAAATATAGCACGCAACAAGCACAACTTACACTCAATAAAGCATTATTGATGACAAAACATGTAAGGGTAAGGAAGAAACACAAACATGCAATAACTGGCAGCAGAATACAGATGGTGTGTGCTACACTTATGCAAAGTCTTTTCTTGCATTATGAATCAGCATCGTACACTTTACATCTGGTATTTTCCTGCCTTTCTAGATCTTCAACTTTCAGCTCATGTTTTTGGATTCTTGTTGATTATCATTTGCTTCTTAATCAACACTGCGTCTGTCCAAGGAAATCCAGATTCTTTCGAAACCCAAATAGCAACTTATGTTTAGGTGCTGGTGAGACATAAGGAGTGCTGATTGGCTTGAGATTTTTTGTTTAGTGTATTCTATATTGTTGTTTTGATATTGATCTTTTGACTTTTTTGTTGCATTAGCATTACCTTATGACGTCAATGAGTTTAATTGAATTTGTGAATTTGGATATATTCCAATCTCACTTTAGTGGAATGTGGAATCTTAATTCATCCAACTAGTACCCAGCTATATGTTCTTATTGGCATATTTTGGGAGGGTGAGTATGCCCTAATAGCTTATCTAATTTTTTATTGATCAGGACTAATGAACCTTACTCTAGTCATGACGGGGGTTCTTGTCATTTTGTGGTGACTTTTTAGTCAATTTTCTATCCTTTTGTATCTTCTATGTATGGCTCTTTGTTCTTAAGTATGTTTAAGTTCCTGATCTAATGCTTATTAAGGTTTATCAGTTGCTTTTAGTTCTCCTATATATTCTCCTTTCCTCTATCTAGCTGTTTTTTGAGATTGACTCTCTTATGGTCCTATTAACATTGTCTCACCAAAACCATATTCACTTTAAGTTTCATTTCTTTGAGTCCTAGTTTCAAGGGCTATTTAGCTAGTCATGCAAAATACTTTCGGTGTGAGAGGGAGTCAAGTAGTGTTACTTCAAGAAGTAACAGGCACTTGATTGCATGTTGTTGTCAATGATCTTTCAAATGTAACAAGCGGACCTATTTAGATATCTCATCACTTTACAACAGCCCTTTTGAACAAATTTGGTGGGACTAATTTTGACTATAGCATCTAGCCTCGGAGACCAAAAGGTAAGACTAAAAAGTCATAATAGCCATATCGAATCCTAAATCCTGTCATTTCCATATCCTCACTGTTTATACAAATCTAATGAGAACCAGATATGATTTTGTTGAAATACCTCAAACCATGTATTCAGTCTATTAATTCATCCATTCGCAATAAGGGGTATTTGTTCTTAATGGTCATTTTGTTTAAATTTTTACAGTTTTCGCAGAGACAAGCTCCTTCATCTTTCTTATCAACTAACAATAAAGGAGCCCCATCCTAAGATAATTCTGAAGCTGCCACGCAACTTCATCCTCCTTCACACTCATCCTATAAGGATAAAGTGAGACAGGAGAACTTCCAAGAAGAAGTTCTATACCATGGTCAAGACCCCGTGAGGGCAGAAGACCCTCCAGTAACTTTTTTGGAAATGAATCACTGAACTCATGCCTAAGTTTCCTGATTTCACCTTCTAGTGAAGCAGCATCATTTAAGATATCAAGCATTTGTGATAATTCCATGTTTGGATTTGAATGTCTATGTCAATGGAAGAAACAAAGATAACTAATACACTTAGAATCTTTCAAACATTCAGCCATTTCCATTGCAGAAAGATAATGTGAGGTTGGAAGCTCTATATCACCTTTTAATTCTATCAATGAACCATTGTGCAAGAATGACATACAGTGAGTACAATGGTTTTTATTCAATGATTCACTGTGTTGATAGAACCCTTCTTTACCAAGTTTCACGTCTACTTTATCCAAATTCATAATGTGAAAGTCTTATCACCATAACTTTGAACTACAATGGAAAGACATGGAACCATCCTGTCCCATAATTGGCTACTCTCTCCCGTGGCTAACTTAACCATGTAATGGTGGTTACTTTTTCTTGTCCCCACCTTTAGCTTCTGCACCAAATAGACGTTCATGAAATCATGTGTAGAACCATCATCAAACAAAATTTTACTAGCTTCGCCACCACTAAGCCCATTCATACAATTCATGAGGACCACATATAATCATATTAAAATAACATTTTTCACAAACTGAATCATCAATAAGCAATAATTTACAAAAGAAATGCTAGAGTTATTTGGTGTTTTCAAGGAAGTTGTAGCCCCTTTAGCACCCTCATGTTTTTTTTTGAGCAATACTTTGACAGATGCCTACTCTCCATGCAATCGAAGCACAAACCACTGCTTTTGGCCTTTGCATAAGCTTCACAGTCCAAAGTGGGCGGTGTTCTCTTCTGTCCAAGAGAAGAGTGTCAATGACTTTTTCTTTCCCCTTCTTTGGAAAGAAAATGGGCTTCTTGTCCTTTGCTTCAGGCTACCCAATCAACTCTTTCTAAGCTATGACAAAAGTATCGTCATAGATTCTTGCAAATCAGACTGCTTCATCCAAGGTTTGAGGCTGGTTCCTCCTAACCTCAAGTTGGAATTATTTGGGCAAGCCCCAAAATGAAATGCAATTTCACCAACTTTGGATCAATCCGAGATGCAAATCTGGTAGGCACCTCCTAGGATTCTTGCAAATATTCACCGGTTCCCCATGTTAATGGTTGCGTACTGCCTATACACTTCAAAGTTATCCATGATAGGCAAAAATGCAAATTGGAAGGCTTCACAAAATTCATCCCAAGTCTTAGGTACATCGGCCTTACTACTTGGATCTTGCCACCCTGAGAAGGCTTTTCCCTCTCAAAAACATGGCAACCATTGAGACCATATTATTGTCCATGGAATTGCACACGAAAAATGAGCACTCCATGGATCCAACCATGACGTCACAACATCAGGGGCCCGATCCTTATTATCACCTAAAACACTTATGGTGTAAACAAAGGGTGGGGCAAGATTCGCTTGGCTTGTGCAAGCTCCCTCAACAACCTTTGCTCATGGTCATGCCTCTTCTGCATATCAATGATTTGTTGTTGAAGCATGTTGATAGCACCAATCAACTAGTTAAAATCAATAGTCGTGGAGGTCCCCATGAAAAAGTCTGTCACCATGGCTCCCGATGGTATATCCTTGGTAGGATCCATCACCCAAGAGTAAGGAGGAATAGGTTGAAATGAAAGAAGGCTCATACAAGGCTCCAAAGAGCACAAAGAAGAAGAAGAGGACAAGATGGAAGCTAATCACTCAAAACCAAGTGAATAAGCACTTAGCGCCACACTAACACCTATACCTCCCTTCTCCTCTAAGCTCTTCACGCTCAAGTGACCACGTATCTAGTTCATTAGAAAGGTAGATCTGAGGATGAGGATACTTGGGAAAAGGAGCGAGTCCTCAGACTAAGATTCCCATATTTTCTCCATTAGAGAGGAGGGGTCTTTTCTGAAGCTAGCGCTTGGGGCTTAAAATTCTCTGGTTTATCTTTTCTTTCAATAAGAAGTCAGTCTCCACATCCAGTTTTCTAAATACAAGGGGGTATAAGCAAAACGATTTTAGAACTAGGATGAAATGTATTGTGTAGATTGAAGGAATGTAGACTGGTGCTAGGATGATAAGATGATCAAGTGAGCTACCAAACCAATGCTTGTACTTGCCTAAGTTAATAAATCATCTATGTTGAGCAAGCTGCAATTCTAGAGAAAATTCTATTCTTTGAAAAAAATTAATCAGAGAGAATGAGGCCAATAGGCCAAATTATAGCATTAAAAGCTTGTAACTTGCCCTGATTTAGAATCAAATATACATCTACTTTTAGGGCACAAAATAACCAATAAAGGTCAAGACTCAATTGAGTGCAAACAAAATTAAAGATAGATACCCACGACTTAAGGAACTTAAAAGAAAGTTCATAGATTGGAATATGCAAGATGAAGGCACAACCCTGAGGGGCCAAGATGAGTCCTCACCACACAACCCCACAACCCCACCCTTTTCAATGACTTGGTGATCCTATTGATCCCTTAAAAATGCCTTTTGACAGGCCTGCAAAATTTCATATACTTGGACATTAACCAATAAGTAAGGCTTCACTCATATGTAAACTCTTGAAAGCTTGAAAAAGATTGGCCAAACTTGCATGCATGCAAGAAAGAGCAGAGCGTCTAGGAATTTGCAACTTTTCAGCCCTCTAGAAAAAGCAAAAGGACACTAGTAGGCAAGAATTACACTTGCATACACCTGAATTAAATTCTCATATGAAAAATGTTGTGAACTAGTAATCGGGCTACAATAGGATTTAAACCTGCAGGAGAGCAAAGTGTATCCTAAGAATTGATGCCAATGCACCTCATTCAATGCCAAAAGATTGTCAAAGCGAAGATCTTGAGCGCTAGATGTTGGTGGAGCTGCGCATTGGAGAAACTCACTGAAGGAAGCTTGATTGACTAGCTAGAGAATTAGTCTTCGTTATTGACCTTGACAGGCTAAAATTTCCCCAAGAACTTGGTGTTGGAAACTCTTGAAGATGAGCACTGAAGCCCAAGAACAAAAATGATAAGAATCTTCTACTGAAGTACGGTTGGATCTCCTTGAAATTGGCACTAGATCTTCTCCTAGCTTTGTTGGACTCCTCTCTCTCTCTCTCTCTCTCTCTCTCTCTCTCTCTCTCTCTCTCTCTCTCTCTCGGGATGGCTCTGATCCAACGTGGCTTCATCGCTGTGATGGCATTTTTTCTATGCACCTGTTCATGCCTGCTTCTCCAGTGTAGCTGCTCCATCGTGCCTGTTCCTGGCTGCAACATTGCTCCTGTCCTACCTCAGCGATGCTCCATTCGCACCTGTCCACCAGCGCTTGGTTCCAACACTGACCGCCATCGCTGAGGTAGCAACGCTGAGATTCAAGTTTTCATCTGCCTGAGATGCCTCGCCGTAAAGGGGCTCTTGCCCCTCCTTCCAACGTAGAAACTAGATTCGTCTATTGACGATCTCAAGAAAGAAGTTGTCGTTATCAAAATCGAAGCTTCCTCTCATTCGACTACTTCAGCAAAGATCCAACAGCTTGAAAGTCAAGTGGAACAGCATCATACCGATGTCTGATCCTGGGCAAATGTGCTTAAAGGTCCTAATATTGTTGTTGTACCACCCTCATTTATCTCAGCTACATTCACTGCCGTTTGCGAGAGCAAAAGGCTCTCAATGTCCGAGTCAGAGGTATTACGAACTCCCATGATGTTGTTGGTGAAGCTAAAAGTTTCTTGAAGAGAGTCTTCAACACCACCACAAAGATATGGATACTGCATGGTGGCCTAAAAAAGATCCAGGTACTCTTGTCATACGCTTTTCATCTGCAACTGGTCGTCATGAAGTGCCAGGGAAGAGATCTACACTATGGGGCACCACGATATACCTGGATGAAGACCTTCCTTTCATTCAGGTTCAACAACAGAAAAAAGCAAAACAAGAGGCTCTAACAAATGGAAAGCAATTGATCTACAGGGATGGCATCATTCGCTTTGTAGATATTAAACCTATTGCTATAATGAGATATATGAGATTGTTCAGAGTTAGTGAGAGAGTTAGAGCACTGAAGAGATGCCAGTTGAATCTGTAAATGGTCTTTGTACCATATAATCCTAGACATTATCCTCTTCTTAGTTAGTTTGGTTTATTGTTAGGTTGTTTGACGACATTGCTCCGTCTTGGTTCCACTTTATCTGATGTACTCGTTCGTCTTATACGCCTTTTGGCATGGAAAAGATGTTAATAAAGCTTCGTCTTCTTCTTCTTCTTCTTCTTCTTCTTCTTCTTCTTCTCTCTCTCTCTCTCTCTCTCTCTCTCTCTCTCTCTCTCTCTCTCTCTCTCTCTCTCTCTCTCTCTCTCTCATGCCCACGAATGGACTGAACTCGGATTTAATATCCTGTAAGGAGGTCAATATGCCTACCTCGACCTATATATTGATTATGATTATGCTTCTTGGTTTCCAAGGGAGGCTCAAACTTGGAACTAACGAAACTTTGGATGCCAAGCTAACCAACTAAGCCAATCCCTTTGGGTTATTAATTATGCTTATGAAGGGTTGGGGCCCTCAGGGGATTAAAGTCATAATTAATGGTTAGAAACCTAAAACTCTAGATCATGGATTGGTATGGAACTAATAGTGACTCATAGGAGAAGCAGATGAGGTGGCCCAATTAGGCTACTAATGTGTCCAGTGAGGTGTCACAGTTCACCCCTAGTTGAGAAGGAGCCTTGGAGGGTATAAGTATACCCATAGGCCTACCATGGAGCAGAGCTAGATTGGGAGATTGTAGCTATATGCTGCTGAAGTGGCATCTCTCCCCTATTGAGCATGGGTTGGTCCCATAGCTTGGGGGGGCTAGATCCCTAGAATAGGTTTTGATAATAGTATTAGAGCCAAAGCTAGGACGAATTGATGCTTGAAAGCACAAAAAAGGAGGCCAAGAATCGGTGAGCTGATCTTGCAAGTTGAGGTCCTAATTCTTGGTGAATTGTGCAAGGCTTGGTTGTTTGATTCAATTTGTTTCTTACAATTTTACGGTTTTTCGAGAGGATTTTGTTGGAAGCTAAGTGCACCACCAAGTTTTGCAACAAAGTTGAAGATTAGGCTCCTGAAAAGTGGAATTTGGAAGTGGATTGAATTTGTTTTATAACCAAGGTTTTGCAAATTTCATAGTGCTTTTGCACTTTCCTTTTGAAGGTGAGGCAGTTTTGTTTCAATAATTAAGGGGGCATATCGGTTGCCTTTGTGCAAATTATGGACCTTACTTTAGAGCTGAAATTTCTGCATTTCAAAAGGTACTGATTGCTTGTGCTTTCAAGAAATGATTTACAATTTTCTAACGCTCTTGATAAGTGGTTATGTCCTATTGATTCTTGCTAGCATTCTAGCAAGCTTAAGTTTCTTGTTTTTTGGAAAAAGAATTTTTGGTTTCACAACCGTGAAAACTCGCTGAATTATTTGCTGTGTTGTGAAATTCTTTTGAAGAGAGTTGCTGAAAAAAAAATTAGAGGCTAGAAAATTGTCAATATAGCATTAAGACACTTGCTATTCAATGAGATTTTGAAGCTTCTGATAAATTGCAGTAGCAGGGTAGGTTTGTCCACCATCTAATTCCCTTTGGTTCTATGGGTTTAGCATCCTAGTCTTTGATCCCTAGCATAGGTTTTGAAACTCTCTCTCTCTCTCTCTCTCTCTCTCTCTCTCTCCAATTCTTTCTTTCATAAGCCAAGCCAACCCAAGAATGTGACCTACCTCTCATTGGGGTAGAGTGCACCTCCTCCAATATGAACTTCTTCATAGCACATTGTGCCATAAGATTTTTTTCCCTTACCTTTCTTTTCAATCTATTAACCAATTTCTAAATCTAATAGAATCCTACTACGATGCATCCTTGGTCCAAAGGCATTTGTATGCTCAAATCAATATCAACATGTATGCTCATACTTCAAAAGCAACCATGGCCTACTTGTCTTGAGTATATATTCTTATTTGCTCCTCTTCAATGGCAATTGCACTTTAACAAAGTGTTTTGTCTATTAGCGACAATAAATTGTTGTCAAGATAAATAAATGATTAGAGTCACCCTCAAATTCTCAAGCACAACCTATAAAAACACTAGCGAACTTGGCACCTTGATTATAGACAATAGATTTTCCTATCCCACTATGAAAATTGTGACTTTTTACAAAAGAATGCTCATTTTTGGAATTGTGTTCGTATTGGGGAGGCTAACATATGATCACTCAAGTACATGAGCTTGCAAAAAAATGATCAAAACAAATGGATAAGGAAAACAAAGCCTTCAATCTTCGAAAAAAGTCTTTTAACAAGATGTCTAGTATTAGCCATACTTGAATCCTCAAAAGCCTATTTTGGTTGAAGTGGATGCAAGTAGAACCTACATAGGTGTAGCCCTAAATAAATGACAAGTAGAGGCTTATGAAATCTAAAACTTCAAGAGACACAAACAGAAATTAAGGCAGCGTTTGGCTTGAGGCTGAACAACGTTTGACATATGCGAGAAGGCACCATTGCATATCGTGCCCTCGCCATCTCCGATGTTCGAATCGCGAACCGCTGTTCGAACCACCGAATCGTTAGGTATCGGTTCGAACCGGTTCTGTTGCATTTTTGGCCCTCATGGATTCTGGCAGCCTTGGATCTAATCAAGAATGTATCATACTATTTTTTTTTTGTTATCTCTATCTTATTGGAATCGTTAAACAAAAGACTAGAATCTTGTATTAAGATCCTACCAAATGATTTGAAAAAAACCCCTAATCTCTTTCAAATTTTCAGAGAATCGGCATGTTGGAATCGAGGTTCAAATTTAGAATCAATTAAAAAAAATGTTCGAACCTTTTCCCGATTCGAACCAAGCTAGCCGGTTCGAATCAGTTCGAATCGATTCAAATCGTCCGATTCGAATCAGCCGGTTCGAATCGACTTGTAACCTAGCTTTGGACTATATAGCACATGCATGACTTAGAGTAGTAGGATTCTTTTAGATTTAGAAATTGGTTAATAGATTGAAAAGAAAGGTAAGGGAAAAACATCATCTTTTGGCACAATGTGCTTTGAAGAAGTTGATATTGGAGGAGGTGCACTCTACCCCAATGAGAGGTAGGTCACATTCTTGGGTTGGTTTGGCTTACGAAAGAAAGAAAGAATTGGAGAGACAGAGAGAGAGAGAGAGTTTCAAAACCTATGCTAGGGATCAAAGACTAGGATGCTAAACCCATAGAACCAAAGGGAATTAGATGGTGAACAAACCTACCCAACCAAATATAGATCGAAGGAATCTAGCCCCCAAGTTATGGACCAACCTATGCTCGTCACTCCAGCATCGTATAGCTACAATCCCCAAATCCAGCTGGTATATATTTGTTGTGAACTATGATCTGATTTAGGGCTCTGTAGATTTTATCCAATACCACTTGAATTTGCTTCAAAACTTCTTTGTGTTGTGCATGACTGACTTGGCAAGGAGACCGACTATCTAGATATTGAGCTTTCAGGGGAAAGAATTCTATCTTATCATATTCAGGTCCTTCTGGAGGCAATAGGTTCAAAAGTCCATCAGAGTAGCAAGCAATAAATTCATTCCTTCCCATATCAAGAAAGTCAGGTACATCATCTAAGCTATGAAAAGCTTGTGCCTATACTAACTTATGATTCTGAGGACTTTTCTAAATGAATGCTCTCATTATTTCTCCACATGCTGACCTCCACAAAGAGCTACATCAAAATCCGCATTTCTTTGTTTGATATATTCATAAGCAAGCTTTTAATTTTCAAAACAATGATCCTACAACTTCTGTTCCAACACATACCCTGTTGTATTCCCAACCCCATAAATTTTTGCCAGAAAAGCAGCAAAACTCCGCGTGTAAACGTCCAAGAACACACATGAAGAGTTGACTTACAAGCAATGACTTGCTCGTGCTCTTGGGAGACACAAACAGAAATTAAGGCAGCGTTTGGCTTGAGGCTGAACAACGTTTGACCAATGCGAGAAGGCCCCATTGCATATCGTGCCCTCGCCATGTCCATCCATCCCTATCCATGTCCATCCCATTCGTCAATGTCACTAGGTGAATCAGCTCAGAGCGGCTCTTCTTGATGTTGTTGGGGAATTGGAGTTGAAATTAGAAGAGATTGATGGCGTGAGAAGGACGAACCTGCGCTAAAGTTTCCGAAAGAGCAGCACGGAGCTGGAGCAACCTATCTACGGAATCCAAGCATCGCAAGATAGTGGCGTCCAGGGCTGTGAGAGTGGCATCGTCGCCATCGTCGCTACGCTCGGGAATCTTTCCGCTTGTCGTGAGTTTGACTTCTTCCTTCTCCTCCGCGATCTCCATGCCAGCAGCAGGCATCGTCTTCAAAAGTGGCAAATTAATGGTAGGCTAATCTAATCACAAGTGCTCTCACTCACTCTTTCTTTCTCTCTCGGAACACTGAAATTGTTGAATTGATTGACTTACATCTTAATTCTGCTCTTAAATGTGAAGGTACTTAATGCTCGGACAATCAACCGCTCTCCTCTCCTGCCCTAATTGTCATTTGGGCTCATAGTGGACAGGTGGCAGATTTTTATTGAATCAAATAGGACAGGTGGCAGATTCTTATTGGATCAGATAGGAGAAGTTTAAACCCATATTAGTTTGGGCCTTTCAATTGAAAGGCTCAAACTTCAATTACGGCAGGCCTGCTACCATGTAGCATGCAGCCGTCAATGCACCTCACCTGCTCACGCCCGCTACCTAGTCCATAACCTGTTTTTCACATCCTCTATGTGCCCCTCATCCGTGAATCTCTGTCCTCGCTGCAGCCTGCTCCGTGAAACAGAAAATGGCGATGAAGTGCTCTATGTACGATCCATGGAGTGAAAAATGATAGCGTGCGAGGACAAGAAGTGAAAAATGATAGCGTGAGAACCAGCGAGGAACAGTAAAATTCTAGAACCTTCTATAAAGAAGGTTAAATTTTTTAATAGTGCTTTACAGGGAAGCCCCGTTCGCTGGGGCTTACGAGCAGGCCCCACATCGGTACCCTCCAGCAGCTGACGTGTGGTCGTTGGGTGCCCGTCAAAGATTAGGGTGCACCTGATTTTGGCAGGCGGCGCCAGCGTCGGGCACCCGCGGGTGGTGTCAGGCAACGGCCGACCGGGCGCCGGGCACCCGGCAGCGCCGGGCACTCGTGGGTGGCACCAGGCAACGTGGAGTTGGGGCGCCGGGCACCCCAGCGCCCAGGCGCACACACGTGAGAGCGGGGGGAGTTTCTGTATATATCCCCTCCTGCAAAAATGCTGATAATGCTTATGGGATAGAA
Source organism: Diphasiastrum complanatum (assembly GCA_029204225.1). Lineage (NCBI taxonomy): Eukaryota > Viridiplantae > Streptophyta > Lycopodiopsida > Lycopodiales > Lycopodiaceae > Diphasiastrum > Diphasiastrum complanatum. Next base: position 39,728,766 of record CM055112.1, on the reverse strand, counting down.
ATTGGCTGCCTAGACACATGGCGTCCAGCCCACCGGGGTCAAACGGCCATCCGTGCGGCCCATGCTCGCAAGATGCGAGGGCCCCTGTCCTTAGGCCCTCCCTATTTAACGCCATTGGGCCCTCGGGCTGCTGCCGCCCTTGAGCCCACGGCCTTAAATCGGGGAAGTCCCTCAAACGGGGGCCTTCCCCTATACCTTAAACATTGCATGTTAGATATTGACCAGCAAGGCACAAGCTTGAATCTCAAACGTTACATAGTATTTGATACCTTTGGGGCTTGTCCATTGCCATTGCCAAGTTGTATATGTTGTGTATAATTACTAGTTGCATAATTATGTATATATATATATATATATATATATATTAGTTGTATTAAATAATGTGGCATAATAATTATCGTTTATCTTTTCTTTCTTAATAATATAACTATGATTCAAAGTCTATGCATGAATATATATATGACAGCAATAAAAAAAGCATATATATTGATTTTGTCAATGCAAATAGATAATCTTTATTAAATTAATGTTGTTGGTGACCATGTTGGCGCCCATAAAGGTTTTGAGCCTAGGGATGTGTGCAATAATTAGAGATGGATGCAAATTCTTTGCTCTTAGTGATTTGCATGTACATGTGCATCTAAAGTGTGGGCATGAATGTAATACAAAGAAACGTACATGGATTTTTTGCCATTTTTGACTTGCATACAGAGGTGCATCTAAAAGAATTAGTTCTTTGCAAAAAAAAAGTCCTTAGCAACGTGGCAAAGTTTTTTGTGCACACATACCCTTTGAATCTAAGACATTGACTTTAATGTTGGCTTTTGCATAAACTCCATTGACCAACTTGAACACATAGTATTGTCTTTTTGCAAAGCAATGTCAAAATCTGACACATAACACGTGAAAATGTTGATGGAATGTGCATGTGGACAACCAATAAAAGATTAACACATGTGGAAAAGGGGCCCCGTCCCATCATTGGTTGTCCATATGCTTATTCCATAAATTTTTTAAAAAATTGACAAAAAATCGTAGAAAAAATTGTAGTGTATAGAAAAAAATTTCACCAAATGTGAAAACCGCAATAATGCAAAAAAAAAAATTAAATCAATTTATTCTATAAAAAAACTTCACATGTGACATTATCCAAGGGAAGGTCTGAGACCTTTCCTTGAGCCTTTCGCCCTCAAGCTCCCACCCTCACGCATCCGCCTGCCAGGGCGGAAGGCCGTCAAACATAGGCCTTTTTCTCTCACATAATGACAAGTGCTCGATTTTTTTTTTGTATTTTGAATGCAGAATTAGAAGCAAAAAAATTTGTGAGCCCACACAACTCCCAACAAACTGACACACACAACATGAAAATTTCGATGGATTGTGCATGTGGACAACCAATGACAGGCTACCACATGGTACATGCACATTGTGCCGAGTGCTCAATTTTCTTTTGTGAGGGAAAAAGGCTCGGTCCCGAAGCTTGCCACCATGTGACAAAACATGAGAAAGTAAAACAAACAAATTTCGCACTTGTGCATTATGCAAGAAAATGCAAGCCTCAAACCTTCCACCTTGGTCCAACAACTCTCAAGGCTCCTAGTTGCCTCCAGGGCAGAAGACTCTCGACATGGGCCTTCCCCCCTACTCCTTTTAAATCTTATCTACAAATCTAAAAATGTTGGTGAATCAGTGTAGGACCACATATTTGGTGCAAAAGACAACCAACATCTCATAAAAGAAAAACAAGTGATTGAGGGTAAAAGATCCCATTGAATTCAATACAATGAAAAATGAGAGTATATTTTACCTAGTGTGCCATGGATTTTGAGAAAATAACAACTCTCACATGTTAAATATTTACAGGTTATGCACCTTTCTCATGTCAATAATTCACCAAAGGCGAAACACTGAGTGAACTACAATGGCTTGGCATAAGATGATGTAATTTTTACTTCATCTTTATATAAAAGGTTATTTAGGTGACTACATGTGAATGTTCTATACACCAACAAAAATCTTAAGTGCCAAGATCTAAACTTGTTGAGGCAAGGGATGCACAATGCATCAAGATCTATCTTCCAAGATGATAATGGATCCACACAAGATTGATAACCTGAACTTAACATATGGTGAATGTCACATCCATGATAAGAAATAAACTTCATTCATGTACACCTACTTAGCTATGGACATAGAAATCACGATACTAGCTAGATAGAGAAATTAAACAATGTAGTTCAAGCGTACACATTTCATTTTACTAGCTTCATCAAGAATAGAGAGAGATACAGATAAAAAGATATTCAATTTGCATTTAAACTTTTTAGATCAGGTTGCCACTTGGTCATATGGTAATCTTAGATATACCTTTACATCAATAGTCTAAGTGCATTTATAACAAATCTAGTTAAAATAATTAATTATATAGGCCTCAAAATGTCATATGCATGTATATTGTTTTCAAAAATGCACAATTTCTCAATCAAAGGTGCAAGGCATATATCCAACTTCATGGTGGTGTACTTTCTTGAAATCATTAGAGCTAATAACAAATGTCGAGTTTTTATACTAAATGTGAAAGATTCAACTAGTTTCATCACATTTTGCAATATTTCCATATTTGGCATATTGAGGCCAAAACTTGTTTTAGACTTAGAGGTTGACTTTTCAAAGTTCATTAGTCTAAGTTTCATTTGAATAAACACTTTTTGAAAGTGTGGGAAAGATAGAATGCGAGTTTGAGTAGATTCAATTTGAATAAGTTGGGTACATTGAATCTAGCCCCAAAATTGGTAGGGTTAGCATTTTGGTGAGAAAGCCAAGTGGCCAAATAGGGTTTGGACCTGCTATAAAAGGATGTAACTCGTGGAGAGAGTCATCTTCTCTCTTCTCTATCTCATTTCATGCTTATACATGGTTCTCTTGGATTCTACTATCCATTGGTGCACTATCTTGGTGATTGCTTGCAATTCTATGTGTAGAATGATCTATATTTGCTGTTTTTGGATCCACACGTGTGAAATACAGTAGCTTGCTGGTTTTGTACGGACAGCAACAGTACATAATCATTTCATTCAAGTTTGATCAAGTTCTATTAGTGTTTGCATCTCAAATTGTGTGTAGATGCTAATTTTTCTACATTGGTGAAATTGGTAGTGTATTTCTCTTTCTAACCAAAGATCATTCAAGTAGATTGGATCTTAAGGATCTGAAACCTTTCACATGGTATCAGAGCTTGTGTTTCAGGTTATGAAGGAGGAAATCAGATCTATCAATGATTTGGTGAAGATATCAAGTCTAGAGCATGCTAGAGAGGATTCTACACCAAAATCGGATTTTTTGCTTTTGTAGATTGGATCTTTTTTAGATCAAAACACTAAATAGGTCAATATACTTGTTCAATTCCGTTTTTTTGAATTCACATGCTGGATTTGGCCGATTTTTGGATCATTGGTTCAGCCTAAGTGGTGGCTTATAGATTGCATATCAAATTTTCAGCATTTGCATGTAGATTTGGAATAGTCAATTTTTTGTGATTTTGTCAAAACCCTAATTTTGATTGGATCTCTAGATAGTGAGGTTGCTGGACTTCATTTGAGTGTATTTCAATCTTAGGAAGTGGCAAAAGTCATTAGATTGAGGATAGATCATAGGTTGATCAAGATTCCATGATTCTATGTGTTGATTTGCTTGGATAAGTGCTAGAAGAGACTTTGTGAGATAGTTTCATCTTGGTGATTTCTTTTGAAAGCATTTGTTGTTGCTCAAAGGAGTGCTTTGTGCATTGAAACAGGTTGAAAGAGAAGATCAGGTCATTGCTACATGGCAACCTCAATTGGAGTCATGTTGGAAGCCAATGATAGGCTTACCTCAAGTAACTATTCATTATGGAAAGTGAGGATGGAGTCACTTCTTGAGATGAATGATGTTTTGGATATTGTTGTAGGTTTGGAGGAGAGACCAGCAACACAACAAGATCAATTGAGGTATGACAAGAGGGCCAAGAAGGCTCTACACATGATAAAGATGAATGTTACCAATGAACTTCTCAAGGAAGTTGGTAAGTGCACATCATCTTTGGAAGCTTGGAATTCATTGAAGAAGCTTTATGAATCCAAGTCTACCTCTAGAGTGTTGACTCTAAGAAGGCAAATCTTTTTTTGTTTGCAAAAGAATGAAGAAAGTCCAAGTAATTTTGTTTTGAGAATGAAAGCATTGAATGATAAGTTAGCTTGCATAGATGAAAGCATTAAGGAAGGAGAGCTTATTCAAGTGATTCTTAATGGCTTGTTGGATGCTCATGCTAACATTGTTCAAAGTATTGCTATTCAAAAGACTTTCCCAAGTTTGATGGATCTTCAAGAGATCTTGATCAATGAGGATTATAGGCTTCAAGCAAGAGGTGGATCTACATCGACACTTCAAGAGGATGCTATGTTCACAAAGGGCAAATTCAAGGGCAAAACCAAAAGCAAGTGGTCTAAAGGACAAGATCAAGTGGCTGCTTCTTCAAGTGGCAAAAAGAAGGATAGATCAAAGCTCAAGTGCTTCTATTGTGGCATCAAAGGACACTTTGCAAGTGAGTGCTACAAGAAGAAGAGAGATCAAGGAGACAAGCAAGGTAATCTTACTCTTGATGAGGATGGTTTGGATGTGCAAGATGCAAATGATGATGCTTTTGTGATGTCTTCATGTATGCTTGCTAATGATGGAGATCTAGATCCTTGGTGGATTGATAGTGGAGCAAGTTCAAACATGACCTTTCACAAAGAGTACTTCACTTCTTTGTTGGCATATGGAGATGACAAGAGGGTGATCTACACGGCCAATGATGGTGAGTGTGCAATCAAAGGGATTGGCATAATTCCTATTTCTCTCTCTACAAATAGGAATGTTCATTTGGAGGATGTCTTGTCTATTTCATCTATTACCAAGAATTTGCTTAGTGTGAGTCAAATGCTAAGTAAGGGCCTCAAGGTGGAGTTTGATGGAGATGCTTGTTTGATCAAAAGGAAGGATGTCTTGATTGGAAAAGGTAAAAGACAAGGGAAGTTGTTCAAACTTGATGCTTGTGTTATTGCTAACCAAGTTGGATGTGTTGCAAGGGAGCAAATTTCTATTCAAGAGGTTTGGCACAAAAGGATGGGACACCTCAACTTCAAGTCATTGGAGGTAATGGCAAGGAAGAAGGTTGTGATTGGTCTTCCAAGTTTCTTAAGTAATGACAAGCATGTTTGTGAGTCTTGTGCTTTGTCTAAGTCACATAGACTACCTTATACTAGATCTATTTCTAGATCTACAAAGCCTTTTCAACTTGTACATTCGGATATTCATGGATTTACTACAATTAGCAATAGTGGAGCTAAGATGTATGTAACATTCATTGATGATTTTAGTAGATTTTGTTGGATCTATCTACTAAAGAGCAAGGATGAAGTGTATGATGTCTTTGTCAAGTTCAAGAATGCAAGGGAGAACCAATTTTCCACAAAGATCAAGTGCTTGAGAGGTGACAATGGTGGTGAGTACATATCTAACAAGTTCAAGGCCTTTTGTGATGAGCATGGGATCAAGAGGGAGTATACAACATCAAGGACCCCACAACAAAATGGAGTGGCTGAAAGTAAGAATAGAACTTTATGTGAAAGTGATAAAGCTATGAGGTTAAGTGCTAATCTTGACAAACCATTTTGGGATCAAGCTTTGTTGTGTGCCAATTTCTTGTGCAATAGGTGGCCGAGTGCTATTTTGGATGGAAGGACACCTTTTGAGATGCTATTCAAGAGGAGGCCGAGTGTCAACTTTCTAAGAACCTTTGGATGCACATGCTATGTCAACATTACTCTTGATGATAGGACCAAGGAGGATCCATCTTCAAGAAGAGGTATTTTTGTTGGATATAGTGAGGTGAGTAAAGCCTACAAGGTTTACATTCCTTCTACTAACAAAGTGATTGTTGGTAGAGATGTCATTTTTTATGAGGGAAACATTCCAAAGGTGTCTTCAAGCATGATTGATGGTAAAGTAGATGGTTCTAACATTCTTGATGTTGATGAGAAGGATCCTACTTTGGATGGTGGTGATGATGGACCTTCATCAAGTCAAAAGCCAAGGAGAACATCAAGAGAAAGACAAGTACCTTCAAGGCTCACATATGATCAAAAGGGTAAGCAAGTAGTTTCTGGAAATTATGTTGCTTTCCTAACCTCTTTGGATGAGCCTACAAGTGTAGATCAAGCAAGGAAAGAAGAGGAGTGGATCCAAGCAATGGATCTTGAGTATCAAGCTCTTATGAAGAATGGAACATGGAGATTGGTGGAGTTGCCTAAGGACAAGAAAGCTATTGGATGCAAATGGATCTTCAAGGTGAAGACAAACCAAGATGGATCTATCAACAAGTACAAGGCAAGGTTAGTGGCAAAAGGATATGCTCAACAACAAGGAATTGACTATGATGAGACCTTTGCACCCGTGGTAAGCATTCGAGTCATCATTTCACTTGCTACACTTTATGGATGGGATCTATGGCAAATGGACATTTCAAATGCATTCTTGAATGGTGATCTTGAGGAGGAAGTATACATGGAGCATCTCATCAACAAAGCCAAATCATGTGTGTCTTCTACAAAAGAGTTTGTATGGCCTTAAGCAAGCACCAAGGAGTTGGTATGCTAAGCTTAACACTTTTTTACTCTCTCAAGGTTTTGTTATGAGTGAGTATGATCATTCACTTTATTATAGGTTTGCTGAAAATGATGTTACCATCTTGCTAATCTATGTGGATGATATCATCTTGAGTGGTGGAGACAATCAAGATGTGGAGGATATCAAGAATGCTCTTAAGAAGGAGTTTGAGGTGCATGATCTTGGTAATTTGCATTACATTTTAGGAATATAAGTCATTAGATCTTCTCAATCTACTTTCATTTGTCAAGAGAAGTATGCTAATTCTATTCTAGAAAGATTTCATATGGTAGATGCAAAAGCTATTGATACACCTATGGAGTCTCATGTAAAGCTTACTATAAGAGGTAATGAAAGATCCTTCAAGGACATTACTCTCTATAGAAAGCTAGTTGGTTCACTCATCTATCTAACCATTACTAGACTTGATCTAAGCTATTGTGTTGGAAGATTGAGTCAATGCAAGATCCTAGTGAGGAGCATTGGAAGCTAGGAAAGCGAGTTTTGAGGTACATCATTGGAACTCGAGATTTTGGCATATTGTATGAGGGATCATCACCTAATCTTTTTGGATTTTCAGATTCGGACTATGCTGGAGAAATAATGGATAGGAAATTCATTAGTTCTTATTGTATTTTCATAGGTGATGGAGCTATATCATGGATGTCAAAGAAACAAGCCACTATCTCATTGTCATCTAGTGAGGCCGAGTACAAAGCTCTTACACATTGCACAAAGGAGATGGTATGGATCAAGAGGATGATCAAGAATTTTCACTTGCTGGATTTTTCAGAGAGCCCAATCATCTTTTGTGACAATCAATTAGCCCAAAGAATGGCATCCAATCCTATCTTTCATGCTAGGAGCAAGCATATTGAGATACAATATCATTTTGTGAGGGAGCGAGTCATTGCAAAGGAGGTGGAGCTTCAACATGTGTCTTCAAGGGAATGTGTAGCTGATATCTTCACCAAAGCATTGGGAAAAGACTTGTTCATGAAGCATAGGACTTCACTTGGAGTATTATCAAAGTCTATACTAAAACTAGTTGAAGAGTGAGTGTGAAAGATTCAACTAGTTTCATCACATTTTGCAATATTTCCATATTTGGCATATTGAGGCCAAAACTTGTTTTAGACTTAGAGGTTGACTTTTCAAAGTTCATTAGTCTAAATTTCATTTGAATAAACACTTTTTGAAAGTGTGGGAAAGATAGAATGCGAGTTTGAGTAGATTCAATTTGAATAAGTTGGATACATTGAATCTAGATCCAAAATTGGTAGGGTTAGCATTTTGGTGGGAAAGCCAAGTCGCCAAATAGGGTTTGGACCTGTTATAAAAGGATGTAACTCATGGAGAGAGTCATATTCTCTCTTCTCTATCTCATTTCATGCTTATACATGGTTCTCTTGGGTTCTACTATCCATTGGTGCACTATCTTGGTGATTGCTTGCAATTCTATGTGTAGAATGATCTATATTTGCTATTTTGGGATCCACACGTGTGAAATACAGTAGCTTGCTGGTTTTGTACGGACAGCAATAGTACATAATCATTTCATTCAAGTTTGATCAAGTTCTATTAGTGTTTGCATCTCAAATTGTGTGTAGATGCTGATTTTTCTACATTGGTAAAATTGGTAGTGTATTTCTCTTTCTAACCAAAGATCATTCAAGTAGATTGGATCTTAAGACTCTGAAATCTTTCACACTAAACAATGGAAAAATAAGATAGCTAATAAGAACAACTGGCCATGTGGGCCATGTTGAGGCTTGTACACTAACAAGATTTATGTCATCCATTGCAAGGCCAAATTTTATATGAAAATGTTCATTTTTTAACTCAAAACATTGCTCTTCAGTATGTTTCAATGTAGTTGAGTCACTTGGTACTCATATTATCTCATCCATCCATCGATTATTGACATGCCAATCCATTAATTGTGCCAAAGGCTTAACCAAAACAAACATTGCAATTGTGGAATGATGGACAAATGAAGTGACATTTTTCTGTTGGAGTTTAATCTTACTCCTACTCATCTTTTGAGTACTCCTAAAGTATGTAAATATCTACTCTCTATAACAATCTACATGGTACGTCCACATCCTGGTGTATAAGGGAATCGGAACAATTCATGACGTGGATAGTCGGTCACTCCAGTGGTATTGTATATATTTTTTACAGTTTGTTGGTGTCATGGCTAATGTATCATGGTTTAGTTCAAATGGTCTGCTCTGTGCAATTTGAATGGTAGGTTAGAAATGGTTTGCTCTGCGCAAGATGAATGGTTAGTTAGAAATGGTTTGCTCTGTGCAAGATGAATGGTCAGTTAGAAATGGTTGCTCAAAAATTTGAACTTTCTTTTTTTGGTTTTTGTATAAGTACATACAGCTTTGAAGATGTTCATTATAAAATTCCACCCATTGTAAAATCTGATACTGTCGGACCCATTGTAAAATTCGATACTGTCGTTAGAAATCCGACCCAATGACTTCGCGTTGACGTCCGTCTACTTTGTACATGTACTTACAATAATGAGGCAGTTGTAATAACTGTAGCAAAATCAGATATACAGTAATTAGACGGTTGTCATGTAGCTAAATCAGATATATATATTTTCGACCCACTGTAACTCTTATCAAAGAGGAAAATTCCAACTCTGGGTCGGGTCGAATCAGAAAGACACCGGTGGTCCAATAGACATTGGTTGCGTTCCACTCAATGGTAATTGGTATGCTTGTTGTAACTTCTCTTCACTCCAACTGTGACAACATACAAAGCATGGTAGAATAGGTGAACATTGAATACTAGAAGGCACAAAAATCACGTGGACTTCCCTCCTCGATAGTCACTTTTTAATTTTCTCGTTTCTTGAGGAAGCTTCCAATTCATGTGGTTTATTGTTGAACTCACTTTCTATGGAGTTTTGAATAGATGCAAGAATCTGTTATGTTATTTGTAATGGGATTCATGCATGACTAACTTTGTTTAATGATTGATGAAAATCATTTTTTTTCGGATGAATTAGACTATTAGTGATGTTGTTACATGAATCTAGTTTACAACCAAGGTATAACATGATGAGACTTGCAATTCTGTCATTTCTCTAAATAGTTGAAGAGAATGAGCTATTTTTTGGAGTTGAATCCTGCAAACCAACCTTTCATCAATATAATTCCTAGTTTTCTTTTTGTGAAGTTTCAGAAGAAAACAAGGACAAAGGTTATACTGGTTGAAATATCGCATGCATGACTATTCCTTCTTGGTTATAGACTGAAATTGAATTGCAAGTTGGTTGAACTTTCAGAGCGCTAGAAGCCTCTATTTCTAGCTCAGCTTTAGACTCCTCTGAGGAGTTAGTTAACGAATGACTGTTCCTTGCTTATCCTCTGAACAACCAATGAATCTCAGTAAGAATCTATGTAGGATTGATATCCTCTTCATTCATAGCATGAATGATTGGGTATAGAGGTTTTGGATTCATGTGGTACCTGCAAAACGTGAAGAGGAATAGCTAATGGAAAGGCTGGCAATGGCACTTGAAAGCTTGACAACTTGTAAATTTGATTCACAAGGGAAACCTTGTCTACTATCTATTCCAGGTGATAGATCAATGGCCTCATTTCTGTTGCAGCCTGAAAGCTGACATACTTCCCAGGGAAGGCCGCAAATGGATATGGCATTTGATATGAATAGTAGCAGCCTCAAAACCTGTATGGGATCTGCAGAAGTGGCAACGAAAGTCCTCAATGGATTCATCATGCGTGTGGGTCGTTTTGAAGATTGGATTTGGTTTGTTCCTGCTTTGCCATCAACGTCCTACATCGTGAGTGTTTGGAGCACGCAATCCAGCTCTAGAAAAGAAACTCCTCTATCCTTTGTCTCTCTCTCGGCCCTGCTACTGAAAATTCTTCTCAGATCAAAAGTTTAAATTTTAATTCCTTTGTGATTTGCGAGGTTAAAAGTTTGAAATTTGTTACTTGTCCGAGATATTTCTAATCGATATTGATCGTTGGAAATAGATCAAGTGAACGTTTGGGCATGATACTCGTGAAAATTGAATAGAAAATCGTCAAACAATATGAAATGACCAGATATGATGGGAGGTGATAGAACTCTTTATCCGAACAATAAAATTTTGTTGGATACAGTTTAAGAGTTACTAAAAGCCTATTGGTAGGATTTCCATCAATGTGGTTTCATATTTAGAGGTTGGATAATTTTTGTCAATATTAATGGAGTAATGCCAGACCAATCAATAAATGGAAAAACAGTCCAATTTTATTGGAAAAATTGTAATAATAGAAATTAAAAAAGTAATTTCATTTCCGGTTAAATCCTATGGTGAATTATATTTAAAAGATCAGACTAGTAGCTAGTAGTTGATTTTTGTATATCGGATATTCAGCACAAGTATAGGACAAAAATGAAATTGTTTTAGACTTTTTCCTATAGTAATTAATTTTTAAACATTTAACGTCATTACATCTTCTTAGTACCTTAGCTAAAATAGATTTTCAGATAACTGAAAATTCTAAGGAGAGAAGAAGAGTGGACATCAAAGGTAGTAAGTGTGATCAGGAAATATATTTTGCAATTAGGATTTTGGTAATCCTTGTAAATAATTGCTTAATATTGGATATTAAATTTCTGGATTAAGTTCATTTAATTGAATTAATAAATGTTATCTTTGTAACCATTGAGTTACCGCAGTTTTATATGTCAATTGTGATGTTAGAAGTGGAATTTGATACGAGAATTACATTGGATTTGTTAGTGTCAGAAGCTTGTCCCTAAATTTGATGCATCAGTAGGAGATTCGAAGCTTGTCAATAACCAGAAAGATTCAGAATGTAATAGTAAACCATGTTAATTTTTCTGCTTAGATCACAAGGTCAGATGTGGATTTGTGGTATCCATCTGATAGGCATGCCAGTCATCCAGATAAATTGGATTCTCCAGTGTTTGGGAACAAGAGATAATAACTATAGTGATTATAGGACAGCTAGAAGATCAATGGATCTCTAGAATATCAGATAAGGCGGTTACGGATTTTCTGGAAGGAAAAGCTGATGGCATGGGACATCAGTAATTTTGGAAAGGGAATTCTAGGACTGTAAAGATCTGATGATCAATGGTGTGTTTTAGTACCTAGTCGTGATATGGGAAAAATAAAACTGTTTGATCAAATGTGGGATATTTTGGAAAATTTTGAGGTTTAATCTAGATCCCAATGTGGTATCTCATTATTTACAAAATCAAAGGCCCTCATATTTATTTTTTGCTTTCTTAATTAATCCTTTATTTCCTAGTAATTTCCTGAATCTAAGACATCAGATTGGGTTTATATGATTCTTTCCAACATGAAGTTATTCTTCTAAAAGACTGTTATGTCATATAAATTACTACTAGTGCGAATAAACTTAGAATTCAGATAAATTCTATGGTTTAAGTGTTTCAATTTTATTAAACCTAGAATATCTCTTTTTGCATAAATGGATTTCGATGGAAGGGTAGTTTCTGTCACTCGGGTTGAAAGTATTTGAAGGGAAAGTCATGTGTGTAATAGAGTGAATCCTTTTGTTGAATACACTTATTATTGACTTTTCTTGGATTTGAGTATTTTCATATATCATCTTTCTAGTTAACTTTTATTGAAATTTATAATTTCTTTAAAAGAAGGGGTGAAGTGGTGGGATAAAATTCTTTTTGGAAATATGTAGGTTGCATAGTTTTTGGAAGAGAACCAACTGTGGTATAGAAATGAGATTTGGTTTGAAAGTAATTTCAGATAGATTCAGAGTAAGATACCTCATTGGAACTTTTCAAAAATAGAGAAATTCTCTAGGGATTATGGTGGACAATCTGGAACTAGAACAAGTTTGATATTTTTACTTATTTCATTTTGATTGGAATAGAAGTAAGTTTGACCAGTATATAAGTCTGAGAGTTCTGTATTGGATCAACCTAATCTTAGTTTTAGTACTAGGATCAGAGAGGGGTTGATTTAGTGGAGGAATTATGTAATTAGAGGTAAGTGGGATTGGAAAACTGTTGAGAGTGAATGTTATTCGTCTCAGGGATATTTCGGATATGTTATTTACTCATGAGAAATAGAAAATCTTTTGTAGCTAAGTTACAAGATCTCAATGAGATATGTGAATAACATATGTGGGTTTTGGAGGAATCTGCCAGATAAAATGACCCAGTACATAGTGAGATTATTCACATATGTGCACAATTAATCTTGTATGAATCTATTGTGTATTCCTGGTTACTCTTTCTATGGAAGATTTATGAGTTAACTAATAAATGATCTAAATGTGGTGTTATACATGTATAATTAAAAGTTGCACTTGGACATTGAGATTTATGAATCATAAACAGTTAACTTGAGTAGTTGATTACTCCAAGATGAAGTTAATTTGTAAAATGATCAGTGTGATGAGGATTCATCGAAAACTGATAGTTTTGTTTTATATTGCTTGTAAGATGCATGGTTAGTGAATCATTTGGGTTCATCAGTTAAAATTATGTGCATTGGATATACAGTATTATTGGGATAGAGTATTCCTTGGTTAAGAAATAGACTCAGCTCATTAGTGATTATATCCCAGAGCGCTCAATTGGATAACGAATCATAATGAATTCAAGAATAATAACTGAATTGATATTCAGCAGGACTTTGGATATCTAGATTGTAATCTAAAGTTTTTTTTTTGTAGTTGAAGATGATTATCATTTTGGTATACGTTCAATCTTTAATTACCAGTGGTTTATAGAACTTGAATCTTGCACTTCAATTAAAGAATCATGTTTGAAGAATATTCCTAAATCTAGTATTTTTTTAGTGGAAAGATTTTGGAATGATTCTTACTTTTCCTGAGTTATGTTGGACATATACTCCGGTATCCTGTAAATGATTATGGTTTTGGATTCCAGAAAATTATGATTGACGAATCATATGAATCTAAATATTTATGATTGACGAATCATAAATAGATACTTAATTGTTGTCAGTGGATCCAAAGGAATGGTGATGATTCTTGAGTGTGATGATTAATTCTTGAGGGAGGTTTGAAGGTAGGTGGGGGAGAGGAAAAACTCCAAAGGCAGCCTTGGTTCTCTTGTCGTCCGAACCCGAGCTACCGTCTAACTCAGTGGCTTTTTCCATTATTTTCATTTGCCCCGTCATCTCTGTCAGTGTCCCTATGCTTCTGATCATAGCTGGTGGGAGCTGAATTCCACCAGATTGATCTTCGTTGTCATCTTCGTCGTGGCTTATTTCCATCAAGTCTGTAGCATCAAAATAAGTCGATGTATCCCTAAGAATATGGACTTGCTGGGCCTGTGCCTGTTGATCTGCTGCTGTATCATGGGGAATGACATTCCCATCTTCCCCCCCTCCCAAATCTTTTGCCTTTGGTGAAGTCGGCGGCGTCGACATTGTAATTATTATGGGTGAAGTTGTCACCATGACTGGTTGGACAGCTTGGGAGTCCTTGACAGTGTCTGCTGCTATAGATGTGTCTATTCTGTCACCCTCGTCGATGACGTGTGTGGGTGAGAAGTGTTATTTGAATGCTAAATCTGAGGTGGAGCTATCTTGAGAATCTGTTGAGCTCAAGGATGTCTAATGAGATGATGTTGTTGGTCTCGTGGCTCGTGGCTTGCGTATATGTTTCTCACCCTCAGATTTTGAGTCATCTGACTCGGTTGCATCTGGAGAACGCCTCTTGGCCATCAGCTTTGTTCTGGTTCTCTATTGGCGTGTTTCTAAAAGCTTGGCCTTGGAGGTATCAGCATGTTGTGCAGCCGAAGATCCTTCAGATGTTGGATCTTGTTGGGAGCTAGGTGGTGTTGGCTGCTTCTTCACCGTCAACTTCATAATATTCATATTTGGTCTCTAAGGGGATGGCCCTTGTGGTGAAAATGTTTGTGCTCGAGAACGCTTGGACTTCTTCAATTGAACTAGAATGCTCCAAGCTTTGTCGGCCACCTGCAACAACTCCCGGAGTCTCGGTCCATTGGTGACTTACTGGAGTGTGAGATCTGTCATCATGTAACCCAACAAGGTGGAGGGTTGCTTGGTTTTTATGCATTCATGAATGTAGTTCGAAACAAACTGGGCCCAATCATAGAGATTTTGGCCATGCAGTTGTGAATCTACAATCATGTGGAATAGGGACATGGGTGGACCTCAGGATCTTGGTTCTGGGACATTGTGTGTACTTGGTTAGGTAGGCACAAGCGACAGCTAAAGGTTGATCATTGATGGCCTCGAACCGATACCCATCCTTGTTCTTCCACTTTGCCACAGATGGATCTATAAATTTGAAATAGGTTGTTGTCTTGATCTTCTGCAAAGTTCTTGTAACTGTATTTGGTCCCCAAGGGAATCCGAAGGTATTGAAATCAGCTCCAAAAAGATATATGTTATTGACATAACTTTTGTCAGGAGGGAGGTACAATAAACTGACATGACCTTGCAGTTGTGTTGTAGGAGGCATAGGCCATGTGCAATAGGTATGGACTCTGGTAACCAGTCAGAAGAGAGATCTGAAACTCAATTTGAGTCAGGAATTGACTTGCCTGCTGGTACCAGGTTGTCATCTCTGTAATATCAAGTTGACCCATACGGATATTGATCTTGGTTGCATCTGGGTCATCAGAACTAGACGACTGGTGTGAAAACATGACTGTAAACTGCTAGAAATGGTCTTTGGAAAATAGGACTCGATTGAGATTTATAGCAGACGATCGAGATGGTGATAGGATGGTTCAGTCGAGATGGTGACGGAAAGACTCATGGATCGATTAAATGCAAGAGCGGCAGAAGCGGTGATGGGAGCTGGAAGATCGCCAGAAATCATTCACCAGAAGACTCGAAAGCTTGCACGTCGTTGAGATGAAAATGACTTCGATTTTGATGTCTTTATAGTTGTTCGTCGTGTGTGGGTTCGGTCGAGATTTTTGAAGTGCCCGACTCGGTCGAGATTGTCATGGAATGATTCGGTCAAGATTTCAAAAACCTTGTTGACGTGCGCTCAGTCCAGTCGAGATTTGAAGTAGGAGACTCGATCGAGATGTTAACCATGTGATTCAGTTGAGATGCTAACCAGATGACTCTGTCAAGTTTGCCAACCAGAGGACTCGGTCGAGATGCCAACCAAAGGACTCGGTCGAGATGCCAATCAAAGGACTCGGTCGAGATGCCAACCAAAGGACTCGGTCGAGATGCCAACCAAGTGTCCATTGAGTACTCTATCTTAATGATGGTGTTGTAGAGCCTCATAAAGTAAAATTATGACACTGTGTCAAAATAGAAGTTCTCAGTGTAATTAACTATCTCAGTTACTAGATTTGTGCTATGGGTGGAAAATCTGGGATATCATAATTGCAGAAGTGAACTGGATCTAAAATGTTATAAAATCTATCCATGTGAACTAGACCATCTATTGTTGACCTATAACACTCTTTGTGAAGTTAAATAAATAACGAAGAGAAAAAGCTTACGGAGAATAAGAACACAACAAATACAAACATAGGTAGTTAAAAAAGCATGAACATAAGAAGACACAAAATTAAAAAATAAAACTATTAAAAAATTAGTATAGATGCAACATAAATATATACAATAGGATGGAGTTATATTGGGTTAACAAAAAACAACTCTTTGTAGTAGCGTCGTAGACGACCGCCATTTAATGACAATGTCTAGGAGTACTCCGTCAGGTGTTTCCAATTGGACTACTCCATTAGGAAAGATTTTATTTATGACATAAGGCCCTTCACTTTTGAATTTTAATTTTTCTAGGTGCTTCTTGGATGTGTAAAGAAGCACCTGATCACCTAAGTGTAAGTCTTTATTGGGCAGGTGACGATCATGCTAGGCTTTTTGGTGACGTTTGTTAACTAATTGTGCATGATACAAAAAGAGTCGGGTCTCACACAATTGGGCTAACGTAAATAGCCTGTTTTTGACTGGTTGTTCAATTGCAACGTCCTTACAAAGATTTGTAGAGAAAGCTTGCATGACTCACAAGGAAGGAACTAGGAATTCAACAGGCATTATTGTCTCTTGACCATATACGAGATGGAATGGGGTAACCCATCCAGTGGCCTTCTTGGAAGTGGTGCGGTACGTCCAGATAGCAAAGAACAGTTTGGTTTCCCAATCTGATCAACTCGTTTCGACTAGGTGGACCTAAGAGTGCCAGTTGAGGTCGAGGTTCCTGGTTGGGTTGTCTTGGCAACTCTTGGGTATGAACTTGGGGATTGTTTCATGGAGGATATTGATGTGATGAGTTTTGTGAAACAAACTGATTTCTAGGAGGTTGGTATGATCCTCTTGCTTGGTCGTGAGGCTGGTTTCGTAGATTGTAGTAACAGTAAAAAAAAAGAATGGCCCATGAAGTCACATATTTTGCATTTAATCACGGAGGTATTTGGTACCGATCGGTAAGATGGGCATTCATTTCCAGTGTGTGCACCTCGACAATGAGGGCACCGAATATTGTCACGTCTATGATGGATCTGGCCCAGTGGGTAACTGACCTGGCATGGAACTCTGTATAGACTTGAGAGTGTTTTGAAACTCTTTTGTCAGTTTCTCCATTTGTTGTTGGTGTTGATAGTTAAGCAACTCCATCTGAGTTTTTCGTAGTTGTTCTCGAGTTTTCTCGTTCGGTCTAGAGTCATGGATAGCATGGTGTGCTCTCCGTTCTCTAGGTTCATCAACATCCGATCCCTCGTCCTCTTCGCGGATGGCGTCAGACATGGCTTGTTTTAATGATGTGTATTCATCATTAGATCTGAGCTCACATCGGTCCATCTAGGAAGTTTGACTAGAAACCAGATGATGAGCATGGACTTTGTGGGTTGTTCTTGTACCTGACTTTTAAATCATTTAAATCTTTCAATATAGTCACGTACTTTCTCATCCTTTATCATTTTGATATTACTTAGTTTGACAAAGGGTCTCTCGATCAAACGAAACTGTTCGAATTGCTTGATGAAGGATTTTTTCAAGAGTGACCAATCACGTTTATCTTCACGATCCAGGTTGAAAAACCATTCATGTGCTCGATCAATCATGGTCATCTAGAACAGTTGTACCATTGCTTCGGGAGATGTCTCGCCATAGACATCGCAAGAATTCTCAAAGACTTGGAAAAATCGTTGAGGGTCTGAATTTCGTCATACTTAGGAAGATCTAGCTTGGGTGTTCGTTTTTTTAGTACGAGGACCATGGTTAGCAAAAGCCCCATTTAAGTGAGCTCTTGCGTGAGAGGACTTAGCAGCATGAAATTGTGGTCGGTCATAGGCTACTTCAGCTCTCATAGGCTCCCACCTCTCGAAAGGGTTTGTGGATGGCTCATGAACTTGTGATTTCATGCGAGAGTACCGATTGTATCGGGCCTGCTCTATGGAAGGAGATATACCATCTCTAGTTGATAGTCCTCTATGGAATTAGGATCGTAATGATGATCCATGTGGGAGGTCTAGAGTATCTTAGGATGGTGTACTTTGTGTATCAGAGTATTGTGATTTGTGTATATCTAGAGATGGCATAGTATTCAAAGTAGTGGTATTTCAAAAGAATTTAGCTGATAGCTGTCGCCATTGGCTAGTGGAAAAGTCTGGTCAAATAGAGCTCTGCTCAGTTGAGATGTCATTGCAATGACTCGGTTGAGATCTCAAAAATATGGGCTCGGTCGAGATGACACTGCAAGACTCGGTTGAGATTTGAAAAATGGATTCGGTCAAGATCCGACAGAAATACTCAGTCGAGGATGGACTAAAAAACTCGGTCGGGATCGGACTAAAAAATTTGGTCGATATCGTACTGAAAGGTTCGATCAAAATTTGAGTGAGAGATTTTTGGTTGAGATCTGAGTGAGATATTCGGTCGAGATCTTAACGAGATAGTTGGCCGAGATTGTAACAGAGAGACTTGGTCGAGATTGTTACGGAGAGACTCGGTCGAGATTGTAATGGAGAGACTCGGTCGAGATCGTAACGGAGAGACTCGGTTGAGATCATTACGGAGAGACTCGGTCGAGATCTTAATGGAGAGACTTGGTTGAGATCTAAATGGAGAGACTCGACCGAGATCGTAACGGAGAGACTCGGTCAAGATCTTAATGGAGAGACTTGGTCAAGATCCGAACTGAAAAATTTGGTCGAGGGTGGAACTCTGGACTTGATTGAGATTATAAATCAGGACTCGGTCGAGAATTTACATGGAGTATCCAGTCGAAATGAAATATGGACTCGGCTCGGTCTAGACGTATGTCGTGGAACTCGGCCAGGTGTTGAACATGAAGACTCAGCTGAGCACGGAGCCAGAGACTTGGTCAAAACTAGAGTGATGGACTCGGTCAAGATGGAGAGCATGAGACTTCAAGAACCTGTTGGATAGCACAAATATTTTGATTTTGTGTAGGTTGCGCGTGTGTGTACTGGTGAAAATGGTGCCAAATGTTCACGGATTCCTATAGAGAACCTGTGAACACAATTAGCTATTCTTTTTCTTGATTTCTTATCTATGAAATTGGGTGTTTCTGCCCATTCTAAGCAGTTGGCTCGTTAGGTGTTATCTTTTTGGTTCAAATCCAGATCAGGCAAAAATATTATTATTCGTTATAGTAAGTTTCCCAGCTCGTCAGTGAGATGCTCGGGTAGCGTTCACTCCAATACATGCACACAAATACACATGCATCTACATATCTGCATGCAATGCTGATGAATTTCCAAACGATTCTTGCTACTAACTACTTCTAAACGTTAGAAAACAAACAAAATGCTCAGATTAATCTACCAATTCACGGAATTGAAAAAAAGAAACAATAAAATAAATATTTACCAACATAATGACTATCTAAAGGTCAAGAAACACCCATCTCTTGATTCTTGGATAGCCCAAGAACGTCAAGAACTGGAATGTCTAGAATATGCAAAATCTACTTGTAAAGACCCAAAAGGATTGCCCCTACGATGAGGATAGGAGAACACAATAGAAGAGACTATGGAACCAAACCACTTAACCAATCCTAGATCAAAACTGGATCTAGCCCCCAAGCCATGCCATGTGAAGCAAGAGAAGAAGAGAGAACCTTGGTAACCTAAACCCAATATGTCGATGGAAGAATCCCTACCTCATTATATAGAGAGTAGAGTCTCGTGCATGAAACCATGCAATCCTCATGCAGGTCAACTATAAATAGATCACATCTCTTCATGCAGTTCTCCTGTCTATATCTGTCATACAGACATGAAATACTCCATATGTCTCAATTAGAGTGTCTAGGTCCTCTCAAGGTAATTAGTCATAAACAGGCCTTGACATGGAATTAAAGCATGGCGTGATCAATAATCTCGAGTATTGGAGGGCCGGTCTACCATATTAGGAGTACTATTCCAGGTCCTTAACCGAATATGGACATAACATTCTTCCCTCCTTAAACTGCTTCTATTCTTAGAAGCTCCTCAAGACAGGAAAGAATTACAGGAACAGTTCCTTTAACTTACAATATTAACCGAGGAAAACATTATTCTTAGTCTGACTTCTATTTTAAGAAGTACTCAAAGATAAACCTATTTCCAATAGTTAATCTCTATTCTGGAGTACAACTCAAGTTTGAAAAAAGTACACTAAGCAATAAATTTCTCATTTAGGTTACACTCAACACAAGTTAGTAACATCACCTTCATGTAAAACACTTACATGAATCACTGAGTGAAATATTCCCTAACTTAGGAGATTAAAGTTAAAGAAAATAATAATAATTACAGTATGAAATTATCCACAAACTCTCGCAGACAATCTATAAAAAACTTCCAAGTACAACTATCCTTAGAATCCAATTCTAAGATATGATAATTCATTCTACTAGAATCTCTAGGAGAATCATTAAGATATCGAATGATTAAAACTCAACTTTGAGTATCTCAGATACTCTTTTGAGTTAAAAGCTCCTGTTTCTAGCACCAAATACAAGAAAATAACATTCATTCATCTTAATAGACTTGTCTGTCTCCTATGGTAACTGGAGATCCAATCAAATGAAGAACTGTACTCAAGCATCTGCAGACCATACAGTAGTAGAATAGCATCCACTAAAATACATTCAATTTTCCACAAATAAAATACTTATCTTGTGAGAATGTCTGTGAAATCCATAGATTCTCAATTAAAATTCTGGAGTAAAGAGATTCAAAACTCTGATCTGAATTCTTACTCAATTAACATACCAAGACTTAATCATCACACTTAAGAATCATTACAATTCCTTAGAATCCTCTGACAAAAATTAAGTATTTATTTATGATCTGCCAACCATAAATATCTAGATTCGTATGATTTGTCAATCATAATTTTTTGAAGTAAAAAACCATACTTAACCATTTACAGGATACTGGAGTATATGTCCCACATAACTCAGGAAAAGTAAAAATCATTCCAAAATCTTTCCACTAAGAAAATACTGGATTCAGGAATATTTTTCAACCAGGATTCTTAAACTGAAGTGCAAGATTCAAGGTCTATAAATCACTGGTAATTAAAGACTGAATGCATACCAAAATGACAATCATCTTCAACTACAAAAACTTTAGACTACAATCTAGAATCAAATCTAGATACCCAAAGTCCTGCTGAATATCAATTCATATATTATTCTTGGATTCATTATGATTTGTCATCCAACTGAGCACTCTGGGATACAATCACTAATGAGCTGAGTCTTCTCCTTAACTAAGAAATACTCTATCCCGAGAATACTGTATATCTATTGCACATAATTTTAGCTGATGAATTCCAATGATTCGCTAATCATGCATCTTACAAGCAATATAAAAACTATCAGTTTCTGGTGAATCCACATCACACTGATCGTTTTAACAATTAACTTCATCTTGGAGTAATCAACTACTCAAGTTAATTGCCAATGATTAAAAAATCTCAAATGTCTAGGTGCAGATCTTAATTGTACCGTACAACACCACATTTAGATCCATATTCAAATCATTCATAAGTTAATCCATAAGTCTTCACACAAAGATTTGTTAACTCTACAAGTATCTGTCAAACAATACTTGATCATATGTCTATGCTCAATAACTAGGTTAAGTGCACCAAATAACCCTAGTAACCAGAAATACACTATAGATTCATACAAGATTAATCGTGCACATATGTGAATAATCTCACTATGACCCAGTACATAAATACATTTTTATCTGGCAGATTCCTCCAGAACCTACATATGTTACTCACATATCTCACTGAGATCTTGTAACTCAGCTACAAAAGATTTTCTATTTCTCATGAGTAAATAACATATCCGGAAAATCTTTGAGACAAATAACATTCACTCTCAGCAATTTTTCCAATCCAACTTACCTTCTAATTACATAATTTCTTCCACTCAATCAACCCCTCTCTAATCCTAGTACTCAAACTAAGATTAGGTTGATCTAATACGGAATTCTCAAACTTAAATTCTGATCAAACTCACTTCTATTCCAACCAAAACGGAATTAATAACCTTTGACCTTTCTCTGTACTACTTATAAATAATTATTCAAATTTCAAACTTATTCTAAATCCAAATTCTCCAGACAATCCCTAGAGAATTCCTCTTATTCGAAAAGTTCCAATTAGGTATCTTACTCTGAATCTATCCGAAATTCCTTTCAGATCAAATCTCTTTCTATACCACAATTGGTTCTCTTCCAAAAACCATGCAATCCACAGATTCCTAAATAGAGTTTAATCCCACCACTTTACCCCTCATTCTAAGGAAATTATAAATTTCAATAAAAGTTAACTAGAAAGATGATATATGAAAATATTCAAATCTAAGAAAAGTCAGTAATAAGTGCTTCCACTAAAGAATTCACTCTATTACAAACAGGACTTCTCCTTCAAATATTTTCAATCTGAGTGATAGAACTACTATTCCATTGAAATCCATTTATGCAACAGAGATATTCTAGGTTTAAAAAATTGAAACATTTTAACCTTAGAATTTATCTAAATTCCAAGTCTATTCACACAAGTAGTAATTTATACAACATAACAGTCTTTCAGAAGAATAACTTCATGTTGGAAAGAATTCATATAAACAGATCCGATGTCTTATATTCAAGAAATTACTAAGAAGTAAATGATTAATTAAAAAAGCGAAAAATAGATTTGAGAGCCTCTGATTTTGTAAATAATGAGATACCACAATGGGATCTAGATTCAACCTCAAAATTTTTCAAAATACCCCACACTTGATCAAATGGTTTTATTTTTCTCATATCGCGACTAGGTACTAAAACACACCATTGACCATCAGATCTTTACAATCCTAGAATTCTCTTTTCAAAATTACTAATGTCTCATACCATCAGCTTTTTGTTCCAAAAAATCCTTAACCGTCTTATCTGATATTCTAGAGATCCACTGATCTTCTAGTTGTCCTATAATCACTATAGGATATTATCTCTTGTTCCCAAATACTGGAGAATCCATTTATTTGGATGGCTGTTAGCCTATCAGATGGATACCACAAATCCACACCTGATTCTATGATTTAGACAGAAGAATTAACATGGTTCAACACTACATTATGATCCTTACAAGTTAATGATAAGCTTCAAATCCCCCTGGATCCAAGAGCATCAACTCTAGGAACAAGCTTCTATCAAATAACAGGTAAAACCATATATCAGATTCTACTTCTAGCATCACAATTGACATCCAAAACTGCGGATAACTCAATGGTCAAAGATATTAGTTATGAATTCAACTAAATGAATCCTACCCAGGAAATTAATATCCGGTATTAAGCAATTATTTACTGGGATTGCTAAAATCCTAATTGCGAAATATATTTCCCAATCACACTTGCTACCTCTGATGTCCACTTTTTATCCCTCCTCAGAATTTTCAGTTCCCTGAAAATCTTTCAGCTAAGGTATCAAGAAGACATAACAACATTAGTAAATGTTTAAAATTAATTACTGTAGAATAAAGTCTGAAACAATTTCATTTCTATTCTATACATGGGCTGAATAACTTATATACCAAAAATTATCTACTAGTCTGAAAAACACTACTAGTATGATCATTTGAATATAATTCACCATAGGATTTAACTGAAAATGAAATCAGTTTTTTAATTCCTATTATTACGTTTTTTTCAATAAAATTGCACTGTTCTCCCTTTTCACTTACTAGCTTAAGAATTACTTCGTTAAAGTAATCTGTAATTAATGAAAATTCATAAAATTTGGATTCAGGTACTTTCTATCCCCCTGTATTCACTACAAATAATTTTGTCGAATAAAGAATTACCTTTAAATACTATGATCTTTATTCCATTAATTATTTAACAAGTATTTCAAAAACTTTGGTTTGTTCAATTTTAATGATCGAAAAATCATTAAAAACCACAATAACCAACTAATCGGTGTTCTACTGATTTGAAAAGGAGAAAAACAAAACACAATTTAACTCTATTCTCTAGGAGTACCAATACTCCAGAGTTAATTGGTTCAAATAGCATCGTACCAAGGAATCAGATTCCTAAACCGGGTACATGCCTGAGAACTGTACCACTCCTTTCGTTCCGTCAAGATCGATTTAAACAAAATTTCCATAAAAAATCGATTAATACTGCTTGACCACGAATAATGGTACTCAAGTTCCACAAAAGCTGGGCTTACATTGCTGAAAGCCGAACGCCAAGTTAATAAAAGCGTATGACATGCACATTGTCCATGGAGAAAGAAAATCCAATTTTCTTCTAACCATAATCGGGAAACAATATACAATAACCAAGGTTACACTTCGACAAACGAGCAGCAAGAACCTAAGCTCCTCTACCAGATCGACCCTTGGATAACTGTCATGCAACAATCCATGCAATCACAGAATTGTCGATTGCCCTCAGGCTCCAATTCAACCTTACATATGCATGCCAAAAGCCAAAAAAAACCATGGGTCCCAACAAACCCTAAAGATCCCTTAAATGTTCAGAAACAACCCACAGTCGCGATGGCTGGTCGCGGCTCTTCCCTGAGCTGCTCAAGCCCCTCCCTCACCTAAACCAGCTCGACCATCACAATCAAGAGGAGAGAGAGCAAGGATAGGCACAATCAGGAGATTGGATCGTGCGCCACCTTCCCTCACGGCTTGTGGAACAGATTTCCATCAATAAACAACAACTTCTTTGATTCTACCTTTGCTGGGAAATGAGCAGTTTTATTGCTCCAAATAGGCTTTCACATCATTCACAGCCTCACTTCTATTCTTTGACCTCAGTAAGATCAAAAGAAAGAGGCGATGGTAGCCTGCATCGAGCAACCACAATCACTGTTCAAACTCAGCCAAGGAAAGAAGTCATGCCTTCCTTTCAACGGCTGTCTCTACTGCTAGGAATCACATAAGTTCTCCTTTTTCTTAGCAGTAACCAGTATAACTACTCTCATTACCTATCACCTTTGGGAAGAAAGCGGTTCCTACTGACACCCACTTCAGGGTACCAAAAAGCTGCAACCGACACTCAGATTTCTAAAAAATCAGAACTCATTGCCCCCCTTCGCAACAGTTCTAGGTCTGAAGCAGGCAGATAAGTACCAGGTTGTCCTCAAATCCGATTCTAAGTAGGCAGAAACCAGTTGTTTCAAGACTCTCAACAGCTTTCAAGGTTTCAAACCACAAAAACGAGTTTGAGAAGAGATCTAACTAGCAAGTTTATGATTCATGACCAGAGTTATTGTTTTTCTTACACTCATGCACCTGGTATTTCCACCAGTATAAACTCTGTCCTTGTTTTCCTCAGAAACTTCACAGTTTATCTAAGAAAACTAGGAATCATATTGATGAAATGTCCTGGATTGTAGTATTCAACTCCAAACAGCTCATTGACAACAACTTTCTAGAGAAATGATTGAATTATAGCTCTCATCATGTTATACTTTGGCTGTAAACTAGATTCATGTAACAACATCACTAATAGTTTAATTCTTCTCGAAAAATTGATTTTCATCAATCAATCATTAAAGAAAGTTAGTCATGCATGAATCCTACCATCAAACATAGCAGATTCTTGCATCTATCCAAATCTCCAAAGTATGATCAAGCCACATGATTCACTCTTGCAAATCATTAAACATGAACAAAAACCAGAAAATTGAGAATGAAATTACAAGACTAATTCTCAACTTCTCCTTCAAGATTAAAACATGACATTACCAACAATTTTGAAGAGCTCCAAGAATTAACAATTCCAATTCCAAACCTCCTTTGAGAATTCTACACTCCAAACCGAGATGTTACTCCAAGTGCATCGCTCTTCCAATCCCATGTAAAGCTCGCCTACAACTCCCATCCAAGAATGCATCTTAGTCGGCTCTGATACCAATGTAAAGACCCAAAAGGATTGCCCCCAAGATGAGGATAGGAGAACACAATAGAAGAGACTATGGAGCCAAACCGCCCAACCAATCCTAGATCAAAACTGGATCTAGCCCCCAAGCCATGCCATGTGAAGCAAGAGAAGAAGAGAGAACCTTGGTAACCTAAATCCAATATGTCGACGGGAGAATCCCTACCTCATTATATAGAGAGTAGAGTCCTTTGCATGAAACCATGCAATCCCCATGCAGGTCAACTATAAATAGATCACATCTCTTCATGCAGTTCTCCTACCTATATCCGTCATACAGACATGCACTACTCCATATGTCTCAATTAGAGTGTCTGGGCCTCTCAAGGTAATTAGTCACAAACAGGCCTTGACATGGAATTAAATCATGGCGTGACCAATAATCTCGAGTACTGGAGGGGCGGTCTACCATATCAGGACTATTACAGGTCCTTAACCAAATATGGCCATAACACTACTCCACATTTCCAGCCTGTTTAGTTTACTTGTATGCTGAAACTACTTTAAACAAGAACAAGAAATCTATTCACATTGCAAAAAGAAAAAAAGCAATAAATTAGTCTATTCCACAACTAATCCACAACCACATTCAAAAAATGGAAGTGCATGTTCATAAAAGGATCACTCAAGAAAGCTGTCATGAACAAGAAGCTTCAAGAATGCCAAGAACTCGTGGAAGATCTTCTTATTCAAAACAAGAGCAAATGACATTACATGTAAAGCTCCCTCACAAGGGAAGGGGGCTCTTAAATAGACTATGAGGCTGCCCATGTGGAGCCTAAGTGGCAATTCCACTAATTTACAAATTCCAAGTGAAATTAACTCTTCCACTAGAGGTCACCATCAAAAGGTGGCTCACTCTAATTGATTTAAGAGGGGTCTACATTTATTGCATTGCCTAGAAATACTACTAGCTCCTACATGGTCATTCCTTCTCGTGGAATTCACCATGAGGCTCACATGAATTAAAATTGTATTCCTTGCTAGTATTTATCGGCTCTCATGCTCGGCTCTCATCTTCATCCTTCTCTCTTCCTTCTGAGACTCCTTGGTCTAGGGTGAGAGGTGCTCTTTATAACAGCTAGCTCAGCATCTTGGGGACTCTTTGGAATTTGCCAACATGTGTTTCAATCTTAGTAAGTGGCAAGATTTATTATATTGTTGGTAGATTATAGGTTTATTAATATTTCTACATTCTATGTGTTGATTTGCTAGTTATAAGTGCAAGAAGAGAATTGAGAGGTTCCATATCTTTGTGATTTCTTTTTGAAAACATTTGTTGTATCTCAAAAGAGTGCTTTGTGCATTGGAACAGGTTGAAATAGAAATATCAGGTCATTGCAACATGGCTACAATGAGTGGATTCATGTTGGAAGGCAATGACAAGCTTACCTCATCCAACTACTCTACATGGAAGGTGAGGATGAAATCACTTCTTGAAATGCATGAGTTGATGGATATTGTTGTAGGGTTGTAGGAGAGACTCTTGGTTCAACAAGAGAAATTGAGGTATGACAAGAGAGCTAAAAAAGCTCTACACATGATCAAGATGAATGTTACCAATGAGCTACTCAAGGAGATTGCTAAGTCCAATTCATCTCGAGAGGCTTGGGAAGCTTTGAAGAAGCTCCAAGACTACTTCTAGAGTGTTGACTCTAAGAAGACAAATCTTTCAAAGCATAGAAAAGAAAGAAGAGAGTCCTAATACTTTTGTTTTGAGAGTGAAGGCTTTAAGTGATGAGCTAGCTTGCATTGATGAGAGCATTAAGGAAGGAGAGCTTGTTCAAGTTAGTCTTAATGGTTTATTGGATGCTCATGCTAACATTGTACAAAGTCTTACTATTCAGAAAACATTGCCAAGTTTCTTTCTTCACAAAATAGAACTCTTTTGTATCTGAGTTGCAAGATTCTCAGTGAAGTATGAAATCTGAGTTACTATAGGCTCTTAAGCCAAGATTAGTCCCTCTATACAAAATGCCAAAATTCTTAGTAGATGAAATGTATCTAAGAACTCTTTTGGCCATCTTCCAATGTGAAACTAGAGGACTTTGCATGAATTGGCTTAACTTTCCAACACTATAACTAAGATCAGGTCTAGTTATAGTTAAATAGATCAAGGAGCCAATAAGCCTTCTATATAATGTGATGTCCTCAAAGGATACTTCATCACAACCAATAGATGCTTTTACATGTTGCTCCATTGGTGTCTCAATGCCTTTACAATTCTTCATTCCAAATCTATCTAGGTTGGATGTAGCATATTTAGATTGACAAATGAGGCTAAAATCACATCCTCTAATAACCTCTATTCCAAGAATGAAGATTAATAGGCCGAGATCTACCATCTTAAACTCTTTTGCTTAAGCAATTTTTACATCTCTAATTCCATCTAGATCATTACCACTCAAGATAATGTCATCTACATACAAAACTATAATAATGATCATGCCATCATGAAATCTTATGTACAATGATGGATCATAGGCACTCATTACAAAATTGTTGGAAATGAGAATAGAGTTTAGCCTAGAGTACGAAGCCCTCGGGTTGCCTCATGTAGATCTCTTCCTCCAAATAACCATTGAGGAATGCATTTGTGAAATCAAGTTGGAATAGCTCCCAATTGAAGGTTGTAGCAAGACTAATGATCAACTTGATAGTAACAAGCTTAGCCACAGGAGCAAAAGTCTCATCATAATCAATGCCTTTGGTTACTAAAAAACCTTTGGCTACAAGCCTAGATTTATGCTTGTTTATTGATATTCTCAATGAGAGCATCATACTCTACTTGCATAGCATCCATCCAACTTTTAGATTTACAAGCATCTTCGTAGAAAGTTGGCTCATCTAACATTGAAGTAAGAAAGGTGTAAGATGCGAGAGATGATGAGTCTTCCCTTTGATCACCTTGACCATCATAGGTGAGCCTCAATGGCTCAGACCTTGCCCTTGTAGATCTTCTTGGAGTTCTCGAATCTTGAGGTGGATCCTCAAGTTCTTCTTCACTTGGAAGCTCCTCCTCCATCCTAGCATGATCCTTGGCATCAGATGATTAGTAGCATTATCATCCAAATCACAAGCATGTCCTTCGTAAAAAATAACATCCCTACTCACTATCACCTTGCTAGTGATGGGATTGAAGACTCTATATCCTTTGCTATTCTCACCATATCCCACAAAGATGCCTTTGATGGATGTTGCATCATCCTTCCTCCTCTTATCCAAGGATTGGTGTACATAGCAAGTGGATCCAAAAAATTTGAGATCCTTGAGATTGGGCTTCTTTCCAAATAGAGCTTCAAATGGTGTGATTCCTCCAATGACTTGGTTTGGCAATCTATTGCACAAATAATTAGCACAAGTTATTGCTTCACCCCAAAATGGTTTGGATAGAGAAGCATCTAGTCTTAAGGCCTTAGCACACTCACAAAGAGATCTATTTCTTCTCTCACTCACTCCATTTTGTTGAGGGGTGTATGGACATGACAACTCCCTCTTTATGCCATTAAGACTACAAAAGTCAATCAACTTATTGGAGATATATTAACCTCCATTATCACTCCTTAATACCTTAATCTTGGTACTAAGTTGATTTTCTACCAAAGTATTGAACTTTACAAAAGAATCAAACACCATAGATTTGCTAGACAAGAGGTACATCCAACAATATCTAGAATAGTCATCAATGAAGATTACATAATACTTGGCACCACCATTAGACTCATGTGAAAAGCTATGAACATCCAAATGGATGAGTTCAAGAGGAGAGCTTGATCTTGATGTAGATCTTGAGAAGGGTAGTTTGTGAGCCTTTGAGAGACTGCATGCTTCACATCTCTTCCCACACTTTGACAAATGCTTGGGGAGTCCAACTGCAAGCTCCTTTGCAACCATAGATTCCATGGCTTTGAAGTTGGGGTGGCCCAACCTTTTGTGCCACAGTTCCACTTTCGATAACTCCACCTTTGCCAAGTTAACACTCTCCACTACAACATTAGCATCAAGCTTAAACAATCTACCTT
Organism: Diphasiastrum complanatum; assembly: GCA_029204225.1. NCBI lineage: Eukaryota > Viridiplantae > Streptophyta > Lycopodiopsida > Lycopodiales > Lycopodiaceae > Diphasiastrum > Diphasiastrum complanatum. The sequence continues at coordinate 39,698,615 of CM055112.1, read as the reverse complement.
GCTTAAGGCCTTTGGCTATACATTCATCATTTCTAAGGATGGAACAAACTCCATGCTTAAATTGTACATCAAGGCCATTATCCATTAACTGGCCAACACTAAGCAAATTCTTGGTTAACTTACGAACATAAAGAACATTCTCAAGATTCATCTTTTTGGATGATCCAACATACAATGGAATGGTTCCTATTCCACTTATCTTACATTCTTGACTACTTGTAGTATAGATTGATCTATGTAAATCATTGTGAGAAAATAAAGTGGAGAAAATGTCCTTTTGATATGTCATGTGGGAACTAGCCCCACTATCAGTCCACCAAGAATCATTGGTGTTGCTCTTGGATGATGGTGGTTTGTTGGAAACCATCAAGGATGACTCTTCATCCTCCTCCGCGATCGCCGCATACTACAAGCCAAGAACAACAACAAAGGGCAATCAAATCAAGTGCCAAATGCAGTTGCAGAAACACCACATCCCAACCAAAAAGTGGATCATGGTCCATTCATGACTAGCCATCAAAAAGCATCAAACAACAACTCCTGGTTTTTGGATTTGGAGCCACACAACACATGATTAGCCATATTGGCTGCTTCGAGTCCTATGCGTCTTACAGTTTCAAAAGATATGTTCACCTGGGCAACAATACACACATGCTATCAAAGATAAAGATACAATAAGATTGAGCTTTGAAAATGATTGAAATTTCACAAGTCTAGCTTGACCAATTTTGGTCACATGCATTGTGATTGGCAAGATGGCGTGTAAATAGATGTCACACATGCCAAATCACATAGGATGCTTTCCAATAAGTTCATTCCTCATGATAACATCTTTGAAATGAGGCAAAAATGTGTTTGGATAGGCTAGAGAAATTCTAGGATCTAAAAATAGCATGTTTTACATTGTTTTTGGATCTCGAGATCTTGACCCCAAGTTAGGGTGGATCCAATGACCTATCAGAATAGATGTTAGGGTTAGGGTATGATAAGTTCATAGGTGCCCTAATATGCTCAGATCCGAGCTTGAAATGTATAAATACATTATGGGATCTCCATCAAATTATCAAGAAAAATCGAGTTTTTCCACTTCTATCATCATTGTCTTTTTATGGCGAGTTCTAGCTATTGGATGTGAGTGTTCTTATGTACTAAATTTATTTACAGGTCTGAGAAGCTTTCTATACTTTACTTTGGTTCATTTGACCAAATCTATGTGCCTAATGTGGAGTTAAATGCCAAATTTGCTAGTTTTGGTAACTAGTCTTGATTCTAACTCATAGTTTGGATTTATATCTTTTGCGTGTGCATCCTCCATCACTTTTAGGATTGATTGGGATTCATTTTTCTATAAAATTTTGTCATGGTATCAGAGCCTAATCAAAAGTGAGCTTTAGATTTGATTTTTTCAAGCTTAGATCCTATATTTGAGTAGTATTGGCTTTGCTCTTGCTACTAGTTGCTAATCTAGTGATTGTACCTTCAAATTTGGTTTCATTTAAGCGATAATAGATCAAAGGGAACTTGTTTTGCTGATTTATAACTGCATAAACCGAGATTGACCCATTTCCATTCAACCAAACCAAATTAGAAAGTTCTTATGAGTTGAATGTTCGAGTACATGTCTCCTAGTAGAGATTTTCATAAGGATTTGAATGCCACCACTCTTTAGAAGTTTGGATCAGCCATTTGAGAGCCTAATTAGGTCGTCCTTAGGCTTCTTAAGGTCCTAAAATACACCTTTTAGGTTCAAATCAAGTGTTTTGATGATTTTTCATCTAGAAATGCAAAACTAATGAAAATTGTGTTTCTATTCTACTCGGTTTTGGATAGGTTTGTGATTGAATATGTCAATGTGATTCAACCTAAATATAACAGGCTTTATTTGTAAGACATTTTTGTGTTATAAAGTGCTTTTGGTTCAGTATAGGTGGTTTACCCTTCTTGTGAAGTTGAGATCAAGGAGGAGACTAGTTTTGATCAAATCTATAGTAAATTTGGATCTAGAAGATAGATCAAGCTCAAGATCACCTTAGATCTTGTTGAGAAATCAGAGAGTGATTCATCTCAAGTCCAAAAGAGAGTGGGATAGCTAGTGGTGATCATATCTTGTACAATCTATCTTGTTTCTTTGAATCTATCTCTATCATTGAAGATGGCATCCATAAGTGCCTAACTTTTGGATTCTAGTGATAGATTGAACTCTTCAAATTATTCAATTTGGAAGTTAATAATAAAATCCATCCTTATCATGCAAGATTTGATGGATATTGTGAATGGAGAGGAAGATGAGCCAATCCATCCACGCATGTGCTTTGGCTAAAGCACATAGGTTGCCTTTCTCTAACACTATCACTAAGACTACTCACCCTGGATGTACATTTTTCTAGCACAAAGAGAAATGGTAGAGCCACAATGTTTGTAATCTTGAATGATGAATCCCCTAAGAATCATATTGGCAAAGATATGGCTGAGATCAAGGAGGAGCTTGATCAAGAGGAGGAGCAAAATCCGAGAGCTTCAACTATTCCAAGGAGAGCCACAAGAGCAAAGACGGAGCTATCAATGCTCATTTTTGTGGACAAGAAAAGGCAAGTTGGAAAGTGGGGTACATTTTGTACTACATTTGCTGAGTTTTGTAATGAAGTCTCTTTGAATTCTAAAGCATGGAATGAAAGGTGTTTGTCATATCTACTTACTCTTGAGTGTGCTAGAAGTAAGCATGACATTTTCATTCATAAGTTGAAAGAATTTGACTTCATTTTCAAAGAGGCATATTGTGAACCTTGTATGAGAATAAGTGAATCATCCTTGAAGGACACTTATATCCATACAAGAGTATTTGGCCTCATTAGTTTCAAGTTCAACAAGTATGTAATGCAAATTGCTAGTGGTAAGCAATTGTGGACTAGCAAATTTGGTATAAATAATCTTGGTGATTGTTTTGTTGACTTGAAAGATCATATTGAGAAGGAGAACATTCAGGTTTGGAGACTTGAAAACAAAGTCCTTGAGAGTCTTGAAGAAGATCATGGTTTGGATCCATGTTTTCATCATCAACACCAAGAGGGAGTGAGCATGATGAAGAAAAAAGACATCAAGGAGGAACCCGAGAAGGAGCACTTGTCTCAAGGAAAAAGAAACCTGAATCTACATCAATATGAAGGTTTGGGTAAAGGGAATGGAGCAGCAAGGAAGTTTATCAATATCTCCCTTTACTAGTCTTATTTTGTGTTTGATAAAAAACATGTCATGTATTTGACAAAGTCCTTTGATGATGCTAGTATGAACATTGTTTTTCATCCTATATCTTATGATGATGAAATAGTTAACATTACTACTTTGATTGGAGTTTCAAATATGTATTCAAAGGCCTCATCTTGTGATTCATTCACTCTTGAATTTCCAAGGAATGAAGACCTTCATTGGAAGGATGCCAAGTTGGAGTTCATTGTTTTGGTGGACAAAGTCAAGATGGTGATATCTCAAGCTTTGGTTGTATGTGCTTCATACAAAGTTGAATCTTATGGAAAGCAACTATTTTTTAGGTTTATTTTGAGGAAGAGACTCTCATTTTGCAGCCCAAGGTGTTCATTCAACAAAATACCAAAGACAAAGCTTGGATCTTGAAGACAATCCTCATTGAGCTCTCACTACATTTGAGAACTTGGAGCTCAAATCATATTCTTATCATGATGAGTGATCATACTCACTACATACATCAAGAACTTTTACACTATGTTGTTTTTATGCATGTAATTATTATTGATCCAGGATAGTCTCATCTAGCTAGATTGTGAGCAGGAGTATTGAAATTTCACAATTATAGCTTGACCAATTTTGGTCACATGCATTGTAATTGGTAAGATGGCCATGTAAATATATGCCACACATGCCAAATCACATGGGATGCTTTCCAATAAGTTTAGTCCTCATATTACATTGTGATAGCATCTTTGAAATGAGACAAAAATGTGTTTGGATAGGCTAGAGAAATTCTAGGATCTAAAAAGAGCATGTTTTACATTGATTTTGGATCTCAAGATCTTGACCCCAAGTTAGGGTGGATCCAATGACCTATTAGGGTAGATGTTAGGGTTAGGGTATGATAAGTTCATAGGTCCCCTTATATGCTCAGATCCGAGCTTGAAATTTATGAATACATGATGGGATCTCCATCAAATTATCAAGAAAAATCGAGTTTTTCTACTTCTATCATCATTGTCTTTTGGTGGCGAGTTCTAGCTATTGGACGTGAGTGTTCTTATGCATTAATGCTTGGTTTAGAAGGTATTGAACATGTTTATAGTTCTGAGAAACTTGCTGTACTTTACTTTGGTTCATTTGATCAAATCTATGTGCCTAATGTGGAGTTAAGTGCCAAATTTGCTAGTTTTGGTAACTAGTCTTGATTCTAGCTCATAGTTTGGATCTAGATATTTTATTTGTGCATCTTCCATCACTTTTAGGATTGATTGGGATTCATTTTGCTATAAAATTTTGTCACAAATGATCAATCCAAACTACTTTCCAATGTCCTATATATACCAAATCTTTCTACAAATATGCTTTCTGTAAGCATAATTACAGATCTAGGACATAAAGTAGAATTCAAATTTGGCATAGAAATTTTTTCATAAGTCTTAATCTTTCCGACATGCAATCATGTTGGATCTTAAATTCTTGATATGCAATCCAAATGAATCTTAGATTCTTGACATGCCATCATGAGGGTTCATAGATTCTTGACATTTGCAATCCCAAAGATTATAGTCTCTCGAGTTTTTAAATACAGTACAATTGGAATTAAATTGCTGATTGACAACCAAAGCATATGATCGATCATAAAATATCTCGAGCCTAAAGCTATCAGTACTACACATTCTTGGGCACCACTCAAACAAGACCATGTGTCGGCATCCAATACCATCAACGCCCACCCTCTTTGAGACTATTTTTGGCTATGGTAATTCATGAAACAAAGATATGCGTTGGCATGCCACATGCATACTTTCACTGTAGCTGTTTCCAGAGAAGAGTATCAGGAGTCTTACTGTGCATTTGTAGTTCAATTCCGACACCGTTTGTCCGAAAATGTCCTTTTTGTCAAGGGAATGCCACTAAATGGACTACTTTCCAACATTTCCAAGAAATGGAGTCCGTTTTTCAGACCATATATTCCATCCTTTGCTACACGTCGAGACGAACCCACAGAACTAAACCGGGATCCAAACGGTTCAGTACTCACAACGAAACGTGTGTCCGAACCAGAAACCCTAAACGTAGTCTTGGGATTCTAGGCCCGTCGAACCAAGAATTGGTCGGAATCAGTAAAAAATGGTTAGAACTTTGAACGGGAGGTGTCCACAGGTTTGTGGGCTCGACACAAACCAACAGGACCATTTGCAGCTCAAGTCTGAGGTCGTTTGTCCAAAAACGCCCTTTCTGTAAGGAGGAATGCAAATACACACAAATCCATACACGTAAACACACATTGGCGGACACACTTCGGCCACGTACATGCACACACATACATCGGCAAGCTTTCCTCCTATACCATCCTCGCTACAGCCTAATCCTAATCCGTAACCCACACACACACTCCGTAAACACATGCATACGCACACACACACACCCTCCATAAACACACACGTGACACACACACACAACACATGCACATACACACACTCACACACACATACACAAAGCCATTAGGGCACACATGCATGCACGCCCGTGAGCGCACGTCCGCCATCGACACAAGTCTGCCATTGACGCACGTCCGCCATTGCCCGTCAACGACGGGCACTCTTTACTAGTGTGTGTGTGTGTGTGTGTGTGTGTGTGTATATATATATATATATATATATACACACACACACACACATATATATACTAGTTGTGAGTGCCCGTCGTTGACGGGCAATGGCGGCCGATCTAAGCGACGGCCGATGATTTGAAAATTGAGTATCTTGTTGACGAGTGATGATTTTCCGATGACTTGGAAATTTAGTATGTCCTCATTGACGGGTGGAAGACGTATGTGTGTACGTGGCCCAAGTGTGCCAGCCAACGTGTCACATTGTTCGGGAGGGAGAGGCATTTTTTGGGAAGGGGAGGGGAGAGTTGCATTTTTTCGGAGGGGGAGGGCCAATGTCGCGAAAATTTCACGAAATTTCCCTAAAGGTTTCACAAAAAATTTGCAAAAATCACTAAAGCTTTCACGAAAATATCTCGAAAAATTCCCTTGAAGGCTTCGAGAAAAGTTTGCAAAAATCTCAATGCATTTGCGAAAATACCTCGAAACACAAAAATACCTCTAAATAATTTTCTGGAGAGGGGCCTCAAAAATTTTGCAAAATTGGCCTTTGAAGAATGCGACACTGACCCTCGAAAAAAAAATGCGACACTGGCCTCCTTCGTGAAAATCCCTCGAAAATATCTCAAATATGCCCGAAACTACCTCGAAAATGGCCCGAAAAACATCTCAAAAATTTCAAAAATCTTGAGAACATATCTCAAAAATGGCCCAAAAATACCTCGAAAATGGCTGAAAAACACCTCGAAAATTTTGAAAATCTCGAGAACATATCTTGAAAATGGCCCAAAAATATCTTGCAAACCCCTCAAAAATCCTACAAAATTTTTGAAAATCTCAAGAAAATACCTTTGAAAATGGCTCGAGAATGCCTCAAAAATGGCCCAAAATAATCTCAAAAATACCTCGAAAATGTCAAGTGTCGAGTGTCCCTTCACGAGGATTCGTTGATTTTCACGAAAGAGAGAATTTTTTGCGACAATTTCGAAAGAGATTTTTTTGCAAGATGTTCCAGATAGAGAAAGAGATGTTTCCACGAAATTTTCGAGAGAGAGAGAGAAAGATGTTGTCGCAAAAAATTTCGAGAGAATTTCTCGAGAGCCAATTTCACGAAAGGATTCGCCGATTTTCGCGAAGGATTTCTTGAAAATATTTCTCTCTCTCTCTCTCTCAAAAATTTCGCAAAAAATTTTCTTGAAAATTTTGCGAGAGAGCACTTTTCGCTGATTTTTGAGAGAGAGAGAGTTAAAAAATTTCATGAAATTTTTGAGAGAGAGAGAGAGAGAGAGAGAGAGAGAGAGAGAGAGAGAGAGAGAGAGAGAGAGAGAGAGAGAGAGAGAGAGAGAATTTTCGTGAAAATTTTGAAAGTATTTTTCGCGAAAATTTTGAGAGAAAGAGAGAGAATTTTTCACAAAAATTTTGAAAGAGAGAGAGTTGGTATTTTTCGCGAAATTTTTGAGAAATAGAGTGAAAAATTTTTGCAAAATTTTCGAGAGAGTATATTGTTCATGAAATTCTTTTTGTCGACAATTTCACAAAAAAATTTCTCTCAAAAATTTCGCGAGGCCCGCAAATACCTCGAAAATGGCCCGTGTCAAGTGTTGAGTGATTTTTGTTCATGACAGTTTATTGTTCGCGACACTGTTCAGTTTCACGACAGTTTCGAGTGGCAGGTTCGCGACTATTTCGAGTGTCTTGTTTGTAACAGTTTCGCAATAGTTTCCAATGTCGAGTTTTGCGACAGTGTCGAGTGTCAAGTTTTGAGTGTCATGTTTGCGACAATTTTGATCTTGATCTCGACAATTTCAGACTCGAATGATTTTTGTTCGAGATAGTGTCTTGTTCGCGACAATTTTAAGTTCAACTTTGCACCCTTGGTAGGGCAACTGGATTTCAGAAAGAATTCACAATTTGATGGATGAAAATTAGGTGAACATTGTAATAGTACACAGTTTTTGAGCAAGTTGATCCTACAGTTGATAAGCGGTAGCCCCAGAATCAGAATATCCTTAGTATCTACTCTCAACTTGAGATGCATTGTCAATTAATCTTAAGATACACATACACATACACGTATGTATGTATATGTACGTCTATGTGTATGTATGTGTAGGTAAACGATCATTGAACAAAATTGGTCAAAATCGAGTGAAAATTAGATCACCAGATTCTCTCTCTCTCTCTCTCTCTCTCTCTCTCTCTCTCTCTCTCTCTCTCTCTCTCTCTCTCTCTCTCTCTCTCTCTCTCTCTCTGAAAAATTTCGAGAGAGTGAGAGTTAAAATTTCCGAGAGAGAGAGTATTTTTTGCGAAAACTTCGATAGAGAGAATTTCGCAAAGAATTCTCTGTCGAAATTTTCGTGAAAAATTCTCTCGAAAATTCAAATCTCCAAAAATATTTTAAAATTCAAGGCATGATGTGTTCAAAACTCAATGTTTGATGTGTTCAAAAGTCAAGGCCTGTTGTGTTCAAAATACTTCTAAACAACCCTCTTAATCTCGATTGACTCCAAAACAATGATTAAAAATGTATCAACTAAGACATTAGATAAAAAGACCGATAGCATTAAGAAAGTCAAAGCATGGTTTCGAGTGTCGCGGCAGTTTCGAGTCTAGAATATATGGTCGGGTCGAAATTTTTTGACCCTTGGTCGGGTTGGGTCGAAACACAAAATCATCCTACCTGATGAGTTAGAGTTCTGAAGTGATTTTCAAATCCGTTTTGGGACAATATATGATAATACACAACGGAGGAGGAGCAAAACTCCATCTCTTCTTTTATATAAAAGATATGTATATCCCAAAATTGCTAAGAGAATTACTGCTACTATCAATCTTGCTATAACACCTCCTCTCGACTGATGATTTTTGCTAGTAGGTGTAGCGGGAAAGCCTACACACATAACACCAAAAAATAAGTCTGACAGTAAATCTGTAGGGCTTCTAGTTGTGCTTACAACTCAGGTATGTATGTAGCTCAGGAGTCCTTAATTTGTGCTTCGTGATCGCCTTCATGCGAGAGTTTCTCATGTCTGATACTGCCTTTTGAAAACAACTTCAGCGAAGTTTGGGTTTTTTTGCCCTTTACAAATTTGGGTTTTTGATTTGAATCATTTTTTGCCAATTCTGGCTCACAAAATAGGCATCGTACACCAAGCATTCAATGTTTTGAACGATTCATGATTTGTCAAGACCAAATGGGTATACAGTTTTCGGTCAAGCCAAGATCATTCATCGAAGATGCCATATATTCATATAATATGTAAAATCTTCTAGGATAGCACCAAATTATCCTATTCTATGCCTAAGAGCTAAACATGTACTATCCTATTTTTCTTAAATCTTTAAAAACATTGTGATGATCCTGCACATTAATCCTGCACATGAAACCTGAATTGTAAGCCTGCCTACTTAAGTTGAGAGAAATTCCCAAAGTATAACCAAATCTCATCTGATTCAACAAAGCACATATAGTATTCAATGGAATATGTTAAAATAAAATAAATTAAAACAGTCATATTAAAGCAACCATTATAAAATATCTGCTTTAAGAAAAAAAATATTAATTACACGACAAATTGAGCAATTGAATATCTGAAATTGTCAACAAACCAGAATTGCTCTGGATCTATAGAATGCTGCTTGCCGCCTCATGGATTTCAACTACAATGGAGAGAGAGGCCTGTTGTACACAGGAGAGAGAGAGAGAGAGAGAGAGAGAGAGAGAGAGAGAGAGAGAGAGAGAGAGAGAGAGAGAGAGAGAGAGAGAGAGAGAGAGAGAGAGAGAGAGAGAGAGAGAGAGAGAGAGATGCGTCCGTAGGATCCTCGCTACTACCACCTACAATGTCCGCAAGCTTCAATGCATCAGATTGACTTGTGGAAATCTGACACAGACTCTATGTCGAAATCATTCACTCAATAATCCCGTCAAGATTATTAGAAAAGTGCTGAAACTAATGAAGAAACAAAACGTTTCTATTTACAAAGCCTTGCTAGCTTTTAGCCCTCGGCTTGACAAAGATGTTCGCGAACACGAAAGGTAGGAGACACGAAACATGAAAAGTTTCGCGAACACGAAAGTCAAAGGAGACGATCACGAACGGTTCGCGAACATGAAAGATTCACGACGAGAATCTTTTGCAGTCTGGCACAAGAATCTTTTGCGGTCCAGTACGAGAGAAAGGCAGAAAAACGATGGAAACGGAACCAACTATGGAGACGAAACCAACGACGCAACACGAAAAATGTCGCGAAACCCGTTTTGCCCTCACGCTCCAAAGAGTACCAGCAAAGATCACGCAAGTACCCAGAAGTACAGAAATCTGATTTGATGGCATGACGTCAGCAGATACTCCCTAGGTCGTGGCTAATTTGCCACTCTTGTAATTCCCTGATTAGTTGTAGATGCCTAATCACTCTAATCTTAGATTTACATAGAGCGACTATACTTACTAGATGATACTTGACATATAGATAACAGAATACACATACAGTGTAATGTAGTAGTCTGATGCTAGTAAGCAATCAAGACGATATTACAGAATACATGTCCATCTGTGTTAAAACAATTATGTCTAGGATCTGTAGATCCAACTGTCCACTAGTAAAGCGAGACGATTACTCATGAGAGAACCGTGTTTTTCCCATGCCAACGCACTGCGTGGATTTGCATGCAGTGCTTGAAGAAATAAGAGAAAAATCAATATAGATGATTTTCTTGTTGTGTCTGATCTCGAATGCAAATGCGTCTGCTGTTAATTGTGTGTCTAAGTTTTTCCTTGTTCATTTGAATTTTGCACCTTGGTTGAGACTATGTTGAATGATGCATTAATTTTATAAACGTAGATCAACAGTGCCTGACTACATTCTGGAGGACTGTAGGAGTGATTCAGCTGGCAGTGTCCAACGATCGTATCTGAACTCCATCCGAATCGCAAGAGAGTCGTGGTTCCTTCGCGAAAGCTTTGCGACTGCTTCAATTCTCATCAGTGGTATCGGAGCATATCACACTCATCAGTGGTATCAGAGCGTATCATCCTGTCATATTCTGACATAGCCAAGAAGCTAGCAGATTTAGGAGGCCAAGCATTCAAACAAACAACCATCAACAAGGGAACAGACTCCAAGAAGCAATGGCTTCAATCAGCAGCATGTAGAGCAAGATCTGCACAATACTTGATTCTTCAAGATCTAACTTTCTAGTCTGGAAAGTTAAGAAATCACTGATACTCAAGGGCGAAGGACTATTCCCCTAGGTGGATGGCACAGAAAAAATGCCTACGACAACAGGCAAGGAGCTACGCGAGTGGAGGGAGAAAAACTACAAGGCAGTAGCCTTGCTATCATCTTCCATCGAAGATAGTCTCACACTTGACCTGGCTACACTCTCCAAAGCCAAGGAGATGTGGGATGCATTGCTCACCAGATTTCAAACGAAATCAAGAAGTCAGATCATGATGTTGGAAGATCAGCTGACGAATCTACAGTGGGATGGAAAAGACCTCACTTCTTTCGTGAGAAAGATGAAGGATCTGTTTCTATCACTACATAACTTTGGAGCAGAGAACGTTGTGTCAGCTGAGAAGCAGCTCACACACCTGTTGAGAGCCTTACCCAGATCATTCCAGACGACAAGAACCCTGTTCGCGAAAGATCCTACCATGAACCTCAAAAAGGCGATTGTCGAGATTCGAGAGGAAGTCGAGGCCGGAGAACACCTTGATCACAAGGATGGTTCTGACCAAGCCCTCTACGGCAACAAAGAAAAATCAAAGAAAGAATTTAAGCCTAAGAGGGAGTCCAATCAAAGGCAGGATCATGATCAACAAGTAGAGGGGACCAACAAAGACAATTGGAAGAGCAAAGGGAGGTCGAAACAGCAAGGTGCAGACAAGAAGACTTGTGTGAGATGTAGAAGAGACGGGCATACAATTGATACATGCTGGCTCAATCCCAAGATTGAGTCTATCCATTGCCATAAGAAGGGCCACGCAGCCATGGATTGTCGCCAGAACCCGAGAAACAAATCAGCACAGAACAGACAGGAGAACAACAATAGTTCATCCTATGTCGAGGAGCCCGAGAGCTCAAAAATGGGCGAAGAAAGAACGAATAGAAATTGTTCGACCGCATATATCTGTATGTATGTATACATACATATATATATATATATATATATATATATATATATATATATATATATATACTGAAACATTAATTATTCAGTCTCGAATGGATACAATTTGAATTCAGTCAGAGTCACATTTTTTTTGAAACAATACTCCATAATAACAGAGAGAAAGAACAAAACAATTGCGCTCTGGATGGTCGATTGATTTGCTACAATGTCTTATGGAGCTAACCGAAACATGTTTCATTTTTTGCTTGCAATTCCTAAAACACATGAGCTGTGGGGCAATTGTTTTGAAGTATCGATGTACATGTGGTTCATAATTTAATTCAGTTTCGTTCTTACAAAGCCCGCTAATTTGCAAACCTGCTTATAAAAGCTCGCCATGAAAAGCTCACCCAAAAATGCTCACCCAAAAAAACTCACCGCACGTGGTGGAGCATAATGTGTGTTAATCGACACATCTCAAGGGAATAGCGGCTAGTCTCCTCCCTAACCTAGAGGTAGTGTTCAAGCAAAATACCCATTGCCCTAACCCTAGCCTACAGAGGATCACTTCAAGCAAATACCCCTAACCCTAACCCTAGCCCTAGCCCTAGCCCTAGCCTAGTATATTGGAATGCATAAACCTGGAACCCTAAAATTTACGAGAGTATTTCGACATGGCTGCTGCTCTTCCTCGTCCTCCTCTTCTTCCTGGTGCATCTGATCTCCGCGCTACCCTTTCTCATCGTCATCGCCCAACTGATCTGCTGCTATGCTGCTTGTCTCGGAGCGCTTCTTCTGATGGAAGCAGCTGCGGCACAGCGGCTTTGTCAATCAAACAAACGAAGTTGGGCGGTTTTGAAACAAGAAGCAGCAGCAGCAGAAGAAGAAGGAATGGTAAAAAATGTATGCTGGTTTGCCAATCTCAGATTCTGGAGTTGGCACCTGCAGCTGCTGCGGCTTATGGATTGACTCTCCTTGGAGGCGGCGCTTTTTCATGTAAGAGTTATTTGAGTCTCTTGCTAGCACAAGAGCATTAAGAAGCCCCGCATTATGAATAGCAATCATTCTTATTCTCAGGACTTGTATGTTTTTGCAATAAGCAGCAATTTATCACCTGAACTGTGCTCGTATTGCAATTCAAGTTGCAAGTTGCTCTTCTGCCATCCTTTGTAATTTAATTCTACAATTTAATGTTTGTAGCTGCAAGCCACGTTTCCATTAAATTGCGATTAGCTTATAGATTTTGGTAGTTTCTGTGATCATCTACTTACTGCAATTTGGAGTTAGTGTAGAGGAAAGTTTGGAATGTGTTGAATATGGGTTCTTAAATATTTGACATGCTCTTACACTTGATACTACTTTGATGACAATCGTATTTCATCATGTGTCATCTTGTCTTCTTCAGATCAAGTGTAGAATTTTGTGGCTATCCTTATTTGACGTCCAACAAACTCGCACCATTACTCGCCAATCTAGCACCAGTACCCGCCAATTTGAAATTTTCATTTTCCTGCCATTTTTATTTTTACCATCCGTACAATTATGTCCTTTTTGGCGACATAACTTACAATATTTGAATGCTTCATGTGTCACAGTTTAATTTATGAATACGGCTTCTTATTTATTTCACATGATGTTTCTTATTATGTGTATGCTTACCCTTAGCTTTCTTCCTTGCTCTTCTTATTTTTTTTGCTTTTTATCCTCATCAAGATGATGGTGAAGTTGAACAAGGGGAAGAAGACATTAAGGAGATGAAGGTGAGGATGATGATTTTGACTGTGAAGAATCCAACGAATTAGAACTAAGCTTTTTTGTATTACACTTTTGTATGCGTTACCTTCTCCTTTTTCTCAACTTGCAAGTTGCGATGCCTATCCACAATCTTTTCATATTAAACTGATGATGTATCTCCTCGATTCTGTAATGTATTTGATCTGCGCTTCTGCAAATAGTAATTCCCTACAACTGTTCTTGTAGCTAAATCAATCAGAAGCAACAGCTATAAATAAACAAAAAATCAAATGATTCACTACAAATGGTCCAAAGAAAGTAATCATTGAAATAGCGTATTATCAATTTTTATTGGCAGTTGATTGTTGATGTGGCACTCAGTTGACAACCGTTTTGAAGTCATGTAGTCTATATGGAGAACATGGTATCCCCACAGGGGTGTAAGTCAGAGAGGGCCAAAGTGCTCTTTGCTCAATGGTTGGCCACTTACACAATGTGGGACTTAACCCTAGGTGGCATGAACAGCTCTGCCAACTTAGGATAATTGCATATACCAAGAAAACATCTAGACCTGTTTACTTATCTACTTTGTGTTGTGGCACAATCTCCATTTGCGTTATAGGAGGCAGTAACCATCTGTATCTACCCAAAAAAGTGTGTGAAAGGGATTATGAGAACACTTTTGCAAAATCTAAAGGCTAAAATGTCTGAGAACTATCACAAATATATAAATAGTGATTAAATGTCAAGGGAACCTTTGATGAAGCTACCAGACCAGGACATCAACATCACACAGATCTTAAAATGGTGTTCACCCTGCCACTTGGTCATTTACATAGCACCTTCTATATAGCCTTTACTAAACCTGGATTGCAACATCAAGAGTAGCCCAGCTTTTATTTGTCATTGACATACACACTATAGCAAGCACACATTTGTGATTCACTGCACCCATGCTCCGCTTTCTGAAAAATGTAATTGAAACATCCATCCAACCTATTCAAAGCATAACATTGCCACCTGTATTTGTACATCATCCTTCATGCTCAGGCTTTAGTAATGTCTAAAAAAAATCTCCTCAAAAGTAGCTACAATCAGACTATACAATGCAGATTGCTGTGATGTGATGGCTTTACTAAGGGGTGTTTTCTTACTATTTTTGCATTTTACCATCCACGACATAGAGAGAATCAATCTTTGCATTACTATAGATGGCAACAACACTGATCCATCCCATTTTACATTTTTCCTATTGCATTTGACTTGGACATCAAAATTTCTTGGTTTGGAACTGAGTTTTGTGCTAATGTTGAGGTTATATGACGAACATTCTAGTGGTTAGTGCTCCTGTTATGCATTGTGAGCACATGCATCAATTAATTTTATAAGCTCTCTAATGTGCTGCAGATTTGAGGACAGGCAGCAAGGGTTCCCTATTTGGTGGTGTCACTGGTGGTATTTCACTTGTAGTGGTAAGTTTGAAATTGTATAGAACTCTAGATTTGGCCTTTGGGATATAATATAAACACTTTTTTTACTTCAATTTCTATCCAGAAAATTCTCAAATGTAACTTGGAAATTAGGGTTATTTTTTTCACGCCATAAAAAGGACTTAATGCTTAAAGTTTGAAATTTAACTTCTAGTTGCTGGCCTTGCAATTTTATTCAGTTGACTTAGTAAAGATCCCATGCCCTATGCGATAGGTCATCTTCTTTGATGACCTCCTTTATATTGTGAGGAGAAATAACTGGAGCAAAGTAACTTGTACATGTTCTTTCAACTTTTCGAGTTAGAACAGTAAAACCTCAGTCTGTTCAATTTAGAAAAGCCTTCGAGGGTACTTGTAGTCTTTGACCAGAAACTTTCTTGGTCTACCTTCATTGCTGGTTTTGAAACTTAGAGACGGTTTTATCTTTGTGCTTGCTGAGAGGTCAACGCTGATATGGCACTCATCATAATTATGACTATAGCAACACAGAGGGGAGAGAGATGTGTTGCATGACTGGTTTTTCTATACCAGTGGTTATAACTAAGAAGCGTTTGGAAGGAGGCGTTTGGAAGGAGAGAGATAGTCATTTGCAGAAGTGTTGTTTGTGTTTACTAAAATCTAAAATTTAGGGCTTTTGTTCTTATAATACAGTAGTATACAGAGCCTGACTATTTATGGTTTTTTCTTTTCAATTATTGGACGAGTGTGTATATCATTGTTGGTGTAATTGGTGTTGACAACATATATTAAATAATATTCTTTGCGGTTAGTTTGGAGCAAGACCCATTATGAGTGCATGAAGCCTTTTCTATTGTACTCACTAGCGGTGCAGAAGTGAAGTTTCATAAAAGGTTCACATTACAGTAACTAAAATTTTTACAAAAGTAGCAGGGGTGGCACTCTTTAGATATGATACTTATCAAAATAAAAAGAAAATATGGTATTTGGCAGGCATATTTCCTTATGCAAGCACCAGAGACTCGGAACATTGGAAGCGCCATTGGTTTTGGTGCTGCTTTTCTTTTCGTTGCAGTTTTTGGTATGCAAGTTTAGCTGGAGTTGTACTGTCATTTTTTCAGATGGCAGAGTGGCTTATTTTGCTGGTTGCATCAGTTACTATCAGTTGCATTATGACAGTTATTACCGTACTTAAATCTGGTTTGTGTTATTCTGCCTGCATGTATGCTGCATTAATGAGCTTTGTTGAGGAAAGCAGGTGTTTATATGAAATGTTTCTGGGTAAGAGAACTAAATGTTACTTTGTTTATGCAGCTATAAGATTGGCTGCAACTCGCAAGGCTATGCCTTCTGGTCTTTTAATGGCTATCAGTATTGCTGCTGCAGTCGTCTTTTTCAATGCCTACCTTGAAGCCAGGCTTTGAAAAAGATTTGCAACAATGATGGTTATTTTCTTATTCTACTAAAGCAGGGAAGACGAAACAAAAGCCACTCACTTTGGTCACTGTTGTAGCTTGAAAAGATGTTCTGCAAAGAGATCCTCTATAATCTGGTTTGCATCACAAGAGGGCAGTTTGTGGTTTCTGAAAGGTCTTTTCAGATTCCAGAAGCGAAGAGCCGGCTGTTGTAATCCTTGCTGGTGACTTTAGAAGCAGACCTTTTAAATTTGTAACTCTCAGTTATCATGGTCAAAATTGACTTGTTAGTAATTGAGATAGGTACAGCCTTTACTGAGAGTAATACTGTGCATTTATTAATGTGGATGATTGAGAATTGGTCAAATTCTCTTTTGAAACCTAGAACAACTTTTGCTTTGAATAATGATGAGATCAAGTCATGCCTGTTGGTGAAAAGTCTATATTTGATGACATGTGAGCATTGGCACCTGTTGTATTTACTGCATTCTGGTAAATGATCACCAAATCTCCTGTTTCGGGTTTGCGAATATAAATGTTAGATTTTGCAAACTAATTTGTCGGTTTGGTGACCTATTTAGGTGATCAGCTGCATGTCTTCAATGCGAGCAATCCTTTGTGCTTGCCCATCGATCTAGAATAAACAGATTATGGACACGATTATTTATATGTCTTGTCACTGCAGAGATGCTCTTTCCCCTCTCTACCTATAACGTGGATGCTTTTCATTGTTTTTGGATTTTTTATTCAAAATTTGATGCATGCAATCCATTGAAGCTTGTGTTTTAATGTTTTCAAAAAATTTGTTTTCCAAGCAAGTGTACATTTAAAACTGTCAGTCCCTAGTTAAGTGGTTCTTTGTTTGATATGTTTTTCCTTACTCTTGAAAAGCTGCTAGTGAAGTAGTTCCTTGTTTGATATGTTTTTGCTAAGCTTCAGCTAAATTTGATAATTTATACTTTCATTCTTCTCAGAGCAATCTCAAAAGCATAAGTTCATTTTGAGATTATGAGATTGAAGTAATTACAAAGTTTTCTAAGATATTATCATGTGTCTTCAAAGAAATGTGTGGATGAATTATAGGGGGTACCAGTTTTGCATAAATCGGTGATTCACAAAACCATTCCTGTTTTGACTACCAGTTTGGGACTTCTTATGGAATTTACAAAAAATACTATTTTGCTACTGATTTGAAACTTCCTATGGAACTAGATTTTTTTTTCCACAATCCTTAAAGAGTTTGAAGATTCTCACATGAAGTCTCGTGTTGCTTTGGCCCTTGGAATCCAGTTCTCTTTTCTTGTTTTGAGATTCTCGCATTTAGAAAGGGAGATTGTTGTGCTACTTTGGAGGAGATACATGCCAATAATGCTTTATGTTATGATAATTTCTGGTAGTTTTTTATTCGTCAATTTATGTCAGTTGAGGTAGAAAAAACTTCAAGCTGTTGAAGGGTCCCATGCATATGCAAGTATACTTTCCCATCTTATTGATAAATTTTAATTTTGACAAAGCGATACTCCGTTATGTGTCAACAAGTGAGAGTGGGTTAGACAAATTTTTGTGTCCATGAGCACGAAATTGTGCCAATTACAACTCCAAGGTTGAAATTTGTAAATATGAAAACTGTGGGTAGATTTATTATTGATAGTGTCAGGTTGAACATTATAGCTTGTCGCCTTGATTTTCTTGTTTGTCTTCTTCCATCAATTATTGTTTTTTCTTGTTCTTCAGCATTCAACATTAATCATGTTGAATGTTTCAAACAAGACCTCAGTTGTTGTCAAAGGTTGTAGACTATCACTTCGATGGGGAAGAGGCTGACCAATGATTAGAAACAAAGCACCTCCTTGCATCACACACTCATCATTGTAGCACCCACTTTTGCAATGCATCTCTCAAAAGAACATCTTCTGCTCTCAAGCCACACGAAAAAATTTAAAATGTTTTTTTCAAGAGTCTAACAGACAAGCATGGCATCAATTGGAGCAGGTCCTTTGGACATGAGGATGATTCTTTGCTTTGAAGGAAAAAAACATCACTTTTCAAAGAGGTAATGAAGCCAACTAGCACTTCAACCAAAAGAGATGGAAGAGACTAGATAATGAGATTCAACAACATGATCTTGCAGTAGCAAACGAATAGAAGGCGAAAGAAAGCGAATACTTGGCAATGCTTTGCCTCATTTGTGGAGATGTCCCGGTCAAAATTTTAATATTGATGTGTCGTCTTCTCCTAAAGCAATCTTTTTCAGAAGTTAATTTAGAAAATACCCATAAAGGTAAAATCTTAAAAGACATAGGATGGAATACGCTAACGTACTCCCTAAGCAGTTTTCTGAGGGTCTACCCCCTCACGAAGTGTAGACTATCATATAGATCTCCTTCCTAACAACGCTCCTGTATAGCCTTTTCCCTACAAGATGAGCTCGAAGGAAGAAGATGAAGTTGCTAGGCTATTTATGTATAGGCCATATTCAACCTAGTAAATCCCCTTGTGTTATTAGTCGGCAAAAAAGACGACAGTTTACGTCTTTGCATCACTATAAATAGCCTAATAAAATGACCATAAAGAACTGTTATCCCTTATCAAGGCTGGACGACCTAATGGATTGATTGAATGGTGCTAAGTATTTCAACAAATTGTGCCTTAGATCGAGCTACCATCAAATAAGAATTAACGAGGGGGATGTTTTTAAAATCAGTTTTCATTCTAGATATGGCCACTATGAAGTTTTGGTTTTAACATTTGGTCTAACTAATGCCCAACAAATGATCCAACAATATTCTTTGTCCATATTTGAGAAAATTTATGGTGGTATTTTTGGTTGACATTCTTATTTATAATAAGACTCTTAAAGAGCATGAAGCGCATTTGCGTATGGTCTTCGATGTTCTATGACAAGCAAAGTGCTATCCCAAGGAATATAAGTGTGAGTTTTTTCAAGAAAGAACTCAAGTACCTTGGACATATCATTTCTGATCATGGTCTCAAAATTGACTATGATAAGGTCTGTAAGGTATGTGATTGGGCTATTCTGAAAATCATTAGGAAAGTAAAATCTGTTTTGAGATTCATGGGGAAAAAAATTATGCCTTAATTGCATTACCTTTAACTAACCTTCATAAGGGATTGAAGAAAGCCAAAATTGTAATAAAAAGAAACCTGGAAGGCAAAGTAAAATTAGTCCGCCAATTGAGTAGACAGATGAATTAAACCAAAGCATTAGGAAATATTAGAACTCAAAATGGGCCCTTTTTCAAAATGCTTTTTTTGACTTCGCACGATTTCAACGCTTATGTGTCCCAATCAATGGTGTCCATTTGTGACGAACTATAACAGTAGTTGACGGACGGAAATTGTTTTTGCCTTTTCCGACCAAATTTTGGTGATTTTCAAAAATCCCGCTGGGCAGAACAAACAATTGTGATTGGACCACAGTTACTGTCTGAATACTCTTTTGTTGTCCGTATTTGTACACTCGAGGTTGATTTGACGTCAATAGTCGTAAATTTGTAGTTAACAAATCCTTGTAGTTTAGGAATTTCATGTCATTCTTAGATATACCTCTCATTCTCTTCATTCTCTTTGTTCTTACCTTCCATAGACATATTTTGGATGTTTTGGACATGATGGCTACACATAATCGGAGACCAAGAGGAACCATTGATGCAATCAATATTTGCAATGAAAAAAATGCAGAAAATCAATAGATACCAAGAATATATCGTTAATATCAATGGATTTCAAAGTATCTGCTGCCGGTCAATCTATCACAGAAGTTTTAGTTCAACATGCTTATCTTTTCAACGAGCTCAACATTCAGGATTTGAATCCAGGTGATAGAAGAAAATGCAATTGTAAGTATACAATTAGTATGTACATATTCAGATTAAATTTCTTTAGTATTAGCATTTTCTTTATATTAAATTTTTCTTGCAATATTTTTGTTGGTTTTGCATTCGTTCCTCTGAGTGTCTTCCTGCAACAACATAGTATGTAGATGCTGATTTTTCTACATTCGTAGGATTGTTGGTTTGCTCCTTATTGTAACCAAAGATCAGGGACATGGATTGGATCTTGAATGATCTGAAATCCTTCACATGATATGCCCAAACATTTTAAATTTTATAAACTGGATGATGTGGTTATCATGTTACCTAAAGCACATTGTGAACCCGAAGAACAGGTGCCAGAATCGAAAGATGTTTACGATGGCCCAGCTAGGACACAACCAATGAATCTTGCTGAACCAGGAGAATCAGAAAAGATTGTACAAGTTGGATCACAACTTAATCTTGAACAGTATCAAACACTCCGAATGTTAGCTATTAGGTATCAAGATTGCTTTGCATGGACTTATCAAGATCTGAAGGGTATTCTGAGATAAGTTATTGAACATACCATATCTTTAGTACCTGATGCAGTTCCAAAGGTTACAAAGTTCTATCGCTGTAATCCTAATGTTGCGGATCTGATAAAGAAATAGTTTCAGAGACTGCTTGACGCCGATTTCATTTATGAGATCGAGCATACCGAATGAGGTTTACCGATTGTCATTGTTCCTAAGAAGAATGGAAAATTGAGAATTTGTGTGAATCTCAAGGCCTTGAACAAAGTGACGTGGAAGGATCACTTTCCGTTACCTTTTACTGAAAGCATTTTGGATCGCCTTGCTGGAGCAGAAGCTTATAGTTTCCTGGATGGATTTAGTGGTTACAACCAGGTTAAAATTGCACCTGCAGATCGCCTCAAAATCGCTTTTGCAACAGAATGGGGCACCTATGCTTACAAAGTAATGTCGTTTGGACTCTGTAATGCACCAAGTTCATTCCAAAAAGTGGTGCAATTTGCTTTTAAATATTATCTACAGAAATTCCTTGAAATTTACTTGGATGACCTGGGAGTCCATATAGTACAGATACAGACCACCTGGATCAATTGGAGAAAGTATTTGAGAGATGTCACAAATATCAAATTTTCCTAAATCGAAAAAAATGCCAGATATGGGTTTCCCACGGAATTGTGCTTGGGCATGTGATATCGAGACATGGCTTGCCACAGATTATTCTAAAATCAAGATTATTGTGAAATTGCCACCGCCAATAACGATGTGAAAAATTGCCTACATTAGCAAATCTAGCCATGTAGAATATTATACATTTTGTCAATATTGTTTGTTGGTTACTTGAATGGCCAAAGTGCCACTTGTACATACACACCTAAAGTAGGTTACCATGAGTCAAGAGGAGTGGTTGTGTCCATTTGGTAGTGATTCCTACTTTGTAGAATCTAGACCATGATTTATGATGAGATTTGTACTAGAAACTTTTTGGAGACTCAAGCAGAAACTCGAGTTTCCTCTCATTGTATGGTGATTACTCTTGATTTCCAATGAAACCCAGCTTTGGCACTTTGTAAACACTATCTATAGGCCGTACTACAGCCTTATTTCCACATGTGTGGAGTTGGATTACACTAATTGATCAATGCTTTGATTGTCTCTACTTGTTTCCTATAAAGCTGCTAAACTAGAACTTGTTTTTTGATGACTAGTTTCTGATAGATTGTTTAACAAGCATACAATCACCTTGTGGATCATTCAAAGATCCATTTATGGTCCTTAGTATTGTACTTTTCACATGGTATCAGAGCCAAGTACAAGGCCATTGATCAGTGTCTGAATCTAATCCAGTTTTAGTAGGTTTTGGTGCAAAAAGCTAGTATTGGAAGGGCGAGCTGGTATCCAGGTTTTGGTGAGGGAATTTGATCCCAAACTTTTTCAGAATCAAAATCCGTACTGTTCACACGTGTGGGCATCTCTAAACTAGCATTTAATAACCCATATTCATTGGATCATAGAAAATTCATCTGGTGTCAGTTTGATGTAATTTTTGGTGCAAATCCTAAAATAAGCTCCAAAATCACTTGCCATTGATTAGTTTTGAATTTTTTTTCATGAAAACTAAAAATCTAGGCTGATTTTAGACCTTCTTAAAGTGAAAACCAGGTCTTGAAAGTACATCAAAGTGAATGAGAGAGATAGAGTCAGTTTTTGTCCAAGAATAGCCAAGATTGGCAAGATTTGCTTGAGAGTAGTTTTCATCTCATCTTATCTTCATTCCAGCTTTGTGAGGGACTGATAGAACTGTGATTACAAATCCATCTGTTGGATTAGAAGTTAACATTTGAGTGAAACACTGCAAGTTAGAATCCTTTCTGAGTTTCAGGTTCAAACAAATCTATATCTTGTGTGTAGAATCTTGCTAGTAAGATGGGATCAGTGGGAGCCTACCTTCTAGAAGCTAGTGAGAGGCTAAATTCTACCAAATAGTTGGAAAGTGAGGATGGAGTCACTAATGGTGCTCCAGGATCTTTATGAGTTTCTAATAGATGATGAAGATGAACCTCTAGGTGCATAGGAATTAGTGAGATACAGGAAGAGGTCTAGGCTTGCACTTCACTGTATTAAGATGAATGTAAGCAATGATCTTTTAAGGGAAGCATCATCATGTAAGAGTGCTAAAGAGACTTGGGAATCTTTAAAATCTATCTATGAGTCTAGTAACACTTCGAGGGTTCTCATGCTTAGGAATCAGATTCTACAAAGCATGAAGAGAAATGATGAGAGTGCACAGGATTATGTGCTAAGAATCAAGTCTCTCAATAGGGAGTTAGCTTCCATTGGAGAGAAGATTCAAGATAGTGAGCTTGTTCAGATTGTCCTCAATGGTCTAGGGAGTGGCTTTACAAATTTGTCCAAAGCTTTGCAATCCAAGGCACTTTGCCTACTATAGAAAAGCTACATAGTGTATTAGTGGCTGAAGAGTGTAGGATGATGCATACCAATGCAAGAATAAATGCTATTTCTCTGCAGGATGGTGATGAGAAAGCTAATTTCTCATTCAAAGGCAAGAAGAAGACCAATGGCAAGAAGAAGCACTTCAAGGAGACCAAGGAGGAGGATGAGGCTTCAAGCTCAAAGGGCAAGATCAAAGACAAGTCCAAGCACAAATGTTTTTTCTGTGGAAAGAAAGGACATTTTGCATTAGAATGTCTCAAGAAGAAGAAGACACAAGAGAGCAAACAAAGCAACATTGCACATTAGGAGAAGGAGGAGGATGAAGAGTCATCCTTGATGGTTTCCAACAAACCACCATCATCCAAGAGCAACACCAATGATTCTTGGTGGATCGATAGTGGGGCTAGTTCCCACATGACATATCAAAAGGACATATTCTCCACTTTACTTTCTTACAATGATTTACATAGATCAATCTATACTGCAAGTAGTCAAGAATATAAGATAAGTGGAATAGGAACAATTCTCTTGTATGTGGGATCATCCAAAAGGATGAATCTTGATAATGTTCTTTATGTTCCTAAGTTAACTTGGCAAAGGTGGAGTTATCAAAGGTAGAATTGTGGCACAAAAGGTTGGGCCACTCCAACTACAAAGCCATCGAATCTATGGTTGCAAAGGAGCTTGCAGTTGGACTCCCCAAGCATTTGTCAAAGTGTGGGAAGAGATGTGAAGCATGCAGCCTCTCAAAGGCTCACAAACTACCCTTCTTAAGATCTACATCAAGATCAAACTCTCCTCTTGAACTCATCCATTTTGATGTTCATAGTTTTTCACATGAATCTAATGGTGGTGCCAAGTACTATGTAATCTTCATTGATGACTATTCTAGATTTTGTTGGATGTATCTCTTGTCTAGCAAATCAATGGTGTTTGATTCTTTTGTAAAGTTCAAGACTTTGGTAGAAAATCAACCTAGTACCAAGATTAAGGTATTAAGGAGTGATAATGGAGGTGAATATATCTCCAATAAGTTGATTGACTTTTGTAGTTCTAATGGCATAAAGAGAGAGTTGTTATGTCCATACACCCCTCAACAAAATGGAGTGAGTGAGAGAAGAAATAGATCTCTTTGTGAGTGTGCTAAGGCCTTAAGGCTAGATGCTTCTCTATCCAAACCATTTTGGGGTGAAGCAATAACTTGTGCTAACTATTTGTGCAATAGATTGTCAAAACAAGCCATTGGAGCACACCATTTGAAGCTCTATTTGGAGAGAAGCCCAATCTCAAGGATGTCAAAGTTTTTGGATCCACTTGCTATGTACACCAATCCTTGGATAAGAGAAGGAAGGATGATGCAACATCCATCAAAGGCATCTTTGTGGGATATGGTGAGAATAGCAAAGGTTATAGAGTCTTCAATCCCATCACTAGCAAGGTGATAGTGAGTAGGTATGTTATTTTTTATGAAGGACATGATTGTGATTTGGATGATAATGCTACTAATAATCTTGATGCCAAGGATCGTGCTAGGATGGAGGAGGAGCTTCCAAGTGAAGAAGAACTTGAGGATCCACCTCAAGATGCAAGAGCTCCAAGAACTCCAAGAACTACAAGAAGATCTACAAGGGCAAGATCCGAGCCATTGAGGCTTACCTATGATGGTCAAGGTGATCAAAGGGAAGGCTCATCATCTTTCACATCTTACACCTTTCTTACTTCAATGTTAGATGAGCCAACATGCTATGAAGATGCTTGTAAGTCTAAAAGTTTGATGGATGCTATGCAAGTAGAGTATGATGCTCTTATTGAGAATCATACTTGGGATCTTGTGGATCTTCCTCAAGGGAAGAAACTTCTTGATTGCAAGTGGGTATTTAGATTGAAGTATAATCAAGATGGATCAATAAGCAAGCATAAAGGTAGGCTTGTTGCCAAAGGTTTTTTACAAACCAAAGGCATTGATTATGATGAGACTTTTGCTCATGTGGCTAAGCTTGTTACTATCAGGTTGATCATTAGTCTTGCTACAACCTTCAAATGGGAGCTATTCCAACTTGACTTCACAAATGCATTCCTCAATGGTTATTTGGAGGAAGAGATCTACATGAGGCAACCCGAGGGCTTCATCAAGGCAAAGCATGAAGGAAAGGTGTGTTTTTTGAAGAAGAGCCTTTATGGGCTCAAGCGAGCACCTAGAGCATGGTACTCTAGGCTAAAATCTTTTCTCATTTCCATCAATTTTGTAATGAGTGCCTATGATCCATCATTGTATATAAGTTTTCATGATGGCATGATCATTATTCTTGTTTTGTATGTAGATGCCATTATCTTGAGTGGTAATGATCTAGATGGAATTAGAGATGTAAAAATTGCTTTAGCAAAAGAGTTTAAGATGGTAGATCTCGGCCTATTAAGCTTCATTCTTGGAATAGAGGTTATTAGAGGATGTGATTTTAGCTTCATTTGTCAATCTAAATATTCTACATCCATCCTAGATAGATTTGGAATGAAGAATTGTAAAGGCATTGAGACACCAATGGAGCAACATGTAAAAACATCTATTGGTTGTGATGAAGCATCCTTTGAGGACATCACATTATATAGAAGGCTTATTGGCTCCTTGATCTATTTAACTATAACTAGACCTGATCTTAGTTATAGTGTTGGAAAGTTAAGCAAATTCATGCAAAGTCCTCTAGTTTCACATTGGAAGATGGCCAAAAGAGTTCTTAGATATATTTCATCCACTAAGAATTTTGGTATTTTGTATAGAGGAACCAATCTTGGCTTAAGAGCCTATAGTGACTCGGATTTTGTAGGTGACAAAGTGGATAGAAGATCAACAAGTGCCTTTGCCACCTTTCTATGTGATGGAGTAGTATCATGGCTTTCCAAAAAGCAAGATACCATCTCCCTATCTTCCACATAATCCGAATACAAGGCCTTGACATCAACATGCAAGGAGGTCTTGTGGCTCAAAAGGCTATTGGTGGAGCTTCATGTCATGGAGGAGGAGATCCCTATCATCTATTGTGACAACCAATCAGCCCAATCACTTGCAACTAATCCTACATTCCATGCAAAGACAAACACATCGAAATTGCTCATCATTTCATGAGGGAAAAAGTGCAAGCTAAAGAGATCAAGCTCCAACACGTGCCATCATCAAGTTGCTTGGCTGATTTGTTTACTAAATCTTTACCTAAAGATTCATTTGTCAAGCTTATATCTTCAATTGGAGTTATTGATAAAAGCATTTGGGGAGGAGTGTGAAAAATTGCCTACATTGGACGCTAGATTTGAGGAGGAGTGTGAAAAAAATTGCCTACATTGGCAAATCTAGCCATGTCGAATATTGTACATTTTGTCAATATTGTTTGTTGGTTACTTGAAGCCCAAAGTGCCACTTGTACATACACACCTAAAGTAGGTTACCACGAGTCAAGACGATTGGTTGTGTCCATTTGGCAATGATTCCTACTTTGTAGGATCTAGACCATGATTTATGATGAGATTTGTACCTACCATGCACCTACCAAGCATGACTCTTGGATCTAGGCTAGGGTTTTCATATTAGGGCAAGAAAATGGAGTCTACTTCCTTATTACATGCTGGATTTTCACCTAACTTAGCAAAGGAAGTGCATTTTACTATGTATTCCCATTCTCCATAGTGGGAAGATAGAAACTTTTTGAAGCCTCAAGGAGAAACTCGAGTTTCCTCTCATTGTATGGTGTTTACTCTTGATTTCCAATGAAACCCAGCTTTGGCACTTTGTAAACATTGTCTACAGTCCGTACTACAGCCCTATTTCCACACGTGTGGAGTTGGATTACACTAATTGATCAATGCTTTGATTGTCTCTACTTGTTTCCTATCAAGATGCTAAACTAGATCTTGTTTTTAGATGACTAGTTTCTGATAGATTGTTTAACAAGCATACAATCACCTTGTGGATCATTCAAAGATTCATTTATGGTCCTTAGTACTGTACTTTTCACAAACAATTCGTGGAGTTTATGCGTTTATGGGTCATGCGAACTACTATCAAATTTTTATTATCTTCTTTGCGGATTTAGCACGGCCTAATATATAAACTAACTATTGTTCCTATTTGGACATTAGAGGCGTTAGAAGCCTTTGAAAAATCAAAAAAAGCATTAACTTCAGCACCAATACTGCGTTCTCCAGATTGGATGGTTGAATTTCATGCTCACACGGATGCCTCAAAATACGCCATTGAAATGTAACTTGTGGAACCATCAATAGTACATGCAAAGCAAGAAACACCTTCCTTGCTTACTGATAAAGAAAGATGAACATCCGAATGTTCCAACTCCATAGAATCTTTTGTTTTGGCAGAAGACATCAAATATGGATCCATATGTGATTTTGCCATAGAATAAGCCACTCTTGGCTTGATCTCCTTGATTATTGAAGACATAGATCTGAAATTGCAAACATGCAATGGAAACATAAGTCATCAATGCAACATCACATTCACTTGCATTTTCATGCACATCTAGCTTGAAGATGCCTCCATATCTAGATCCACTTGCTAGGATCTCATCACCTTTCTTTATGAAACAATTATTGACATTGAATTCCACTTCAAAACCATCATCAAATAACTTTCCAACACTAATCACATTCTTTGTGAGATTAGGAACATAAAGTACATTGGAAAGTGTAAAATTCATAGAAGATGCAAGATTCAAGGAACAAATTCCAATTCCTTCAATTGAACATGCATCACCAACTGCAGTGTATATTGATTCTTGAAGTTCTCGATAAGATTCAATAGAAATGAAAGAACTATTGGAGCAACTCATATGAGTTGTGGCTCCACTATCAATATACCAAGATACATCATTAAAGGATAAAGAGGAGAAACTAGACATCAAGAGAGATGCCTCTCCACAACTTGCATGTGAGTCTTCTATGATAAAATTGGCTTGATCTTCTTGAATCTTCTTCTTGAAGATAGAAGAATGAGTTGAATCATCTTCTTCTCCTTGGTCTTTGTCCTTTGCTTTGTTCTTTGATTTGTCCTTGGTGAAGGCTTGAGAGTATTTGTTCTTGCTCCTCCCTCTTGACTTGTCCTTGGCAAAGTGAGCTTTGCCATAATCACCATCCTTCTTTGAAAGTGTGTTGATCTTCAACAACTTGTTCTTCTACCTGCATTCTTCAACAATAAGAACATCATGCAGAGTCTCCATAGTTGGTAGCTCTTCCATGATAGCATAAGTTTACACAACATTTGAATACTCTTCTCTAAGTCCATTAAAAACTACTTGAACAAGTTGACTGTTCTCAAGAATATCTCCTATGCATGAAAATCTTGTAATAGTTAGCGTGAGCCATAAAGATGTAGACCTCGCGGATCGTTCCTAGTGGTGGTAGATAAATAATGATCTTGATCTTTGATAGGTCCGTGGCGATTCTGTGTCTAGACACTATATGGCCAAGAATCAAGCCATGTGTAACCCAAAATTGACATTTCTCTGGATTCAAGGAGATCTAGAATTCGCGGCACTTCTGCAGCACCTTCTCCAGATTGGATAAATGCTCTAAGTTAGGTCCGTGCATGCACAGATCGTCCAAGAAAATTTCCAAAAATTTCTGCATATACTCTTTGAATGTTGTCTGCATCACTCGCTGGAAAGTGCTTAGGGCATTGCAAAGTCCGAATGGCATCACCTTATAGGCATAAGTCTCCCATTCAGTGGCGAACATTGTCTTGTATTGGTCTTGTGGCGCTATCTTCACCTGGTTGTAACCGCTAAAGCCGTCCGGAAAATTGTAGGCTTCAACTCTTGCTACTCTATCAAGGACACTTTTCGTAAAGGGTAAAAAAAAATGGTCCTTTTTGGTGACTACATTTAGTGCCTTCATATTCACATAGATTTGCATTTTGTCGTTCTTCTTGGGTACTATAACTATAGGCGATACCCACTAAGTGTGCTCGATTTCATAAATGAATTCAGCATCTAACAGCTTTTGCAACTCTTGCTTGACCAGCTTCGTGTAGTTCAGGTTGTAGTGGTAATAAAGACTCACCTTGGGGACTGCTCCATCCATCAAGTACGGTGTGTTGGACTATTGTTGGTGGGATGCCCTCAGATCACTATAATTCCAGGCAAAACAATCCATGTACTCCACCAACAATGATCGTAGCCGCTTGAATTGTGTGGGTGTTAACTGCTCTCCCATGTGCACGATCCTTTCTTCTTCACCTGGCTCAGCAAGGTTCATAGGTTGTGTTCGTGCAGGTCCCTCGAAGACTTGTTCAGTTGGTTCTTGACTTTGATTAGGTTCTCACTATGCTTGCGGCATCATAATTACCACATCGTCCAAGTTATAATTCTTGAAGGTCTCAAGAATCTCGTGTACTGGTGCTTGACAAGATTCCTCCTGCAGCATATTGATCTTAGCCCGATTGGTCATCTTTTGATTATCTGTCATCTGAGAAGAAGATGACGTTGTATCAGAGTTCATCCTGGTTGACTTCAAGGAATCCAACACCTTCTTTTTGTCTTTTCTTGTCATAAGGTTGGATTCATCCTTGTTGTCTTTCTTCGGAACTGGTGCGACATTCGCCTTGTGGTTGTGAATATCCACATCCACTATAGCTATAGCTTCTTTGGGTAGATCACTCCATCGGATCACCTAGTTGTAGCGTTGTTTCAATTGGTTCTTCTTGTTCGCAGGTGCCTTTGGTGGATCTATCTTTGAAAATGCCATAGTAGCTTTTTGCGGCGGTTGAGCTTGTACTCTCTTGATTCCATAGCGATCTGGGTCCATGTGTTGTAGGACCTACTCATCTGTCAGTTCAATCTCCTTGTTGTAAGTCAAAGCATGTTGCCAAGGGACTAAATCATCGTCCACTGGGTTCTCAATAGATTCTGCTGACAGCCATGCTACATTTATCATATTTCCCAAATCTAATTGGTGTGTCCATGGTGTAACTTGAGTGAAGATGTGCTGGGTTCAGGATCCGATTCATATTGACATGCTTGGCAGTCAATCATTGCTAATGCATCCATCCATATCACGACATCTGTCTCTGAATGATAGTGACCACCCTTGGCTTGCCATTGGGCGATCGATCATATGATCTGTCTTGGATGATCCGTCATCAGCCTTGGGTGCAATAGGTTTCACCGCCCATGTGGTTGGATCGACCTTTACAGCCTGTTCTCTATTCTCAAAGGTGAGTTTCCCCATACCCCAGTTGTGTACTACTTGCGTAGTCCTCAACCATGGCCTTCCCAGTAAAACACAGTATGCAGATGGGGACTCTGGTATGTCCATTACTGCAAAGGTGATCACAAATTGCGTGCTTGTTATTTTTACCGGGATATCGACAACTACACCCTTTGGTTTTACACAAGATTGATCTGCTAGCTTGATGGCGAATTTTGCTGGCTTCAATACTTGTAAACTCCACTTTTGATACAAAGTAGTGGAGATAAAATTGACACCTGATCCTCCATCTACCACTGCTGCCTCATCCTCGAATCTCTTATGTTTGATTGGCAGGGTGATGGTGTGTTCCTCACTCTCCCACACTGCCCCGATGTGGAGGACGTTACTTGTCTCATCATAGCCCATACAATATATAGGCTCTGGCGCTACTGGTTTCACATCTGTTTTGGCCCATTCAGCCAAAAGGCCTTTAGCTTGTGGTGCAATCCGTAGTAATTCTCCGAGGGGTAAACTAACATGGCTTGCTACCAGGCTTGTGAGCACTTCAGTACGCGGTTCCTCGGGCTCCACCATGTGGAAAGGTGGTTCATGATGATGCAACCAATCGTTCTGATCAGTGCGCAATGGTGAGCCCGTTTGTGGTCCGATTCTTCATCAACATGAGGTTCCATAGGGTTGGCCTTTTCTTGCGCTTTTTTCTCTGCTTGTGCTCTCTGTACCTAATGTCGTATCTTCTGGTATTGTCTCCTTCTTCCCTCACATTCGGATATGGCGCTGAAGTTGAGGGTCAGTCACCAATTACTGTTGGAGAAAAAGGGTGTGTGAGTGTGAGAAATGAAATTAGCTCGAAAAGAACATGAACACAAAGAGAAGCGAACTTGAAACTCGAACGAGAAATGAACTCGAACATAAAGTGTTTGTGCGCAGCGGAATGAGCTATATTACTCTTTTCCTAAGAATGACTACGCCTATCATAAACAAACAGAACATTAGTGATAGAAATCATGGTCAATTTGATTACGTAGCCAAACATTAACAAAACATCAGAAGAACAATTTGTCGCAAACAACTAGACAAATTATTAGTCACGAATGATTCGTGAAGAGCTAGAATGATTCGTCAACAGCTAGACTAATAGTAATTCACTAAGAACAGATTACCAAATTGAGCAACAAGAGAGTCAGACAAAATGAAAAAAAGCATAGCAATATCGACACAAATCTGAACGCAGAACAACAGAGTTGTTATCAGATTAAGTATAGCAAAATATACATGTCAATAATGTTGTGGAGCACAAGACAATAGCGGACGAAACCGCGTGCTCTACAAAGCTTATTCAATCTGTAAAAGGAATGAACCTATTATTGACCATACAAAAGAATCAATGCACAAGGCATTTACTTCGTCTATCTCTGATAAGCTTTTGATGCTATTATTTTACACACACTGAATACGCAAGTGGTATTCAATATATATACACAATTTTTTACATGTGTGCAGATGAAGAAAGTACAAAGTGGATGTGATGTCTATAGGAGATCGTAGGTGGCTATTGTCATTGTCAAATCTGTTAGCACAGTTCATGGGATGAGCGTGAAAAGGCCGCGACGTCAGCCTTTGCTGAAATGAACATTGGTGAAGATGAGAAAAATGTGACACTCTGACGAAATGCCTTAGGATTTGTTTTACAGGTGCCTTCGCTTTTCCTAGGGCACCTTCGGCACTTTGTAAGGCAGTGTCGCCCTTTTCGCCTGTCATAAATCATGTGTAAAAACACAATGTCACGTTTTTCACCTTCTTTCGCCCGTGGAAATTTACTTGTATTTATGCAGACAGTCGCGTTTTATTGGTTTGTCTTATTTTACATGTAAATATGCAAATTGTGAGACAACGTGAGTAAAAATGCAGCATGAATGGAGGCAGATTAAAATAGGATTTATGAGAGTAGAGGAGATAAATCCAATGCAGCATGAATGGAGGCACATTAAGATAGGATTTAGGAGAGTAGAGGAGATAAATCCAACACCCCCCCCCCCCCCCCCCCCCCCCCTCTTAATCTGGATCTGTGAATGCCTTGATCTTCAAAGTAAGCAATGCAGAAGATTTGTTGTGTGCATTAACACTTAATGCCATTGTGAATATATCTGCAACCATGTCCTGTGTTCTGCTCATTTTGCTAGCTTTTACGGTCTGTCTATTTTTGTCTTGAGTCCAAATAAATCTCATGTTTTTTGGCTTGCGCAAGTTGTAAAAAGTCACTTTTTTGTAGAGCATTTAAAAGGTTTAGTAGTCGTTGTTAGAGTTGTTGACTTGAAAGGCCATTGAAATTCTTTAGTTGCAAATGCATCTCCAAGGTTGAGTAAACTGATTTTTTGTTCTTCTAAAAAGTCCATCCACCAATGCTGATCAAATTCATCAAAAAATTGATATGTTGCTTGAGTGCTTAATTCCAAAAAGTTTAACAAGAAAAATGGATCAACTTCAAGATGTCATATTTGAGCCTTCTGTTCTTTGAACACGGCTATTAGAGGAGCCAATGATACAAGCTTGACTTGAGTAGAAGGCACAATAAGCATGAACTCCTTCAAAAGGTAACCATGATATCAAACTAGAATAGTGTTTACCCCATAACAATGTAATCCTAATATCATTACATTTAATCTAAAACTTGTGTTCAAAGCTAATGTAATTGATAATAGCTATCGGAAGTCTAAATGGAATCTCAAAATTAATATGTATGTTACTCTAAGTGTTTAAGATTCCTCAAGACTACTTTGAGAGACTGGTAAAGAAAATGCCTTCTTGCATCTAAGCCGTTTGGAAAAACACCTAGACATTTGATCTATTTGATTGTGAGTGTGGCCCACCAACAAGAATCCTATTTTTATTTTTTTGAAAATAATTTTGTCGACAACATTGAGAAGTATGCCAACACGATTTCATTTTTATTTTCTTTAGCAATGTTGTCAAGTTGTAAATAAAGAATTTTAGGAAGAGTCTCACCAAATTCACATATTATTTCATGAATGATGGTGATTGCCAAGTTTGGTAGTTCAAAAACACTTGGACTCCAAGGTGCCATTTAATAGAAGTGCTTTACAAATGAGCTTGAATAATTTTGTCTTATTCAAAAAATTTGGCACCCAAACAAAATGAGACAACATTGTCTTTTTTTGGTCCATGCCATCATTGACAAGGCCTATATACATTTGAGGACACTCTACCTATATACATTTGAGGACACTCTAAACATTTCTTTTGATGTTTGACAGGCTTTTGTTGGATCATTTTGCAGTTGTACATGCATTCTATTAAAGTCTAGAATTTTTTATGGATGAATGACCTTGTAAGCCTTGCGACAAACTCGGTTTTGTACTTTTGAATTTTTTAGGTTCCATAAGCACATATTTTGATGTTCAAATAGTTGTGGTTTTTATTGATACTTCATTTTGTACTTTTTATTATTAT
This sequence comes from Diphasiastrum complanatum, assembly GCA_029204225.1. Classification (NCBI taxonomy): domain Eukaryota; kingdom Viridiplantae; phylum Streptophyta; class Lycopodiopsida; order Lycopodiales; family Lycopodiaceae; genus Diphasiastrum; species Diphasiastrum complanatum. The sequence goes on along the minus strand of CM055112.1, from coordinate 39,664,606 downwards.
TTAGGCATTGACTTGTACATTAATCCTACTACACGTATAGTTATTTGGCACTGATTAAGGACCACCTATGTCATGTAAAAGTTGAGGATTCTCATGTTTTTCACCCATTCAATTATCCATCATAGCACTATGGTAGGGCTTGGTATCTCTTCAATATCATTTCTCTAACATGTTTTTGTCTTGCAAAAGTCTCTTGGACATCACCAGAATTTCGATTGATACGTAAAGAATTGTGATGTGGCTGTTTTCTGATTTAAAGAGAAGCTCACTCATCAAGGATCATTAAATGATGGTAAGGGCAATGATGATGCATATGAGGATTGATGATTCTTTTTGGGTGGAAATAGTTTGTATAGTTGTGTGCTTTTGCATAGCAGAAGCCCTACAGTAGTAGCAACTAATCCCATACTTATTGACACATTCACTAGAAGCAAACCCAAGATGGAGGGTTTACACATTTTTGGATGCAAGGTGTATGTTCACATACCCAAGAAGGAGAGAAATAAGATGCATGCAAAGGCTTTGAAGTGCTTTTTTATGGGCTATGATGAATGTGTAAAAGGATATCGATGCTACGATCCAATTGGTTGACGCTTATATATCAATTGCATTGGTATTATGTTGAGAATCAATGCAAGTCTTGGAATCATAAATTAGTTACAAAATAAGTCCTTTTTAAATGCTAAATCGAATTTATATTACATCTTATTTTGTTTGAATTTAAGAAATTTTTCTAAGCCTTGCTTGGGATAGCCTCAAACGGAGAATGCAAATAATGTGCATCAACTCAAATCTTGCATAAATCAAAGTCCTGATTTAGTTTGGAGATTACCATTACCTTGGACATAATAATGGGGCCTCATTTTCTCCCTACACATCTAGCTGGTTACAAGCCTCAAAATACGAAGTTCTCATGAATGGAATCTTAAAAATAGGGAGCCCTCATGAATGCAACTTGCAAATACAAAGCTCTCATGAATGAAATTTTGAAAATACATAGTGCTCATGGATGGATTCACTGATGAAACCCTGAAAATAAGTAACCCTTATCGTGGGGTTGCCTATTACCTAGAGGTGTTTGCAAGCCCCACATATTCAAGCTTTATACTAGCTTCTGCCATGTGGCATGAAGTCATGGACCATAGGTTTTCGTGGGCCCCACATATTTAGGCTCTATACCGAACTTGTCTCTTGTGACACGAAGTCATGGATCATATGGTTTGTGGTCCCCACATATTCAACCTCTAAACTATGCTTGTGCCATGGGTCATGAAGTCGTGGACCATATATTTTTGTCGGGCCCCACATTGTCAAGGTGTATACTAGGTTCTTGCCATGTGGCATGATCAATTAGCAAATAAGATTTTCAGAACCCACATTATGGTCGATAACATGTGTTTGTCGGCACATCGTAGGAAAAGAATGGCTTGTCCTCTCGTCTCTTCACTATTGTAGCTTGACAAAAAAAGCTCACCATTAAATCCCTACATTGTGCTTCCAAACACACATTATATAGCACATAATATGGATATCTTGAAGCCTTATGCTTCAAAATTTTGGCTTGGCATTTTGTTAAATATACATGCTTTAAGATCATAGTTTGAAGAGGTACTTTATTGTCCTATTTTATGTGAGATCAAAGGATGCCATCTTTGTTATAAGTGCATCATATTCCATTGAATCTTTGAGAATTCATTGATGGCAAGGACCTTGAGGTGTGTTGTGTTGCTTTATTCCTTAGAGAAACGGTAAACCTTTGACAAGCCAAATTCCTAGGATATTGTACATATCATCCATAGATGTCTCTTTTATTCAAATGTTAAAATTTGACAATATATATTGTGCATAAAAAGGATGATACTATAAAGTAGTTATACAAAGTTCAAAAAGAAGAATAAAAATACATTATCCATGCCCAACTTATGTTATCCTAGTTCCTCTTTACTATTTACTAAAGCTTTACTTCACGATGCTAATGTTTATGTTAATAATAGCCGAAGCATTTTTAGTGTTGGCTAGTCAAGTTAAGAGACATACTTAACATGGTGGCATAGCCTTCTACAAAGATTTTAGTGGTAACACTCAAACACTCCCTCTATGACGAAACAAGTCTGATGTGCATGTCCGTCCATGAGGGACAATACAGATAGAAGCAGGGAGGAAAGTGAGGAGAGTCACCTGCCACGAGGGCTCTTTAATGACAAAAACTTTTATGTAAGATTTGGTTTAGCCTTTCATTAAATATATATGCTTAAAAAGATCATAGTGCAAACATGTACTTTATTGTCCTATTTTATGTGAGATCAAATGTCGTCATGTCATCTTTGCTACGTTGAGCACATTCCCTTGTGTCCTTTAGAATCTATTGATGATAAGGACTTGAGGTGTGTTGTGTTGCTTTACATTTGAAAAATAGTAAACCTTAGACAAACTTAATTCCTAGGACATAGTACATACCCTCCATAGGAGTCCATTTACGCAGACCTAAAAGGTATTAAGCTCTATTTGACCATATATGTTGTGCATAAAATAGTGATAGTGCAAAGTAATTGTACTAAGTTCAAAAAGATATAAAAAAAAGGCACCCTACATAGTATCCTAGATTCTCTTTACCATTTACTCAAGTTTGTTTTACATTGTGCTAATGTTACGTCAACAATTAGCAACAACTTGTTTTTGAATATATGTAGCTAGGAAAAATATTTAAGTTTGCTTATGGGGTTAAAAGTAAAACCTTGCGACATGTTGCATGGCAAGGCTTAAAAAAAAATTGGGTTATAGGAGGTCGCATGAAAATTCCATCTTAAGCCAAGTTGGCAGTGCCTCTAAGATGCAGTGCTCTCTCTCTCTCTCTCTCTCTCTCTCTCTCTCTCTCTCTACTAACAAAGGAGTTGGGCAGACGACATTCTACCCCCTGTAATAGTGCTTAAAAATTTGAGAAACTTTCCAAAATGCAAATTCTTTCTTTTTTTTGTATACAAGAGGTACGTAGCTAGTAAGTTATACACAACATGTACAGCTTGGAAACAAACTCCTAAAATGTCATTACACAACAGCTGGGATTCGAGCTTATGCTTTGCCTGTCTCAATAACCACTCTAAGCATACACCATGCTCGGATGGACAAATTCTTTCTAAGACTTTACTTAAAAAAGGTTTTCGAACACAAACACAAAACCCGCGAGCAAGTGCACACACACACACACACACACACACACATCCTCTATCTCTCTTTTGTGTGTGTGAATGGGCTCTGCAGAAAACTTGGACGCTGAAAGGAAACCCCCCGCCCCCCCCCCCCCCTCCCCCGAAAGCTCTCGACCAGTTCCCACTCCTATTCACATGCTCTGCGTAATGCTTGCCGCCGATCTATATCTGCCCGCGTATCCCTTGACAATGATCGCTCCTCAGGAGTCAGCAGCCACTGTTACATTGTATGTACACACAGTAACTCTCTCTCTCTATCTCTCTCTCTGTCTCTCCACTCATTTCCTTTTTTTATGTAACCGTATTCTCGCAGACATTGAGAATCAGAATCAGTTGGCCAGCCCAGCAGGAGGCTCCAGGCATTCAGCCTTCCGAGTCTTTGACATTGAATGAAGACTTTTTGGAACAGCGGGGAAGTTGCAGGCAAGTACGTAATTGTGTATCATGAGTGTTAGAGTGCGAGACGTGATTATCCATGTATGACATGTGTATCTATCGATCATCCATTTTTTGAAGGATCTATCTCACCAACAAGTTCTGGTGTGAAGGAAATCAAGCCAGTTTTTTATTAGCTAGAGTCGGGGGTGGGTTTCTTTCGTTTTCAGATTAGCTTTGTAGCTAGTGTTCAGTGTTGAGGGTGGGTTCCTTTCGTTTTCAGATTGCCATAGCAGGCAGGCAGAATCAAGACTCGAGGGTGGGAGGGGGAACTTGGAAGAGAGAGCGAGAGCGAGCTAAAGCCTAACCCGAAGTAGTACTAAGTAGTAAGAGCATTGGTGATAGAGAAGTAGGTAGTACTGGCGTCCTTTTAAGCAGGCAGAAGGCGTTAGAAAGAGCACGCAGCCTAGGCATTCTAGTCCACATTACTATTGCTGTAAAAGATTCCTTAGTGTGAATTCGTAAGAAACTAAATGTAGCATTTGTGTGTGTGTGTGTATATAGTGTGTTCACACCTGGGACTCGGGAGGAGCCCTTGGTACTCGGACCCTTTTGCAACACAATGCATTATGCCATCTCCAAACTTCTTTCTCAAATGGAAATTTTGGACAAATTCAATGTTTATCTCATTGCCCGAGAATGAATTTTGCACATGCATTTAAAGCCAATTCGAAAAGACGCCCATTCAACGCTGCACATTGGGTGAGAGAGTGGCACTCTCTCACCTAATGTGCACCGTTAGATGGGCATCTTCATGTACTTGGCATTAAATGCATGTGCAAGGACTAGCACAAGGCTCTTTTAGTCAAAGGCAGATTCATCTAATCAATCTATATCAATTACATCCTCACTTACAATTAACTTGTTGGGGGTTTTCAAATTGAGTAGAAAGACTTAATAAATGACAAAGTGTACTTAGTGTTCAAATTTTGGGAGACCCCTAAGTAACAAGTGCCTCTAGTTCATAAAAATATCCTTGCTACTCCATCAACTCTTGCCTCCTAACCATATGCCTCTTGCTTTCATTGCCACCACTTTACTTTCTCTTTTTTTTCTTTCGGCGAGGGGGGGTTGTCAACATACACTTAAGCACACGTTAGATAGTGATGCAAATTATAGCCACACTTAGAAATAAGCTCTTGGGTTTAAATTTAAGTTGATGGACTCACTAATTTTGACATAGACTTGTGCTTAGCGCTCAAATTTTAGTAGATCTGTAGAGGTTATTTAGCTAGTAGGTGCCTTTAGTTCCATTAATGTTAGGACACTTCTCCACTACCTCTTACCTCCTAACTCGATGCTTCTTGCCTTCACTGCATCCATTATATGGTGCCTCTTATCTCCACTATTATAAGTAAGTAATTATAATTATAGTTAGTTATAGTGTAACTTAGAGCTAAGCTAAATGCATGCTTCACCTGTATGGCAAAAGAGATGCAAGTCTACAAACCTAGCTCTTAACCCTCTATGTGAAGTGTTAAGAGAGTGTGCTTGGTGTGCTTGAAATTTATGAGCATCTCACTTTCAGGCTTGCAAAAGGCTTTGGGAATCAGCTTCACCATGCATTTACATATTGGAGCCTTGAAGTCCTCTTCAGACTTGGTCTACTATTTGTTGTGTACACTATATAATTTTACACGTGTGTGTATTACAAAGTGTTCTCTACCTTATATATATCAAATGTAGATGCTAAATTGCATAATTACAAGATGGTTCAATCCTCTATAACATTTATTAAGCTTGACAGGCAAGTTCATAACTTACACATTAGTGAACAAGTGCCACAATAGTCATAAGATCAAAATAGATATGCAGTATCAAAATAAGTGCATCAAATTTTATATTGATCCAAAATATTGAAATAACTTCGACTCAATTCGACCCATCAACCTAGGTCAAAATGGATTTCAATTTTGATTCTACGGGACTTGAGTTGCAACCTAAGACTTGATTTTGACCCAAGGTAAATTCAAACTCTATTCAATTATTTAGAGCATTTGTGTAGATTGTTTATTAGTGCATAATTTTTGAGTAAGTTTGCAGGTACAAGAAGAATTGTCTAGAAAAATATAAACTATACAAGGGGTGATTGTACAATGATTTCTTAGATCATCATTATCAAAATTTTCAACAAACTCCCCCTTAATGAGAATCTAAAAATATTTGAACTATAAGATTTAACAATGAGTTGGATCTTAGGTGTTTGTCCATGGGTAGGGATTTGGTGATGACATCTGCAACATTGTCTTAACTCTTGATGTTATTTGATTTTGCTGCAGTTTTTCTCTGATGTATGTCAACAATCAGATATGCAACATCAAGCATTCACCACAAGAAGGCGGAAGAAGAACACGCACATTCACATTATCACTGTATATCATACTGAATGTCAAATTTACAAATAAACCTTGAACCCTTGATTGAGAGAGAAGACCTACGAGTAGACTAATAGGCTACCCTACGGCCAATGGCAGCTGGTCACAGCTGTCAACATTAATGTACCTCGTAAACAGTAACAATGAAGTTTATCATTGATTTCTAACACTCTCCCTCAATGATAAAATTACATTCTTCTATTCCTAATAGAGTACGAAACCTCTCAAATTTACATCTACCTAATGACTTAGTAAAAATATCTGCCATTTGATCTTCAGATTTACAAAAACCAAGATCAATGGCTCCATCAAGAATTTTCTCTCGAACAAAATGCTAGTGTATTTCGATGTGCTTGGTTCGAGCATGTAAAACTGGATTTTTGGCAAGGTGAATGCAACTTTGATTATCGCAAGATATAGTAGTCGCATCCACTTGTGGTTGACCTAAATCCACAAACAATCTTTGTAACCATATCGCTTCTTGTGTAGCATTGCTGAGTGCTCGATATTCAGCTTCCGTCGATGATAAGGCTACTGTAGGTTGCTTTTTGCTGCTCCATGAAATTGCAGTTGTACCATAACTGAATGTATGACCACTGGTAGATCTTCTGTCATCAATATTACCTGCCCAATCGGCATCTGTATAACCTACCAACATTGGCACTTCAGGCTGATCATACTTCAAACCAAAATTCAATGTCCCTTGAATGTATCTAAGAATACGTTTAGCATACTTCCAGTGTGCTTGACTAGGATCTTGCATAAATTGACTAACAACACCAACATCATAAGAATTATCAGGTCGTGTGTGTGTCAAATAAATCAAACTACCCACCAGCTGTCTATACAAATAAGCATCCACTTTCTCAGATTCATCATATGCAGTAAGCTTCATGTTGACATCCATAGGTGTTCTCAAAGGCTTACAATCCTGCATATTGAACTTATAAAGCAAATCTCGTGCATATTTGCTTTGTGTAAGAAAGACCATGTTTTCCTTTTGCCATACTTCAATGCCAAAACAATAGTGCATCAATCCTAGATCACTCATGTCAAAAGCATTGGAAAGGTCTGATGTTATTTCATCAATTAAGCTCTCATTACTTCCTGTAATAATCAAATCATCCACGTACAACACAACGAACACTTTATCCAAATCTTGCCTTAGAATGTAAAGATTAGGATCAGCATCACTCTTTACGATTCCCCTTTGCTTGAAGTGTTCATCAATGCAAAAGTACCACACCCGTGGTGCTTGTTTCAATCCATAAATGGCTTTGTTGAGCTTACAAACGAGATGCTCTCTCCCTGGCTCAACAAATCCTTGAGGTTGTACTAGGTACACCTCTTCATCCAGCATTCCATTAAGAAAAGCAGATTTAACATCCATTTGTTGGATCTTCCAACCATAGAAAGCAAAAATAGCAATGATAGAATGTATAGTTACCATCTTAGCTACGGGTGCGAAGGTTTCCTCAAAATCAATACCTTCATGTTGCTCAAATCCTCTCGCAACCAACCATGCTTTGTACTTGTTGAGTTGCCCATCAACTCCATATTTGATCTTGTATATCCATTTACAAGTGATAGGCATCTTACCATTAGGTAGCTCAACCAAGTTCCACGTCCTATTTTTCGATATAGCTTCCATTTCTATTTCCATAGCTTCACGCCACTAACAGTACCACTTAGACACTCTCCTAGGAATCTCATTATTAACCCTGTATTTTTCCATTGGCTCTTCCATATCGACACCAAGTTCTTCCTGCACTTGCACTTTAGCTTCATCGTCAAAGGGATCAATTATCAATTTTATTTGGTCATTTTGACCCATCTCATCAAAAGTAGCATCTCTGGAAATCACGATCTTTTGTGCATCTGTGTCATACATCATGTATGCCTTGGCTCTTTCATCATATCCAAGGAAAATACACTTAACAGCCTTTGCATCCAGCTTCTTTCATTTTTCATCAGGCACATGAGCGTAAGCATCACAACCAAATACTCGTAAATGAGAAATATTAGGTTTCTTTCTAGTAAAAGCTTCGTAAGTTGTCTTACCCTCCACGGACTTCGTAGGACACCAATTCCAGACATGAGTAGTTGTGTTGCATGCTTCTGCCCAAAAGGTATTTGGCAAACCCTTGCTCTTAAGCATTGCCCTAGCCATCTCCACAATGGATCTGTTTTTCCGTTCTGCAACTCCGTTCTGTTGTGGTGAATAGGGTGTAGTGGGTTGTCTATTGATCCCCTAATCCTTGCAAAAATTTATAAACTATGTTGAAAAATACTCACTGCCACCATCTGATCTGAGGGTCTTAATATAGAACTTGTTTGTTTTTCAACTAGAGCCTTGAACTCTCTACTTTACAAAAGCATCAGATTTCTTGCTTATGAAATAAATCCAGATATGTCTACTACAGTCATCAATAAATGTGATGAAATAGTAACAACCACTAATGGACCTAGTTTGTATTGGTCCACACAGATCACTATGAACAAGATCAAGAATGTCATTGGCTCTTCTTGCTCCATCTTTGGAAAATCTCTCTCTATGTTGTTTTAGTTAAGAAAACACAGTTTAAACACCCGACCGGATCAATCACCACAGCACAACGTCAAGTGCAACAAGACAAGACAACAAAATTACTCTCATCAAACTGTATATTCAACTAATAAGTAAGTACAAAGATAAGTTGCTTAAAAAGCACTCGAGGGGCTCGTAAAAGAAAGATGGCCCGATAACTCTAGAACGAAGCACACGTGGTGTCGTCGAAATAAGAAAGCACTGTATAAGTCGATCATTGCTATTTTAACTCTCTCCCTCAATGATCAACGCCTTTCTTTGTTTTATAGTTTACTCTATTCATGGAACATACCTCCATGATAGTATTACAAGTAAAGGATTTTTACATAACCAGATCTAAGCCAAGTTTGGCTCTAAAAGTCTCAAACTTTTCTTTACTTAAAGCTTTTATAAATATATCAGCAACTTGTAATAACGTAGAATAATGTACAATACTTATATCTTCAGATTGTAACTTCTCACGCACAAAGTGATATTTCACTTCAATATGTTTTGTCCTTGCATGAAAAATAGGATTCTTAGCCAATTGTATTCCACTTTGACTGTCACAAAAAATAACAGTAGGATTTACCTGCTTCATGCCAATCTCACATAACAACTTACGTAGCCAAATAGTTTGCAGTCTGTCATGTGAAATCTCTCCAATATCTCGCCCACATACTTGTTTTGACATAACCCGATATCACTGCCAATTTGCCATACTTCGACACCCAAGCAATAGTGCATAAGATCTAAATCTGTCATCTCAAGCTGCTTGCATAAGTTGGCTTTGATAGAACGAGTGAGGTTCTCATCATTGCCCGTGATAATGATATTATCAACGTAAAGTACAATCAAGGCAATGTTGTCATCATTTATAAGAACATAAAGATTTGGATCTGAATTTGTTCTTACAAACCCATGAGAAAGAAAGTAATTGTCAATGCGTCCATACCATGCGCGTGGCGCTTGCTTAAGGCCATAAAGTGCTTTGTGTAGTTTACATACATTCTGTTCTTGCCCTTTTGCCATGAAGCCTTGTGCTTGGACCATGTAAACTTCTTCCTCTAAGTCACCATTCAAAAATGCAGACTTCACATCCATTTGATGGATCTTCCACCCAAAATGAGATGCTAAGGCAATGATAAGGCGTAGCGTAGTCCACTTAGCCACTGGAGCAAATGTCTCTTCATAGTCAATTCTTTTGCTTTGCTCATAACCCTTCACTACTAGGCGTGCCTTATGCTTTGCTATCGTGCCATCCGCATGAAACTTTGTTCTAAACAGCCATTTGTTGTCAATGGGCTTCTTTCCAAGTGGTAGATCAACCAACTCCCATGTATCATGTCTGTGGATAGATTCTATTTCCTCTTCCATTGCCCTTTGCCATTCTTTGTGATATTTTGCCTCATCAAAGGTTGATGGCTCTCGACACTTCAAAATGTCACTCATTAGGGCATAGTTCACATGATAACGATCGGGAGACTTCCTTTCCCGCGTTGATCTTCTCACTTCTCCTTGTGTACTAGATCCTGGTTGATTTAGCTTTGCGTCCTTCATGATCTTTTCATACCATTTTGGTATCTTAGATTCAGGTGATACACTACGTGGAGAGTATGTATCCCAAGGAGTGTCTAAGTAATGTCTCTTACTTCCAACTGGTTTCTCCTTTATTGCTCCTATTGGCAAGTACTTCTCCCTAGGCTCTTGAATAGGTGGAGTCCTTTCATATTCACCCTCTCAACTCTCATCTTCACGTGCATCATCAATCTCAAGCTCGTCCCAATAAAATATTGACAACTGAGAGGGAATGGTCCATATGACATGGCAAATTCAATGGTGCAGATTAAGTCAAGTGTGGGCCCACAAAGTACACCTCTAACACTAACCCTACATTAACCCTAGATAAAGCAATAGCTATGCCTACAAGTTAACATCAACTAGCCTGTCTATCTACTAGCAGCCATATCCTAAGTGAGCCTAGTCCTTATTTCAAATTTTGAATGTTCACAAGCTTGTATCTCTCATCTCTCTCTCATTTTATAGTCTCTCTCTAAACGACCTCTCTCTCTCTCTCTCTCTCTCTCTCTCTCTCTCTCTCTCTCTCTCTCTCTCTCTCTCTCTCTCTCTCTCTCTCTCTCTCTCTCTCTCTCTCTCTCTCTCTCTCTCTCTCTCTCTCTCTCTCTCTCTCTCTCTCTCTCTCTCTCTCTCTCTCTCTCTCTCTCTCTCTGTATACTCCACAAATATTCTATTTTTTTTATTTTGGTTCACCTTATCTGAAGATCTACAGACTATTTCGCATATCCTACATTATCATTACATCATCCATTATGGCCTCTACTCAATCAAGGAAGCCCAAGAATCAACTAGCTTCCATTGTTGTACACATCAAAGATTCCAATGAGCATTGGGTGCCCCATACATTTTCAACTTTTGACTAGGTTTACATGCAACCATCGGGCAAAGGAACTCACAAGGTTGCAAAAAGGAAGCGAAACAACCAAAACTACCATTGGAAAGGAAGGATCCACGAATTCAAGATCGACCAAAACGATGAATACCTTGCAAATGTGCAACACGTATACATGCATCGAGATATTTTATTGGATGTGGCTGTTGCTGATAGAACCATACAGTCACATTGTAGGTCTCACCTCTTTTATTTTTGTGTTAACTATTATGTTTGAATTATTATTATGTCATTGTAATGGATAATAATGTTGCATTAATGCCTGGTGCAGATGTCTTTCCTTCAAATAGCTTCGACTGGCAAAACGTGAAGTCCTTCATTGGAAAATTCTCCGCCATACACGCCAAATATGGAGAACTAATATATGGTGGGTTGGCATCCTCTGTCCTGATTAAAATGGGCATTTTCTTTTACGATCACATGTACGAAGTTCCAAAAAAAAACTTTGGCCAAAGCAAATTAGCACCAATTTCTGAGCCTGCGATCAATTCTCACAAGTGGCCATATGTTGACCAACTGACTATTGAATTAACGAAGAGACAACTTCTCAAAGAGATTATTGGTAATATGAAGCCAACATTCGGATCCAAACGAGTCTACACTAGCATCTCTGTGCCGATCACCGTAATTGTTGCCATATTTAAGGCGGTCCCCTTTAGGAAAACAAACACGATGTGGGCATGGAAAGCAACAGAATCATCACTGTTGGATAACATATTTGTCGCATGGGATTCAAAGGAAATGGAGCATAAAGGAGATTTAATAAGGTGTAAGCTCTCTTGTGAAACAATGACCATAAGGTATCATATTTCACGTCAAACATGCTCCTTAAGTTTCATCTATAGGCGATATAAGTTTGGTCATGGCCGATGGGACCCTCTGGACGCGGAGACGAATCAGCAAGAAGTGGAGATATCCATACATTTGCCCCATGATGAAATACGAGAAATTCATATAAATAAGGAGTGCAGCCTAGAAGATCTTTGGCATATGCTTGGATTGACTTTTGTTGATGTGCCAGTAGATTTTGTCTTCACTCATAATGGACAAAATGTGAGTCCCTAATTTCCATCAGATTCCTGAATTTTAAATAGTAATGTTGAATAAATATAGGATTATTAACTTTCTGTCTGGTTTTGCATATACGAAGACGAGCCGAAAAAGATCATGAATGTGTTTCATTTTTACAAACAGGGACATTAGGAGCCCAATCGGAATAAAGGTTGAAAAATAGAAACCACAATTAGTTGGTTGTATTTTGACTTTATTCTAATATATCTGGTTACGTTTTGACTTTACTTTTGTGTTGTCACATTTTATATGCCTAATACTACATTTGTGGATGTCCAAGGTTGAGACTTGTTAGGGTTTAAATCGTTTAGTGATATGCATTTTAATACTATTACTGGTTTTCTTCGAAGGTTTTCGCTAACTGGCAATTAAGATTTTTACTCATGAGCCTAGACAAGAACATACTATATTTGGAAAAGAGGCCAAAACTTTTATAGGGACACTTACTAAAAATAAAACCCTTCACTATATAAGGGTACTTGGGTCCTCATTTCTCCACTTCATCCCTTGAGTGTCAAAGTGTCAGTTTTTTTAAATTCTCTGTTTTTCATCTCTCGTGTTATCTGATACGTTTTCAAAGGCTAACCAATGTCGAAGGAAATGGCACGGACGAAACAAACGGCTAGAGATCCCAGAGTGACTGCATTGCTCCATAGGGATGCACTAGCTACCCTCGATGAGAGAGAGAGAGAGACGGGAGAGCATAAGCAGGAGTAGGAGTCGCAACCCTATAGCGTCTCAGGAAGATCCGGCCACTCAGCGTGAAGCTGAGGAGGACATGGCCCATACAGCAGCTGCACAGGAGGACCAGACTGAGCAGCAGCAGCAAGAAGACCAGCAGCAGCAGCAGCCACCACGAGAAAAAAGCCCTTCCCCGACGGCAACTGAGCGGGAGGAAACAATGAAGCTCCTAGATGAGGAGCTTGCGGCATCGGGTGAGTTGCCGGTTCTGAATGATTCTTTCTTCGACCCATTTCCACCAGCAATGGACATGGACACATCAAATTTAGGCATATCGGGGGACACCACACCCACCGTGTCACCTCCAAGTCACGGCCCGGTGATGGGTCCGATGATGTCGTTGCTGGTGGGTAGTTCTGATGAGGGCACCTCGATGTCGCACACAACAAGGATGAAGCAGAAGGCGACCCATAGATGGTCAGAGAGAAGAGCACACGAGCAAAAGAGAAAGAATCCTCGCAAGGCAGGCTCTACATCAAAGCGACGGAACCCTGCAGCTCAACAGCCATCACCAATGCCCACACCACCAACATCGCCTCCACCGCCTCCACCTCCACCGCCTCCACCCCACCCGCCTCCACCACCTCCACCACCTCCTCCACCACCTCCACCACCACCACCACCTCCACCGCCTCCAAGTTCTGCCGCAGCTGGCCCAAGTAGGACCGTAGAGCGTGGCAGGGGTAGGCCGGCCCCTCGTGCAGCACCATGGGTTGGAAAGGAGCTCCGCAGGATGCAGCCACCACCTCCTTGACCGCGTAGAAAGCGCAGGATCGCAAAGTGGCTCCAGGATATACGGAGCTATCAGAAGTCCGTAAAATTTTTGATCCCTAGGGCCCCTTTTGTGAGGCTTGTAAAAGAAATAGTCGATGAATTTTCCTTGGGAAACAGAGTTACGGCAGATGCGGTGTCTGCAATACAAGAGTCTACGGAAATGTACCTAACGCAGCTCTTTGAGGACTCATTTTGTGTGCAGTGCACGGGAAGAAAATCACAATACTTCCGAAGGATCTCCACCTAGCTAGAAGGCTAAGGAGAGAGCGCAATTAAAAATATAATGTACATGAATATATTTATAATATACTGAAGATTTGGTGTCCAGTATCTTGCAGAATTTCAGATTATGTGAATGCAAATTGTTGTGATTGAGTTTAATATCTGATTTTAGTACTGTTTATGTGAATGCAGTCATTTGAAAATTTTAGTACCATCTATGTGAATGCAGTGATTTGAAATTTTCAGTACTATGGGAATGGTAGTTTCTTTAATTACGTTGTAGATAAGATAGGTTTCCATGTCGTGGCACGCCACAGGAAAAAGAAAAGAAATCTTTATCATAAAAAAAAATTTTAATTCTAAATTCAATGAATAAGCACATCATATAATGACAACAGAGAATTAGGAGAGTCCTCAAGAAAAAAATGACAAAATTTTTATTCACATTTGATCCATTTCCTTCAGAGAGGACTTCAGCTTCTCTGATGACAGTATTGGTTTTAACATTTCTAATGCCAATTTAGGAGCATCTCCCTCATCCTCATAAGGGCCAATTAGACCCGAGAGAATGAGCCGGGTCTCGAATCCAGGGCATTCAAAACGGCTTTTCGGAGGACACAGTAAGCCTTTGGCGCTGACAGTGACAAGTCCAGCTCACCAATGTGCTTGGAGAGTGCTTTGCATTTAAGAAGCTCTGTCTGTCCATCTGGGCTGTACTTGTTGCTGAAGCAGAAAATAAAGTTGTTGGGCAAGTTCCCAATGTAGTGGGCCATAGACCTGTCCAGAGTTCATGCTTCAACTTTCTCCCGAGCGCCACCCCTTCGCATTGCAAATGCATCAAGCTCCACTGTGTCCTGCATTTGGTTCAAATTGTTGCAAAATGAGTATAATGAAGACAAACAAACATAACAAACACACGCAAGTCGAATTATTGGGTTAGACTTGCCTCGGTGCCTTCGTCAATGTCTTCGGTTTGCGCAAGGTCAATTCCTTTGCCTTTGTACTTCACGTCAGCAGTTTTTCCTTCGAGTACCTCGAATGGCCTCATTTGAACTGGTGGTGGTTGAAGCGTTTTCAATTGGCAAAGCACTCTTGCCAGTGCTTGCTCGGTGGTGTCCGTGTCATGCCCGATCAGCTTCTCATACGTGTCGTCGGGCTGGGTGTGGTCGAAAGTGGAACTGCCATTCTGCAAATTTACCAATGCTGCCAGCATCTCATCTTCTCACAAGCCAAGAATATGTTGCAAGTCATGCATGAACACATACTCCTGCCCATCAATGATGATTAGAGCAAGGCCATGGATTTGAAGCACGACATCATCGGACTCATCTATATCTTCTGGCTCCGCTGATGTGGATGCACCTGTTGCCTCTTGCGCAGCCAAGACTGCTTCATGCTCCGCAGATAAATCTTCCTCTTCACGCGGGTCGTTCATCTCGTTCACCTGCTCACTAGGATTGTATTTGTTGCTGGCCATAGTCGCTGGAAACTCATTAAGCAAAAAAGTAACAGTAATCTCGCCGGATAGAAATTTCTTTCCTACACTTTCAAGATCAAAAGTTTTCAGCTAATCCTTGGTCAACTCCAAGAAATGATCGTTACCCAAGTGACTAATAAATCTGTTGAGACGAGCGATAAAGGGTCTATCTCCTTTCCATATATAACTAAGCAAGTTATATGGAATCCACATGATAGTTGAGCCAGGAATTTGTATGGCATAAGGCTTCAAAGTTTCATCTACATACTCACTCACGTACGTGAATGCATCCGTATTAGCCCGTAGAGTGGCAAGCGTGTCTATTCTATCGGTAAACATACAACAAATACGATCTAACTGATCTAAAAACTCTGTGGGGGCTAGCAGATTGGCCAACTCTATTTTAGGGGATGACATTGTTTTGCAACTAAGAACACTAATTGACCAGCAAACTAGTAGTCTAATTGAACAAGACAAGCTAAATTACAAGGAAAGAAATTTCAACAAAGTAAGAAGTGACAACAAAATGAAAGCCCCCACTCTTATATAGAGGGACGTGTTTTCAAAAATAAATATTATTATAAAACCAAATAAAACATTTTCTATTTATAACAACAATCCAATTCGACAGTAATATTTATCACAAAGGAATATTCGAATTACAATTCAACATAAATTGTTTCTATTCCATCTCATCAGTTTTCGTAGTTTCTCTAGCACTGTTTTCCAAAATATTGGATGTTGGTGTCCTCGGCATCCATCTCTTTCCAACTCGGACTCTAAACATCCTCCATTCTTGATGCCTTGTTCTAGCATTAGAGGATTGCCATGCTGTCTTTTTGACTGAATTTGAATTGGAGATCATTGAACACAACTCTTCAGTTCTTGTGTTTTGAAAGTGTCCTCAGCCCAAAAGTCCTCTGTAAAACCATTGGAATATCTCAACCAATGCATTGCTAAGACCCTTTCCTCCACCATGCCATGAATTTTTGAAATATGCAGCCTTTGCCCTGTAATGACTCTTTTCCATGCCTTGCGTATTCCAAATAGCTAATGATCCATAGGTTTTCATAAACCAAGGTCCATGAGCATAGAAGACGTGTTGTTCATAGAAAATTTGTATTAGTTTAAATCTTTACAAATACATAAATACAAAAGTAAAAAATATGAGACACACATACCATATAGTGAGTTATGTGTGTTTCTCCCCATGCATCGATCATCAATTCAGTAAATGTTTTGACTTCTCTTGCATATCTATCCAAATCTTCATCTCTCACAATCTTTTTGTTGATAGTTTGTGACAAGGCATCAAATGCTTGCCAAACCTTTGCACGTGTACTTGCCATGCGAGGATCTGAGCCAATATTTGTTGTGCATTGACATATTTTCCTCCAATACTCCCATTCAACACTGCTTTCACGTGCAGTATGATTTGACAATAGGTGTCTCGCTTTCGCACCACCCATTGAAACTTTTGCTGGAACATCTTGCGTTTTTCCACTCATATCAACGTCTTTGGTAAGACTCACGTGGCCCCCGTGCAATCCCATATCGGATAAAATTATCTCTAGATTTCTAATGCTAACATTTGCTCTTGATTTGGGCTGCATATTCCATGCGTAACAACAATGCAAAAATAATAATTTGTCCAGTATTCGTAATTCACCATGCATTGTGCAGAAATGGACTCTTTCGAGAGGAATGTTCAACACAAGACTCCAAGCTTTGTCTAGATTGTGCCTATTTGGTGCAAAACGTTGGTTGCAATTCAAAATACTTTTGTTCCGCCCAGATTCAAACATACAATATATACAAAAATTCTTTGCATTTGGACCAAGACCACAACCGTACATGCATTTCAAAGTCTTCAAATCAACAGCTAGGTGCCATTCTACAGCAAAGCTTTCTCCTTCAACATTAGCAATTTGCCTTCATTTTGTGCATGTACTA
The DNA here is from genome assembly GCA_029204225.1 of Diphasiastrum complanatum. Lineage (NCBI taxonomy): Eukaryota > Viridiplantae > Streptophyta > Lycopodiopsida > Lycopodiales > Lycopodiaceae > Diphasiastrum > Diphasiastrum complanatum. The sequence goes on along the minus strand of CM055112.1, from coordinate 39,647,316 downwards.
TCTTAGATATACTACATTTTTCAAATAGCCACTCCAGTACGTCGTGAGACTCCTTAGGAACTTCAAATGCAGCTATCCACCATATGTGATTTTCAGATTGCACGCTAAATTCTTTACAATAACTTCCGCCAAACTGTTGCAATTCACTATTCATCAAGGTGATTGTGACACGTTTAAGTTTACGCCCTTTTACGATTTTTGCTTCGTCCAACTTAATAACAAATATAACTTTACCTTCTCAATCTGTAAAACAGAAATTTCATTACGAAAACATATTAGTTGAAGAAAAACATACAATTGAAAACCGAAATCCACAATAAATGTTCTTACCATTTGTTTTAACTTCGTAATGTTGGATCATCATCACTTGGACCTTTTCCAGATCTAAGAATATATTATTGCCTTGATGATAATGAAAACATGTCGGAGGTCCTTTCTTCTTATTGGTTACTGTAAAAGAATCCTCAATATGTTGAAACTCTCCTAATTCAGAGAGCAAAATCGAATTGCATTCTCGTTTGGCGGATTCAACAAGTTTATAAGTAGGCATTCTTTGATGGCATTTTAACCCATTTTTGTCAGAGCGTTTCATATACTTCTTCAAAGCTCTATACCCCTTGCGACTCATACCTCCTTGGTCACATGTGTACACCATCTCTTTAACATTTGGATTTGGCTTGAACTTGTCGACTAGCTTTTTTGCAATTCTCAAGCGAATTGAATCACTTGGTTCATCTTCCACAATCTTAATCAAATCTTTACCCTTCAAAAAATGTTTCATATATTTTTCGGCAATAAAATCTTTTTCAACCGTCTTTTTCAAGAACTCTTTTGTGTCCCTCATACATCACCACCTGGTGCCAAAGCTTCTAGTTTGTGTCTTTTAGTGTTTTCATTTTCTACTTGCTGATCCATCGAGACTCTACGCTTTCGTTGTAAGCCATATATTGTCCTCTAAAATATACTGATTGAAGATTGCAATTCATCAATTTTTGCGACAAAACTGGCAAGCTCTATTTTCAAACCATTTATCTCCTGTTCCAATTTCATATTTATTCCATGCAATGACTTTAAATTGTCATTCATACTCAATATATGAATGTTTGTCGTATTTGCCAATGTCTGAGCTTGGATTCTTCGAGAATCCATTGCTTGACAATAGCCAAGCAGTGTATTCCGACCATCCCCAACGAACCTTAACAAACTATGTACATCAGAAAATTTAGGAGGAGCATCTACTAGTGGATTATGAGGGTATAAATCACCTCTTACCCATAGGTCAATATGTTTTTTTCCTTCTAATCTCCAACAATGCATGTCATACGGATTTAAGTTAACACCCCATGCAGCTTTGGTGGTCGCATAATCCTTCTCTAACTTTACATGTAAGTGATATTTGGTTGTCATCTTGAAGATGTCAAATTTCACAAAAGAATCTATGTAGAACATTACAATATACTTTAATCAAATGGTGTCAAAGTTCAATGTGAACTAACCATGATATAAGCTTTATTAGGCATATACTAGTTTTCATCCCTAGGGTCCTATTGTAGTTAGGACAATGAAAGGTCATCCTATACTAACCCTACTCTAGTTGTAATTTGTAACTTACCTATTAGTTGCCTATTATAGTCTATGCAAATAACCTACAACGTTCTATGAAAATGAGACCTACATTTAGGCCTTAACTCTTGCTCACCTTATGGTAACCCAAGGTAAAGGTGCCACGTAGGATTGATTAGCACTAAATTAATTATGATTAGAAAATTTGTTTAGGCAAAAAAGAGGCCATTTTTGAGTCCAAAAAGGGCCCTAATGTTTAGCTCGCACGCGTGGATTCAATATTGGTACGAATATGCTATATTTGTACGACGCGCGGATGTACGACTGTTCAAAAATTTTCCTACCTTTGGCACGTCGTTCCGATATTGGTACGGAAAAGATGAAAAGTAGAGGGAATATCAGAACGTTCAGAGGGAATATTCTAGATTCTCCACTTTGACACGACAGCTACGCCGCCTCCTCTTTGCAAATATTTCGAAATGTGTGATCGTTCAAAAGACCGAGATCAGTAATGTGAGAAGTATGAAGCCTCCTAACTCTGAATGGTAGTACTAGACACTGTCTAGTGTGATTTGTGATACTCCAAACAGACAAATGAGAGATTTTTTGGCAAACCTCTCACAAAATAGCACTTTCCACAACAACTCAGAAGTATTGTAAAAATCTCCCCCACTCAATAGATCTTCAATCTGTCTGATACTACCCTGGCCTTTTTTATGCCTTCGAGACTGTGCTTTTCACAACAACTAGGAAGTGTTATAAAAATCTCCCCGTCAACAGATTTTCAATATGTCTGATGTTGTCCTGGCCTTTCTAATGCCTCCGGGACTGTGTCTTCGTTCTCCACTGATGATTATGATCTCCAAACCTGCAAAATACACCAAAGAAGATTTCTTCCAGCCATTTTTGTCTCTCCAAGCTTTCACCTCTCGTGAAGGACTTTTTCACTTCATTGCAGAGCCTGTGACAAGCTGTATCCACTGATCAGGCACGCAGGACTATCGCTGCTCTGATACCATGTCAACAATCAGATATGCAACATCAAGCATTCACCACAAGGTGGAAGAAGAACGCACACAATCACACTATCATTATATATCATATTGAATGTCAAATGTACAAATAAACCTTGAACCCTTGATAGAGAGAGAAGACCTTCGAGTAGACTAATAGGCTACCCTACGGCTAATGACAACTGGTCACAACTGTCAACATTAATGTACCTCGTAAACAGTAACAATGAAGTTTTCATTGATTTTTAACAATGTAGTGAAATTTGATTTCTATATGTTTGCTCCTTGAGTGGAATCAATTGAGTGTAAGTGCTATGTAGCTTAGATTGTCACGAAAAATGATTTTTGGAGATTGTTTGATAAAACAACATCATACAATAATTGTCTCAGCTTTATGGCTTCTTTGGCTACGTGACAGTTTGCTATGTCGGAAAGAGGTGTGAAAGATAGGTCGAAACTTGAAAAGAAACGCACTCGAATGAAAAATATTCGAACTACAAGAAAGAAAACTTATCGTGCACAACGGAATAAACTATTTTCCTCTTTCTCTATGCATGACTACGCCTATCAATTTTGAACAAAACAATAGTGATAAAAATCAAGTTTGATCTTATAGTAACTAACTTTGAAATCATCAGTACTACAGTGATTATGTAGCCAAACAATAATGCATTGAATTATCAAACAAATAATTTGTCACAAAACACTAGACAAATAATTAGTCGCGAATCACTAGACAAATAATTAGTCGCGAAGAACTGCAGAAACGCATACATTCTGAGACAAAGCTGAACGCAATAAAAGACAATTTTGATTCGGTATGAAAACGAAACATAAGTAAATGAGTACAATAAGTTGCGGGTTGAAGTCGCGTACTCTATGATATCTCTGAGCGACTAAAATGAAAGTCTGAATTAAGCACAATGCTGATGAGCAGTAGCACAATACCAATCTCTAAACAACTCTAAGAAGTGAGCTAGAATGCTCAGGAGTGTTCAAGCTTGCAGGCTTGAGAGAGAGAGAGAGAGAGAGAGAGAGAGAGAGAGAGAGAGAGAGAGAGAGAGAGAGAGAGAGAGAGAGAGAGAGAGAGAGAGAGAGAGAGAGAGAGAGAGAGAGAGCTAACTATTCAATACTTGCTAAACTTCTTCAATGATTATAATATGAATATGAATAGCTATATATACTAAGCAATTAGGTCGTCAAATGTGATCGCCAGTTGGCTGGTGTCCGCTGGCATCCATCCACTTCCTTCTTAGAAATTGATTGCTGATAAGCGATGGAAAATTGGCTGTAAATAGTCTGTTTGCATAAATGAACCAAAACTGTCACTGTGTAGAAATCAACTATAACTGCCATAGACGAAGGTGTCGCACAAAGGAACAGTGTCAGCATTTTGTGAAAAATCCAACAGTGTCTTTAAATTTGATTTAGGGTTGCTCCACACTTTGCCAGAGTCATTTCCTTAACATTTGAGGCACTTTGGAAAATGCAAAAATGCGACTCTGCATATTTACTCGCAATTTCTGATAGGAGAAAAATGCAAAAAAGACAACATTGTTGTCAAACTCCGTGTATTTCTATAGACGTGTAAAAATACTTGTAAATTTGCAGACTGTGTAAAAACACGAAAAAAAATCCACATAACTGGATAAGAAATGGATGAAAATTAAATCGATTAGTCGATTAGTAAGAAGGAAAATAATCCAACACTCCCCCTTAATCTGAATCCTTGAATGCCTTGACCTTCAAATTTAGTTCTACACAGAATCTTCTGTGTGCTTCCAAACTTAATGCTTTGGTAAAAATATATGCTGTCATATCTTGCATTCTACAGTACTGCAATCTGACCTCTTCGTTGAGAACTTTGCTTATGACGAAATGATACTTCAGTTCAATGTGCTTACTCCTAGAATGAAATCTAGGGCTGGCGAGAAACCATGAATCATCCAAAAATGCGCTTTGATCTTTGACCATGAATGCGCTTTCATCCACTTCGACCTGGGGAGATGATGAAACTGTGCTTGCTTGTTGATCAAGTTGCTTGGCTACATTCTTCGCTTGGAGAATTCGACAATCCTTGATTTCATGGTTATTGCACTTGCAATACCTGCAAAACATCTTCTTCTTCAATTGTGGATTTGATTATTGTTCTTGACTTTGAGTCTGATTCATTGCAGCCTTCTTGACTTTCTGCTTCTGTCGCTTAGAGCCTTTGTTGACATATAGAGCCTGAGAGGAGGAAGTAGACAAAGTGTCTTGACTTCTTCTATTGTCTTCTTGAAACAACATAGTTATAACTCTAGTAAGAGTTAAATCTGAGTGTGTCAATATGATCATCACCCAGTTCTCATATGTAGAGGGCAAGCTTGAAAGCAATGTCATAATTGTGTCTTGATTGTCTATGACTGATCCGACAGCGGCCATCTGTTGCAAAAGATTCTTAAACTGATTAATGTGACTCTGAAGAGAATCACCATTAGACATCTTGAATGTGAAGAATTTCCTTTGTAGATGTAATTTAGTAGTTACATCCCTCATGTCATATAGTGAGTTCAGGATGTCCCAAATGTCTTTTGAAGTTTTAGCTTCAGCGATGTGTCCAATCTGTGTATATGAATTATTGAGAATAATAAGCGCAAAAGCTTTACCATCCTTCGATTTTCACTTTGAGTCTTCTGTATCGTCTTCAGGTTTACTTTTGTACTTGTAACAACATCCCATAACTCGTTGGCGATTAGCAAGGTCCTCATCTTAAATTTCCACAAATGAAAATTGAATCCATTCAACTTGTCTACAATAAGACCAACTTTACTTTGAGAATTCATCTGGAACTTAGTCTATCGATTGTATCGATGATGCTAAGATGTAGTAATGCCAACAACAGGAAATCAATTCTTTGATACTAAAAAGATGAAAGGAACTGAAGAATATAATATCGATTTGATATCGCGAAAGATATCAAGTATTAGAGCTTTCACTCTGATATCGAAATAGTATTAGGCCCTGATAGAGATCACAGGTCTGATACCGTAATGGTTCAGATAAAGAAGTAGTGATCTAGCACTGATACTATGATATAAGCTCTGATACCATGTCGGTATCAGATAAAGAAGTAGTGATACCACTCTGATACCATGTCGGAAAGAGGTGTGAAAGATAGGTCAAAATTCGAAAAGAAACGATCTCGAATGAAAGATATTCGAACAACAAGAAAGCAAACTTATCGTGCATAGCGGAATAAACTATCTTCCTCTTTCTCTATGTATGACTACGCCTATTAATTTCGAACAAAACAATAGTGATAGAAATCACGTTTGATCTTATAGTAACTAATGTTGAAATCATCAGTACTACAATGATTACGTAGCCAAACAATAATGCATTGAATTATCAGACAAATAATTTGTCGTGAAACACTAGACAAATAATTAGTCATTAGAGAAACTTAGAGCCCAACAAGGGCCTTTTAAAAAAATGTTTTTTATTTTTTTTCTTATTTTCGTTGTCATGAGGACCAATTGAAACCTCAACTTTGGGGTTCTACGTAACGTAGAATTTTTCAAATATAAATAAAATAAAAACTTTCTAAATATATTGTTGTTTTGTCGGACAGCATGTGGAAATGCTATATAATGATTTCAAGTCTATAGATGAGTGCCCAATTCATAATAAGAAATGTAGATTTGTTGATTTTCAATCTGCTTTTATTTTTTTTTCTTTTGTTAAATATTTCTGATGATTCAGAGGCTGTTCCCTCCACTTCTGAAGCAACTTCTTCTAGTGGTACAAACTCCACCAACCAATCCTAGATCAAAACTGGATCTAGCCTCAAAGCCATGCCATGTGAAGCAAGAGGAGAAGAGAGAACCTGGTAACCTAAACCCAATATGTCGACGAGAGAATCCCCACCTCCTTATATAGAGAGTAGAGTCCTGTGCATGCAACCATGCAATCTCCATGCAGGTCAACTATAAATAGATCACATCTCTTCATGCAGTCCTCTTGCCTATATCTGTCACACAGACATGCAATGCTCCAAATGTCTCAATTAGAGTGTCTGGGTCCTCTCCAGGTAATTAGTCACAAACGGTCTTGACATGGAATTAAATCATGGCGTGACCAATAATCTCGAGTACTGGAGGGCCGATTTACCATATTAGGCAAATGAGTTGATCTATATTAGTTGTGAGATTATGGATGGAGAGGATAGAAATTCAACAAAGTGTATATGATCATAATTAATGACTGGAGGCCTAAACTCATGATGATGGATCTTTATGGGTCTATCAATGATTCGTAGGAGAACTAGATGACGTGGCCCAGTTAGGCTGTAGAGGTGTCAAAGTGCACTACTAGTGATGCATGAGCCTTGGAGGGTATAAGTATACCCATTGGGCTCTCACTACACTAGTGTATGCTTGATTTGATTAGTAGTAGCTACATGTTGCTGGTGTGATTCCTCCTTCCCTTGTGAGAGATTGATCCATAGCTTGGGGGCTAGATCCGTAAGGTCAAGGTTTGGTCGGGTTGGTTTGTCCACCATCCGATTCCCTTGTGTTGGTTTATTGCAGTTGTCTTAGTATCAAATCCTTGAGTGTAGGACTTCATAGAGGTATCATAGCCTGAGCTAAGCGGTTTTGCCATGAGCGAGTGCTCAAGTGAAAAGCCAAAAAGTTGGAAGTGGATCTTCGTGTTGGGGTCATGATTCTTGGACTTTTTGGAGCAAAAGTTTTGTCCAAAAGCTTGGTGGGTGTTTCAAATTTCTCTTCGCAAATTCACTGTTTTTCGAGAGGGATCGATTGTACGGTATGTGCACTACCAAGGTTGCAAGGGGTTTGTTATTGCATGCTCTTGAAAAGTGATTTTGGAAAGGAATTTCGATTCACTTTTGGCATGAACCTTTTTTTTCAACTACTTTTGACCATAGGCAAAATTTTCGGCCGTTTGAAAGCTGAAAATTTGAGCCTTCAAAAAGATGAATTTCTTGAGTGCTCTAGAATAACGCAATCAAGATTTTTTACTTTAGTATGTAAGGTTAAATGCTGGGTTTTTTTTGTGAGGCTTCGTATAATCACTTTGCAGTTATTTGAATTTATTTGATAATTCGATGCCAATAAGTGGTTTTTATCGGTTTATGACATGCTTGTTTCTTGCGTTGGAATGCTGTTTTTTTAGCATAACCAAAGAAACAGTTTCAGCATGTTATTAAGCTAAACTGTTGGTAAATCAGTGGCATACATCTAGTTTACATCACTGTTTTTTCTATAAAACTGTAGAGTGATGTTTAAAACTAAAAACAGTACGCTTTGTTGTCAAAGAGAACATTTCGTTTTCTGTTTTGGTTATGAAAACTGTCTCTTACACCATAAAAACAAGCATACTACTTAAAAGACAACCAAAGTTTCTTCTATGCATAGGTTTTATTCTTGTTTGCAAAAGTGTTTCAAAAGCACAATTCTGCTTTTGCCTAGAAGCACGTTTTTTGCTTCAAATGAGTGAAAGCTAATTGAATCTGCTTTCTTCCAGCCTAACTTTGCAAGAAACAAGAACAAAACAGATTGCAATCTATAGTTTTTTTAAGCAATGAACAAATTATTATATCAAAGCATGTTTTTTTTTTTGCTTTCTTAGATCTACCAAAAAGATGCATATATTGTTTCATAACTATCGAACTGCTAGAAGAGACGTAATCTACTGCTATTAAACTGCCTACAAAGATCCCTGTAAACACACAAGAGCATAGCTGCAAGAGAACTGTAAATAAATTGTAGAAACACATGATAGCAGGCAGGAAGGGCCTGTTGCAGCTGTAGTTTTTTCTTATCAGTTTGCATCCTGTGATGGCCTTTTGATAAATCTGTAACTTGCAGAAACATAGTTGAAGTGTTTTTGAAATCTGGATGCCTGCTATATGTGGGATCCATGAAAGCACTGCATGGCTACCGCCACAACACACACACACACACACACACACTCTCTCTCTCTCTCTCTCTCTCTCTCTCTCTCTCTCTCTCTTTTTTGAGGCGATGCTGCTGGCGCGGGCTGCCGCTGATCCACCTGTCCTGCCTCTAGCCACCTCTCCCCACCATCGCTGGCCTCCAGCCTCCGCGCTCCAACTAGCAATGGCAAATGGGGGGCATCTACACCTGCTACGCCTCAACGAGCTTCTCCGTCTTCACCTTCACCTTCTCCTTCTTTGCCGTTGGCAATCCCCATCTCTCCTTCAAATTGTATTGTTAATAGTGAATCCACTATACCTATCCTTTGATCCCCAATACCCCATGATAGGAATCACTTGTGCCTCCAACCTTTATGATCTTCGTCATTATTGCAAATCAGATACGTTCTTATGAATATCTCAACAGCCATCAACAAAAACTTTCTTCTCTTGAAGCTATGATCCATGCTGTGCAATCACTTCTTCACAAACTGGATTCGTCTATTGATGATCTCAAGAAAGGAGTTGCAGCTATCAAAATCGAAGCTTCTTATCATTCTACTCCTTCAGCTCAGATCCAACAGCTTGAAAGTCAAGTCCGGGTCAGAGGTATTACGAACTCCATGATGCTGTTGGTGAAGCTAAGAAGTTCGGAATCACTTGTGCCTCTAGCCTTTATGATCTTCGTCATTAGTGCAGATCAGATACGTTCTTATGTCTATCTCAACAGCCAGCAACAAAACTTTCTTCTCTTGAAGCTATGATCCATGTTGTGCAATCACATCTTCATAAACTGGATTCGTCTATCGATGATCTCAAGAAATTGCAGCTATCAAAATCGAAGCTTCTTATCATTCTACTATTTCAGCTAAGATCCAACAGCTTGAAAGCCAAGTTCGGGTCAGAGGTATTACGGACTCCCCTGATGTTGTTGGTGAAGCTAAGAGTCTTCAACACCACCACAAAGATATGAATACTGCATGGCGACCTAAGAAGGATCCAGATACTCTTGTCATACACTTTGCATTTGCCTCTGGTTGTTGTGAAGTGCTAGGGAAGATATCTATATTGCACCACGATATATCTGGATGAAGATCTTACTTTCATTCAGGTTCAAGAACAAAAAAAGATAAAACAGGAGGCTCTAACGAATGGAAGGCATATGATCTACAGGGGTGGTGTCATTGGATTCGTAGATATTAAATCTATTGCTATTAATGAGATATCTGAGATTGTTTATTGTTAGGTTGAGAGTTAGAGCACTGAAGAGATGCCCGATTGAACTTGTAAATGGTCGTTGTACCATATAATCCTGGACATTATTCTCTTCTTAGTTAGTTTTATTTATGTTCTTTTGACGACATTGCTCCATCTTGGTGCCATCATATCTGATGTACTTGTTCTATGCCTTTTGGCATGGAAAAGATGTTAATAAAGCTCTCTCTCTCTCTCTCTCTCTCTCTCTCTCTCTCTCTCTCTCTCTCTCTCTCTCTCTCTCTCTCTCTCTCTCTCTCTCTCTCTTCCCCCCCTTTCCGAGCTGGTGGCCATATCCCCTTCTTCCGATTCTTTTCACTTCAAACTTCATATATAGCACACCAAATGGGTGCAAGTGTTACAACATGGTTGAATGTTTTTTGATAATTAACAAAAGGCATTTGAGAATGACCTTTCTCAACTAGTCTTGCTTTCCATCTTTCCATGGTGCCATATGCTTTAGACTTCCTTCTAAAGATCCATTTGCAAGATATGATGTAGGAGGAGGAGGTACTAAAGTCCACATATCATTCTGCATTAAAGAATGACATTATTTATCCATTGTTGTGCATTTGAGTGTGATAGAGCTTCTTTGTGACTAGGAATGGTTCTTCTAGAAACGAGTAGGAGGTTGTAGCTTCATCTATGAACCTCTTTGGTGGTTGTTTGTGACCTGAGCTGATTTTCTTATTACAGTTGGCTACTAAAAATTTGAATCACATTGTTAGTTAATGTCATCCTCCAAAGAAGATGTCTCATTCATTGAAAAATCAGATTGCTTAGTAAAAAATTGGAAGACTATTTTCACCCGATTTTTATGTACCTTCACATCAAGATACTAGTATTCCACAAATATTACATCTTCATTGAGCAAGAAAGAAGCAGTTATAAGGTTATACAATCCATAACTCTTATAATCATGTGAATAACCAACAAAAATAGTGTTTATACTAGTGGGATAGCTTTTTTCTAAGTCATTTTGGTTGATGCACAAAGGCAACACATTGAAAGACTCTCAAATCTTTTATAGATGGTTTTACACTAGTCCATAATTCATGGGAAGTGTCTTCTATCAATGCCTTTCTAGTACATCTACTTTGAATGTAAGCAATGGTAGATATTGTCTTAGTCCAAAAAAAAACTTAGGGCAAATTTGCATATTGCAACATGATCTTGTACACTCCACAAATGTTTTGTTTTGTTAATACATCACCATTTTGTTGTGGGGAATAGCTCATAGTAAATTGTTGCTTAACACCATTCTCCAAAATTAATGTTTGGACTTGGTTGAAATGAATTCATCACCTCCATGACAACATATGACAGCTTTATTGGTTGGAAGCCATCTTTTTAATTATAGCCTTGAAATTATTTACATTCTCAACTATAGTAGCCAAATTAGACATATTAAAGAAGAATTTTTTTGCCTCATAAATAGTTTGGATGTGATATCTTTATGTTTATACAGATCAGTCAAAATATCCCAATCTTGGCCAAACTTATATGTGAAATCAATGAATATTTTAAATTCAAAGGTATGGTAGCCAAAGCTTTGCCATCTCTTTGCTTCCACTTTGCAATGGTAGGAACATCTACCAACTTTGTGCCATTTACCACTTTCGATAAGTTCTTGGCCATAATTATCATCTTTATCACAAGTGGAATTCACTTCCATCAAATTTCTCTATTAAAGAAATATTTGAATTAGGCTCCACTACAAAATAACAATATGTTATTGACTCTCTATAAGACAAAGTAGTAATGACACTAACTAGATAAAAAAATAGTAACTCTTAAATCTACGATACTAGGAGTAGTAAATCAAAGTTTTGATTTGATTAATTTGCTACCATATTGGGAGATAAAACAAAAATGATTTCCATTGTTTCAAATAAAAGTTAGACAACTTTAAAAAAGAATTTCAAAAAATTGTCCAATCATCAAAATGAATGCGTATAAACTCAAAAGTTTAGATTACTCTGCATTCATTTTCCAAGAATTAGTAGAATTAGATTTTATTCTAGCCATTGTTTGTATTATAGTTTTGAGTTCAAAATTTTGCCTATTTTTGTAAAGAGTCTTCATGGGCTCATGTTTTTGTCTTGTCTCTATCTATTTTTTGCTTTCTATCAATCCCAATAATGCATATGCATTAGAACTTTCTACTTCCCACTACATGCGACTTACCTTGCATTTTGTCCAAACTACATTAGCATCGACATCTTCATCTCCATCTACATCTACATGTGTATAAAGAGTACAAGGCCCCTCTTGCACAACCCAAAATTTCAAGCATCTTGCACTCTCATCGTCTTTCTATGACTCCAACTATACAAGGGTGATGAATGTCAAAGTTGGCTACATTTTTTTGGTAATGTGCTATACCAACGTTATAGCAATGTGCTAGAACATGGAGAGAGAAGATATGTGATTTGATTTGGCACTTGACGAATGAGAGACCCCACCCGAGCATTTCACCATTCCTATGCGATATTCCTTTATTTTATTTTATCTCTATACTAGTTAGGTTGATGTTCCACCCCTAGACCATGACATGTCTTTTGACCAGTCGTTGGACATTGTTCTGCATCTCGAATGAAGTCAAGACCTGACACTTCTACCCTCCCTCCCAAAGATGATTTCTACATTGTTCTTGGATGACATGAATACATCTTCACTCAATCTTATCGAGGTGCATCAATTTTTTTTCCAAGGAATGGTTCCCTCCAACAACAAAACTTATCCACAAGTTCTTTGTCTATTAACCAAACCCTACAACCCAGAGGGGTTACAAACTCACATATACATACTCTTTGTTGTCTTCCACTCTCACTCTTTCAAGATCATCATTTACTAAGACACAAATGTTGTGTTTAATTACACCAACTACACTATAAAAAATATATATAAAAAGTACTTACAAAGAATACGTAGATGCCAACTATGAGTTTAGGCTTCAAATTTTATTAGAATATCATCCTAAGATCAAAAGCCACATCTCCATTTATCAGTTAAAATTTGCTTAAAACAGGATCACAGATCAACATACACAATAACACCCTCAGAAAGCACTCTCACTCTCCAAGCTCACATAACAACTATATTTCTCAAAACAAAAAACACTCTACATATAACTTTCACTTTGGGAACCCACACATGGCCCAAGTTGTTGTTGATGAGATGCGTGTCCCGTCGACTTGCCTCATCATGAGGCCAACTGGTGTATGTAAGCCTAGCTTGTAGTTATATCTAGTAGGGCTCAAAATTGGTATTTGTGTATGTAAGCCTAGCTTGTAGTCAATAGGACTGGTGCTTAGAATTTATAGAAAAGCATCTTAACTCAAGAGAGGTGGCTAAGCCTTATAAGTTATGGTACTACCATAACTTAGGAATCAGGATCCAAGAGAGTCAGCAACAAGGTGTGACACCTCATTAAATGGAGTGCAACATTATAGCATGTATAATATAATGACCATATTTTTCATGGCCACATTTGAATCGGAAATAAACTTTAACCTTGATGTAACAAGGTGATTTGAAAGATTGCGAGCAACTTCGACATGCATATTGGAAAACATTTTAAAACTTAAACTCACCTGCATCAACTTTGAGAAAAATATCACGACAGCCTACTGCGCACAATCTCAACAAAGCAACAAACCTAGAAATATGATTAAGACCATTTACGCATGTCTTTGCGTAGAAGTATTAGCCTCATTCTCAAAACATACACAAAGTTCCGTTCCATTCCAGAGTTTGTAAGCCTATACAAGATTAATCTTGGAAAAAACAAGAAAAAAGAATTTTATTGATTTTCACAATATAAGGTCATGCATGGGATGAGCTTTCAACGCACTAGGATTCCTGATTGATTGCAAGGGCACTCAAGCCTGAAAAGCCCTTTGTATGCAATTTTATTAGCCTCACAAACTGCCTAGACAAGCTTGCTTTTTTATCTAGTTGCATGGAGCCTTGAAAGTTTGAAATGCATCACGTTTTTATATCCTTACCACTTATCTCCCTTCTCATTTGAAACCACCCTTGTAGGCGTACCAAGAAGTGCCATTGAGTTCGGTCTTTTAAAACACTCAGGCATAGAAGCCTTTAGCCTTCCTTAGTCATCTAGTGCTTCTTGATACTTTCAATTTTTAAGGCATTATGTTGGCTTGAGTATATTTACAATCTAATTCAAAGTTGCACAATGATGCACAATTATTTATCTATAATAATAATGGATGAACTATAGGGCCCATAAATTGTTGATGAGGGTGGGGCCCTCAGTGGCATGAGATCTTTGTCATGTAGAGCCAACTCAAGCCAACTCAAGCCCATTAGATCTTTGCCATGTAGAGTGAACTCAAGCCAACTCAAGCCCATTCTTTAGACTGGCATTTTGAGTTGCTAGGGGCAACTCCAAAAAAAGGTGGACCATTGGTATGGTAGAGATTCAAATGGGCCAATCAAATTATGGCCCTCCATTTAGCAGTTATCACCCAAGTTTGAAAGATGGGTGGGTCCATTGCATATCACTCTTGCCAAAGTTTAGAAAATAGACGACAAGTCGAAGGACGAGGTAAGGGGACTCATTGCAAGTTTGAAATAGCCCTCATTGTGTTGTAGAAAAATGTATTGAAAGATTACATTATATTCGTAATTGCTTTCAATTAGAAAGCTTTTTATATGTTGGGATGAGCGTATTCCTCATCTTGATCAAGTGTTTAAGGAGGACCCCACCTTTATTCAACAATGCACAATTATCTATTCATAAGAATGATGGATGAATTTTAGAACTCATCGATTGTTGGGTTAGAATGAGGTCATACGTCAGTTAAGTAATAAGGTATTCTCACTATGTTTTAGCAAAACTTCTTGATGCAAACATTACATTAGAAAAGCTGAAGAGCACATCTGCATGGACAAGAAACATGGACTGAGACTAGCTTCAGATGCTTGGAGTTGAGGCATTGAGGAGGTGGGCAAAACATCTTGAGGCACAACATTACATCAGAAATGCTTAAGAGCACATCCACATGGACAAGAATGGAGTGAGGGCATTGAGGAGGTGGGTGGAACGCCCTGCCCTTTGAAGTCATTCTTCAGTGGAGCACCCTGCAGGCTTTTGATCTTTTTCACGGGGACAAAAGTTTCGAATGGATGGATGGATGGAGTCTGTCTTTCCGAGCGACAGTGCCTGGCTCTAAGGGAGTTTGGTGGTTTGTTGTGGGGGCCTCACCCCTCCTTGGGACTTTACCTCCAGGTACTCGTATGCCAAACCTTTTATAAGGCAGGTCTGCAACTCTAGTACTCATGATTTCTAGACGTAACAAGCATAGACAGGTGGCGTACGTGCGTCTCGTCTGCGGACCATCTGCGATGAGCGTGAAGTCGTATAAGGTAGCATCGCGTCGGCCACCCGTCGGCAGCGCGCGCGAGAGAGAGAGAGAGAGAGAGAGAGAGAGAGAGGCACTGAGTTCGAAGAAGCGCTGGGGGGTGTGTTTTCGCGCTATCGTATATCGTAGGTGGCGAGAGAGAGAGAGAGAGAGAGAGAGAGGATCGTGACGAGAATGCAAACGGCGGACGATGGTGGGAGTGGGATGGATTTGCAGAGGAGCGTGAAAAAGAACAAGCAAGGGATTGTATGTGAGTGCATCTTTAAGCAGATTATAAGATAAATGCTGTTTGCTGCTCTGATAATACTCATGTAGTAGGTGTGAATGAAGAATTTGTGGTGAGATTAATGAGTATTTAGGAAGGCAGGATGATGGCTGTACGAGAGGAGTTTGTGTATAGCGGTGTTATGCTGTCAAACGAGGTGAAATGGTTGAAAACTCTGCTGCTCTTGTGGTGGTGGATCTTGCCGTTGCTGCATGTACTGCATCTGCCTCGGCTGGCATCTTCCAACGGTGAAGGTTTGTGTCATGTTTCCTTTACTATTCTTCTTGTTATTTTCAATGAATGCCTGTTGCGAGTCTCTTGCACTTCGTGAGATGTAAGTCGATGAGCTATCATTTGGCTTTATTTTCAGTGATAATGTTTTCGTTTGGCTTGATTTTCGAAGATAATATTATCGTTTGGTCTGATATTCAGAGATTGTGTTGTCGTTTGGTTTGATTTTATTGATAATGTTGGAAAATCTCTGTACTTCTTGGTAACTGCAACGACGCCACGCTTCACTTATTTCTGAATTATTCTGGAAGAACAGTGGATCAGTTGCTTTGTTCAACGAGAATGTTGTGATCGTTTCTGCTCTTTTATAGCGGACTCGTAGTTTTGTTGCAGAAGGAGACAATGTGTCAAAGATTGTGCAGTCTGTCGCAACTAGTATGAGACATTTCTCATTCATCGTTCAATTTTCAGTAGTGAGGCTTGAAATAACAATATCTTCTCAATAAGCGAGGCAAAGACGATGCTGACTCTGCTGCTATGTCTCCCCCAGAGAAAGTGCAGCTTAGGCTACAAACTGGTTACTCTTTGTCACTTACTTCTACTGTGACAGTCCTAAGCTTGCATAGTACACTTATCGCACTTCCAGTACAATGAGCAGTCTAGACAACATTTGAGAGCTCTGAGTGAGTTTTCAGCGAATTTATACTTTAAATGGACAATAAATGTCCATTTCTCGGTTGACCAACCTCCAAAAATGTTGTACGCCTCTTCTCAGTAACCATTGTCTCTCGTACGATCTTCTTCACTTTTGAATGTCTTCTTAAGCCAGAGAGAGCTTGAAGCAGTTCCCACTTAGCACAAAGTTAAACGCATTACGCATTATAACTCCGAAAATGCTCTAGGGTATAATGAACTCATTTCAAGCTCTTGCAATGGAAGTACTCTGCTACTCTTTAGTCTCTCATAACTTATCAGCCTTGAGGACATCATGAGCGCTATAGTGTGCTTGTTTAAAAAGTTTATTTTTTGAGTGATTGTTGGTCTCTTTTTGGTTATCTCTGGTTTCAATACTTACTATCAATCAAACTGTATTCTTGTTGCCTAGCTAAAGTATTGAGTGCTATTTTGACGCGGTTTAGAAGAGTCCAGCTGAATTGGCGATAGTGCCTATTCTGCTCTCTCAGCATGATGCGCAACCCTTTTGCTATAGAGACAGTTACACTGGTTGTTTTACTCCCTGATGCCTTACTACCAAGTTGCCATTATCAACTTAGAGCTGTAGGAATCTAATTAGCTTCATGTCGAGTTCTATTTTGTAGACTTTTACGTCTCTCAGTTTCCACGTCCTCCAATTTGGTTGTGCGAAGGAACTTTTGAAGACTTGATGCCAGGGGCAAGAATTTGCGGCTTTTTACTTGCATCTTGTGTTCGTTGTTAGAAAGCAACTATTTTTCTGCGAGTCCTGAAAAAACTGTTGCCTATTTAGGGGCCTGCCCCACTTACAGGTTTTCAGTTAGTGGTAACTGAAGCTAACTGAGAGGTGTGGTGCCCCACTTACAGTTAGCGCATCCAGGTTAGCTAACGGATTCAGTTAGCACTAACCTGCACTAGAGCATTTTGTGCTCTCCACTAACTGATGCAAAACAGGTCCTTTAGGCTAACCTGTGTCTCAGTTAGGAGAGGCCTCAACTGCCACAGTCCGTTGCGCCTCTCCTCCTCCAACTGCCACTGTCCACAAGCATATCATCTCCTCCATGGCAGCTCTTCTCCAACGCTGCTCCTCTTCTCCCTGAACCAGCTCTTCTCCTCCCTCTTAATCTTACCATGAATATTTTGCCTGCATGGCTACAACTTTCTGCGCTTCATATTCTTATAATATGTAAGTGCTGTATCAGAGTTCTATGATACATTTGAAAAAATCTGGATTAAAAATGGAACTTGCTTAGGAAATATTCTGAAAATGGCTCATATTTTATTTCTCTGCAACGAGAAATTTACTCCTGTATTGGAATCTTAATGTAATCAGGTGTAACTATATACATGGTCAGTACTTAGCATTCCAGGGACAAGATGAAAATGGTTGATAAGAAGAGAAGTGTTTAGTTGATATGTGATTTAGTTGGAACTCCAGGCCTTTGACTCATCGTACTAGATTATCTTTATCTTTGTCCTGTACTTGGACCACAAAATTTCTTGTAGCATCCCTTAAAAACCACAGACAGGTTATTGTGCACTTATAACGGTATTTTGTTTTTGATCAGGGGATGCACTTCATGTTTTCAGACAAGCACTGGAGGATCCAAGTAATGTTTTGCAAAGCTGGGATCCTACTCTTGTGAATCCATGCACCTGGTTTCATGTTACTTGCAACAGCCAAAACAATGTTATTAGAGTGTAAGTACTTGCAAAAGTCTTATTCCTACAGAGCATAGATACAGCAAGCGTTTCGATCACGATCAACTGCAACTATGATACAGAGTATCAGTCAATTGTTCAGCAGCTGTAGACTATGTTTCTAGCGAGTATTATTCGTAAGAGCCTCTTAATTTTTTTCGTTTATACAAGTACTTGAATATTGAATTAAACTGCAATTAATCTTCAAAAGGTGCCTCTGTGTACAGAGATTTGGGAAATGCATTTCTTTCTGGACACTTAGTTCCTGCTCTTGGGAACCTCATGTCCCTGCAATATCTGTGAGTCATCGAATTTGGTTACAAAGTGATGTCCATGGCATACATTGATTTTTAAGACATTGGAAGACTCTTGTAATATGTAGGCATGTAGAACTGATAGATCATGAATAATTTAAGGGGTATTTGGAAAATGCCGGTCATAGTTGCAATCTCATGCATTTGAAAGTTGTTTCAAAGTTTTTAATAAACACGAGTCAAATGCCATCCCTGCTAGCAGTAATTTGAGCTTTATGATTTGAGGTTGTGCATGAATTATAGTTGTGACTGTTAACTAATGCGCATTGTGTAGAAATTTGAATGTTTTAATGTTCCAAAATTGAAGTTCTTGTGCATATCTTGCAACAGTAGTGTTGTCCTCCAATGAATGCCATATTACTTACAGCCATTACCCGTCAAATGCCATCCCTGCCAGCAGTGATTTGAGCTTTGTGAGGGTCTGTGTGAATAATAGTTGTGACTGGTAATTAATGTGAACTGTGTAGAAACTTAAATGTTTTGATGTTCCAAAATATAAGTTTTTATGCATATCTTGGAACAATAGTGTGATCCGCCAACTAGGGCCATGATCATTAAAACCTTTCTTCTTGTTGAGGTATAAAGTTTAATTCCACTTGGCCAAATGTAGGATATACAAGAATATAAAGGAGTAGTCTTGAACAATAGTGGTAAAATTAGAAGTGGAAGATGATTTCGCAAATAACAATGCACAACTTACTACAACATGGTTGCATCAACGTTTCCCTTATATTTTCTGACGATAAAACATATTATGTGTTTTTTGGTGAAACATAAGCAAGCACATATTTTCTTTTGAAACTTTGATGAGTTCCAAAGGATGTTGGATGTACTTGAGGCTCTCTTTGTAGATCTTCAAAAAGTTCATGTTAGCCGATTTTTTAGCATGCAAAATTGCGCTAATTTTCAAGGTTTTATGCAATATCTTGTACGGTTTCTAAGAAAACTTTATTAAATCAGTGTGTGACCGGCATAGATTTGGCTTGTATAGCCCATGCCGAAGGGGTCCCAGCTTGGGAAAAATGTTTGCAATTACTTGGGCATTAGTTTGAAACTTGCAAAGGTGTTTGTCAACTGAGGTATTTGCAAGTTTCTATCGTTTGCTTGCAACTTGGATGCTGGTATATATTCGATATTTCCCCAGTCTATCTATTCATGAAAGCAGAGTGGGACCAGATTGGAGAACTATTTGGATCTTATGTGCAGAGAAAACTAGAGCTTTGGAATTCCCTGCAGAAGTTACTATTGGAGAATTGCAGTCTTCTGTGCAAGCAAACAAAAAAATAAAAGAAGGTTCAAACCTTTTCCCGATTCGAACCGAGGCCGGTTCAAATCGGCCAATTAGAATTGGCTGGTAACCTTGATCTCAATCATAGATTTAGCATCGCACAAGAACAATTCAACCATATAAGATGAAGTATGTAGCATCCTCCAATTAAGAATTTCAAAAGAATTTCGAATGTAGTCAATGGATGATCCCCAACACGGAAGAGCAATGATTCCCCTACAAAGAACGTGAGCAATAAAAACATAAGCTACTGAATGAGTGACTCCTACTTATGCTCCCTAATAGTGGCTTGTTGAGCTGATTAGGTCCACAATCACAATGAATTGTGATTCAAAACTTTTATTGACAATTTGACTTTCATGTCCATTTATATTTGAATCAAAATTTTCTAAATGTCACTAGATGGCACAACAAACAGGTTGTTGAAACGTTGCATGATAACAGGTTACGAAAGTGATTTGAAACTTTTGACTAGTGATTTAAATCTTCACATGTTTAGGGTATCTCTTATCTTCCATCTCCCTTCTCCCTTCTCCCTTCTCCCTTCTCCCTTCTCCCATCTGCATCAATTATTAGTATAATAATCTACATTTAAGTTTTTAACATGATCTAATTCTCTAAAACCTATGAAAATGTTAGCTTTTTCAAAAAAAAAAAAGAGTTATTGACTTTCACCTTTATAATAGAGACCAGCCGCCATTGCTTGTGAATAAAAAGAACTTTTGCCTTATAATTAGAAAGATCACTAGTCTTGCTAGATAAAATGGGTCCTATACCTGTGATCTCCAATAAGCCCCTAAATGTACAATGTGTCTGTGGTCTCCCCCTACTGAAAAAACATTGCTCTCAGTATGAGTAGACCAAGTAAGGAAAGCTGAGGTGATGGTGTTGATGTAGGTAGCCTTGAAGGTTGAGGATCCTATGATCCTGATAATCCCAGTCTGGTCTTGATATGATATGCACACATAGGTATGAATTAATACATTTACGTGATGCATTGGACACATCTCACTCATATACAGCTAGCTTTTGACACCTCTAGTTTTAATTTTTCACTTGTATGTCCTCATTTGTTGATTGGAGTCCAATTCCTGAACTTAGGCAGAGGAAAGCTTGACACTTCTAGTTGTAATAAATGTTCTATATTATACTTTTGATTCAGAATTTTAAAAGTTTATTACAGAATCACATTCAGCACTCTGGAGAAAACAGAGCATATTTACATTTTCTAGTCTTATGTACCTTTTTGGTACCAAAAGACATTTGCAATCCCTCTCTCTCTCTCTCTCTCTCTCTCACATTTGGTCAGTGATTGTCTGTGTCACCTAGTCATGTTGTTGTAACTGTTTTCAATTTAGTCTCTTTAACTAACAGGAAAAATTAGGATTTGGGATGTGAGCTTGAAGGATGCTCTTTTCCAATTTGAGGGATGTGACCTCCCTAATATTGTTTAGCAAAGGGAGTGTTTTTTGGTGCCTAACCTTCATAATTTTACACTACTTTTTACTTGCAGTGCCCTATTTTTTCTCAGGGTTTTGGATTTGTCTGGAATAAAAAGCTCCGGGGTCTGTTAATGAGATTGTTTATTTCTTTGTTCTGATATATTGTTATGATTATGAAGAGGCTTTGTCACTTTTTTGCAGTGAATTGTATAGTAACAACATCAGTGGGTCCATCCCGAAGGAGATCGGCAACTTGAGTCAGTTGGTCAGCCTTGATCTGTACCAAAATGAATTTACTGGAGAAATACCTGATACTCTCGGCAGCCTTACGGAGCTCAGATTCCTGTAAGAACATCCTTTTCACTTGAGATTAAGGACTGAATCTTTGCATGTCCAATGTGATAATATCGTTTATGTGATGCCCATCTCTCGTTATCTTTGAATTGATGCAAGTGATAGAAATTCCTGGAGTAAATGTGAAGCCAGATAAGATCTTACTACTTGAAATATTGCTGAAAGGAAAATTGGTAGTTGCATTGAACTGGAGACTGGTTTTATCGTAAAGAAGCTACAACATTATTTTGTATTTGAGTCAAGCTGGACTTGTAGATTGAATTCAAAGATTAAGAAAGGGTTGGATGCACTGTACAGAAAGCTAAATATTCTAAAGAGTGTCGAACTTTGTACAAGCTAAAATGCTCAGAACTTTCCTCATTTTCAATAAGTAAAATTGACTGTAAATTAGAGTGTCCGATGTATCTATAAACAATTTTCTTGTAACTAAGAAAAAAAATTAATTTTCTCAACCGCAAACCCGATTTTCTAGGTCTTTCTGGGAGGGCTGGGTTCTGAACCACCCGAATAGCCAATTCTTCATTTCTGAAAAGCCGATTGTGAAAACTCAGAAAACATTTACTGTCATGATGCATTCTAGACTCGGGGTAGTATTGGGCCTTTGAAAACCCGTAATTAGCAATTTAGTACCTTCTTTGTCGCAATCTAGAGGTTTTGTTGTTATGGTGGATTGTAAAAGTTGTTCCTGGGAAAAGGTTGCACAAAAGCTGGCTCAGTTTTAGGTAAGTTGTTTACTAGCCTGAGAAAACTATTGCTCATCATCTTATATATTTGGCTATTCCAGATTCTTGTGTTATAGTAGTAACTTTGTTGCATCATTGTTATTCACTTGATGACACTATTTACTGTGGTCTGAATTTTATGCACAATGGCCATTGAGGAAGAGCAGTCGCTTAAATAACAACAGTCTTTCGGGGAAAATACCTATGTCTCTTACTTCTATTCCAGGACTTCAAGTGTTGTAAGTGAACTGTATTTTATACAAGGCTGCTTTCTTGATTGTGCTATGACTTATTAGCTCTCTAAAACTTCTGAATACAAAATTGCTGGCATTTCAAGCTATGTTAGCAGAAAATATATCAAATGCTCTAATTACCTATGCTTTTTGTGGACAGGGACTTTTCAAACAATAATTTATCTGGTGTTGTTCCAACAAATGGCTCCTTCTCTCTCTTCACACCTATCAGGTAGCTTTGTCCTCATAGAGTTTGGTTCACAGTTGCAGCGGATCGCGATCCGCTGCAAGAGCATTCCGTATTGCGCGATCCGGAACGTCAGCTATCCGTGTCGCCATGACACGGATCGCGGATTTTTTTTTTTTTATTCTTGTGAAAAAAGGCTAATGGCCAATTTTTTTTTTTGAGTTTAATACTAACTAAAACCTAATTGAATGGTGGACATGATGGAATGATTAGAATCCAAGATATATCATAGTTCAATCAGGCTATTTCTGATAGCCGATTCTAAGATGCACGTTCTGTGAAGTATTTCTGATTTCTGACAGACTAAGACCTTTCCAAATATTTGCTTTTGAAATCAGAAATCAGTTTTGCTTTTAAAATATTTGCTTTTCCAATAGATATCAGAAAGCAGTTTTGAAATGGAGTTCTGATGCCAATGGTTTGCAGATCTCCTGAATCCGTTTTCTGTTAGAAAACGATAGAAAGAGCTAGAAGGAGCCTTCCTTAGACTGGCGGGAATTGCATACTTCTTGTGGAATAGCTGAAACCATCTGAAACCATCTACTGATGTCCAGATTTCTGAAACCATCTGAAAATGCAGCCATCTCCGGATCGCGTTCTGGAAAGTGGCCTGCAACTATGGTCTGGTTGTTCAAAAAAATTGATTGCCTTTGCTGTGTAGTCTTTTCTTAGCAAGGGTATCTTCCACGAGCTCGACTTTCAACCGGCAATCTGACCGGTCGTCCTGATCAAGTGTTTGCTGCATGCATGTGGGTTCAACTGAAATTTTAGATGAGCATTTATAAGATTAAAATCCAACAAATTCACCAGTCTAATAAAAGTGGCCAGTAACGCAATTAGGTAACAAGTACAGTAAAATATAATAACAACTAGGTAGAAAATAAAATTGGAGATTCTGAAATACCACGGCCAAACCATCATCCTATTATAAAATTTACTGGTTGAATTGAAGTTGCCAGGTAGGTGGCCAACATCTTGTGATTATGTGATAATGGCAGCTTTGGTGGGAATTCTGAACTTTGTGGGCCAGTAGTAGCACGTCAGTGTCCTGGAGGACCTCCTTTACCTCCTCCAACACCATATCAACCTCCTGTTACGGCCACTCTCAACTCCAATGGTAAGTTTGTCTGTTATAGCTGTGCATACAAAGGACATGAATAAATCCTGTAATCATAAAGTCTGGCTCTATAAATGCAGCTTAAGTTTGAATATTTAAAGTCAAATTTAATCTTCGCAGGGAAACCCTATCGGACATCAGCAGGAGCTCTTACAGGTGGAGTGGCAGCTGGTGCTGTTCTTCTTTTTGCATCTCCTGCTATTGCTTTTGCATGGTGGAGACGCCGTCGTCCTCATGAGCCCTACTTTGATGTTCCTGGTAAGCTGCTTGCAGGGTTGTTAGTTAAATGTGCTCAGTACCAGTGAAGAATATCAGTCAGATCAATTTACCATTGTCTTCATAGAATATGGCTCTGCAACTTCCATGTGCTTTGAAAGATTTGGAGTTTTGATGATTTTTTCCCTGCACTTGGAGTCCACAGCGGAGGAAGATCCAGAAGTACATTTGGGACAGTTGAAACGATTCTCCTTACGTGAATTACAGGTAGCAACAGACAATTTCAATAACAGAAATATTCTTGGACGAGGTGGTTTTGGCAAAGTGTACAAGGGACGCCTGGCAGATGGGACTTTAGTGGCAGTGAAGCGTCTAAAGGAAGAACGCACTCCGGGTGGGGAGTTACAGTTCCAAACAGAAGTAGAGATGATTAGCATGGCAGTTCATCGGAATTTACTTCGTCTTCGAGGCTTCTGCATGACTCCCACCGAGCGTCTACTTGTTTATCCTTACATGCCCAATGGAAGTGTTGCATCTCGTCTTCGAGGTGATAACATTTCATAGGTTTTCAGATATCTGTCTTTTTGTGTGACAGAGATATTATGTTAAAGCCAGAAACAGCAGTTTGGTAGCAAAAGTTTCATGTGACAAATCTCAGCGTTCAACTCCTGATTTTGCAAAGTCTTAGAATGACTAGTTGTATATAGCTAATAGTTGTTTTTATGCCAGTCTTGATATCTTCTGCACACATGACTCTGTGCAGTGTGATGTAGAAAGATTAATAGCTAGGGCAGTTGGGTCTTGACGTTGGCCAGTTGAGAGTGCTTTAATGTACATTTGATTATAATTGTTTTAATGAGAAAATGATCCTTGCAGAGCGCCTACCTGGAGATCCGCCTCTTGATTGGCCTACACGCAAACTCATCGCATTGGGTGCAGCACGTGGCCTTTCTTATCTTCATGATCATTGTGACCCAAAAATTATACATCGAGATGTGAAAGCAGCGAATATTCTACTGGACGAAGAATTTGAAGCTGTAGTTGGGGACTTTGGACTAGCCAAACTGATGGACTACAGAGATACACATGTTACAACTGCTGTTCGGGGTACCATTGGTCACATTGCTCCAGAGTATCTCTCAACGGGGAAATCCTCAGAGAAAACTGATGTATTTGGTTTTGGTATAATGTTGTTGGAGCTCATCACAGGACAGCGTGCCTTTGACCTTGCCCGCCTTGCAAACGATGATGATGTCATGCTTCTAGACTGGGTAAATCCAATGCCCAATCCCGAGACACCATAAGGAAACCATAAGCAAATAATTTTTGCAGACAAGTTGTTGATTTTGAAAAATTGAAAGGCTTGCCAACTCTTCCACGGTGCTATTTTTCAGATCTGAAATTAAATTGAGTGTCTTGCTTTTGATGAGCATCTTTTCAAAGAGAATTCAAGAATGTTTTGTTGCGAAGTAGTAAAAAGAATATCCTTCCATTTCCTTTTGGTTGATTTGGGTCTATTTGGATTTAAAAGTACAAACTCCAGCTGACATTTTGTTGACTTACCTGATTTCTTGAAGTTGCTGCTGAGATGCTTTTTTTGATGCTCATGAAATAAATCTTGTCAAAAATGCATGATTATTTATTTGAGCCCTTGATCTAACATCATATCACTTCTTGGTTCTTTGACACTATACAAAAGTCTCGATTATGGATTTGAATATTCAAACTGAAGTGCCACTTGTGGCCTTCAGCAATTGCTTAAGTATGCTCAATTTGTACAGGATGAACCTCTTTGTTCATGAATGTAATTATGCAGTCTGCATGATTGATCTATGCAAAGAAGAATTATAAGTGCAGTGGTCAGGGCACCAGAGGGAATATGACTTGTCAATTGTCAATCAACCAAGAAGGGGTCAAAAGTCTAGATTCTATAGTAAAAATAAGTGGCATATAGCAACTTGTTAGGGCGGCTCAAAAGATTCTAAAAGAGACTTTTGAAGATTTAGACCAGAGGTAAATGCTATAGATGTAGAGATCTTCCTTTCTATTCCATGAGGAGCAGTCTTTACTTGCTGGTGTGTTTGGCTGAATCTAATTTCTCCCCTTTTTTTGGTAGCTAGATGATTGTGTAGAAGCTTGCTATTTTTGGTATAAGAGCTTCAGTGGAAAGGAAGGATTGCTGGAGCACAAACCTGAAGAGGTAGAAAATCGTTTAAATATTTGGAATTTTTTTGAGTATAGAGTCCCTTCCTCGCAGCCCATTGCCTTTTCTCCAGGAAATTTTAGGCTATAGCTTTATAATGGCTAACTCAGAATCTGTAAGTTTTCCCTTTATAGGCCACATCTTCAACCTTTAAGATATTGTTTCAGTTCTTGCTTCCACACTACCAGTCTCCCAATCAGCTTTCTTATGAATTTCATTAGAAAAACTTGAGGCCAAGAGCAAGTTCTAGGACTGTTTGAAGACAACCACAATGACAGGGCTTGATTGCTTTTCCAAGTGAATCAATTGTTAGCCGAGATGCACTGATGAGTCATTCTAGCTGAATCTATTTGAGAAAAGACAACTCTCTAAGTGGGCATATGACGATTTCTTATTTCTGCAGCCCAACTTTTCATGAAGCTTGATTTTTATGATGTTTTGTATTCTTGCATGTGAATCCTGTTGTATGTCAAATTCAATAGACCTGTAATTGGAAATGACTACCAAGAATCCATCCTTATGCAACAACAGATCCTCGATGAGACTTTCACTATGGAGCATTGCAAAATGGCCCTCACCATTCCTTGATAAAATGCCCTCACCATTCCTTGATATAATAAACCCAATGGGGTTGGCTTTGTTGGTTAGCTTGCCATCCAAAGTTTCTTTGGTCCCAAGTTCGAACCTCCCCTTGGAAACCGAGAAGCATTCCTTGATATAATACAGCTGGTCTTTATATTTTTGATCTATTTGATATAGCTGGACCATTTGCGCATTTTCAGGTTTTTTCCTCATTTTAGTAGTTTGTATTGGACTAGAAAGAACCGGCACATTTATTTTCTACTTTCCTAAGCATGCATTCTATCCATACTATAGGTTGTGATGGCTTATCGCTTACTGTTGCTTCTTTTCTCAAAGGTCAAAGGGCTACTTCGTGAAAGAAAAGTCGACTTGCTTGTGGATCCAGACCTGAAAAAGAATTACGATCCAGTAGAAGTTGAGCAGCTTATACAAGTGGCCTTACTTTGCACACAAGGCTCTCCAATGGACAGACCTAAAATGGGTGAAGTGGTTCGCATGCTCGAGGGAGATGGACTTGCGGAGAGATGGGAGGAATGGCAGAAAGTGGAAGTCGTTCGTAACCAAGATATTGAGCTTGTTTCTCATGGAAACTCAGAATGGATTGTGGATTCTACTGATAACATGCATGCAGTTGAGTTATCAGGTCCAAGGTGAATTCTTACAGAATGTAGGTTCATACAATTACCATTCAGCTTGAGGTGTTGCAAAAAAGACCAACTTGCCAGCCATGGTTGGAACAGATTCCTGGATGGGCTTTGTATCATGCATTGTTGTCATAAAGTACCTGCTTTAGATGAAGCGTTCTGTACCTGAATAGTTCAAAATTGTCTATTTGAAGGGTTTTACAGATCGTTTTTGCTTAAAATCATGTATTACTTTAATGAAGATCACTTTAGATGAAGGAACTTGTCGATTGAGCAGAACCTAGTCTTCCTGTGAGCTTAGCAAATGCTTGTTTTGTACTGGCATGGCCCACTAGTAGTACTTCAAATTTTCCGTGCTTGAGATAAAAAACCGAAAGCAACGTTTTAGAGAGTACATTGGGGTAGTGATTACACAGGTTCTGCTCCTTGACAGCTAGAAAGTTTGCCTCGCGTACGAATTGCTGACCTTCGAAAGGCAAATTGCATTGAGTGCCTGTTTGTCATCAGACATATATCAACCATTAGGAACCTTCACTTTTGAGGCCAGGCTTGCGTTTCGGTCCACAAATCTTTGCTGAATGCTTCACAAATTACTGGAACCAGTCAGGCAGAAATATGCTTAATTTGACCTGTGAAATTTGATACCAAAAGCTCACAATATTTTGGAGCTAAAATACAAATCATTTTATGGTGAAAATGTTACTAGGTTAATCCTACAAAATTGACTTTGAGTTGAATTGTTCAAGTCTATTTTCAGAAAACTAATGTGACTCAAGGCACATAAGTTTTTTTTTACTAGTAAATTCTTTCACTTATGTATTCTAGAGAATGATGCCTTCACGTTTGCACATCTTAGGACTGTCCCAAGGTAGAGTAAGTTTTACTTCGAGTTAAATTGTTCAAGTCTATACTCAGAAAACTAATGCGACTCAAGACACATAAGTTTTTTTTACTACTAGTAAATTCTTTCACTTATGTATTCTAGAGAATGATGCCTTATCGTTTGCACATCTTAGGACCATCCCAAGGTAGAGTAAGTAAAATTTGTAGTCAACTTTTATGTAATGGAATGGTCTTTCTAGTGACTTTCATGATTGGTAAGTTCCATTTGAGTAAGTTCCGTGCTCGCCAGTAAAGGTCATTATAAAGACCATTCACCTATACGTTACAGGTGTAACCTTCTAATGACATAATAAAATCCACCACCAAGTCCATTAGTTTAGACATTTGAACGTTTTGGGAATCTTAAGGCTTTTTTGTATCTTGTTTGTCAAACTGGATCTTAGTGGAATCGAGCTCCAGACCACTAAACTGAGGTGACAAATGGAGTAGTCAACCAACAAGCCACATGTGCAGGCCTAGGTGTTTGTCAATATGGTAAAATAAATTATTTCATTGTCCAGTCAGACTCATTTGTTCTAAGAGATGCTTGAAGCAGCCGAATTGGTGCTCCCTGCTAGTAGCAATGTATGCATGAACTACAACAATTCGTTTAGTGACGAGTTGTGGCAGTCTTGAAACTGCTTATGGGAAGTGCAGGTTATTATGCTTTAGAGCTAAGGATGATGGCATTAGAACTTTTTGGGCCTGCCTGCAGTGACACCGGAAAAGCACTTTCTTATCTTACCTTTTAGGAGGCTTTTCACTATGAAAAATTGTTGACCTTGCTCATGCTGGCAGTGAGGTATTTTAGAACAGTTCTATAGGCTGCATGTTAAATGTGGTCTCTTGTAATCCACTGACCTATGGAGTCACGATCAATCAATTCTTGTCTCTCCTCTCCAGAGAGATCTTCCTTCTCTCTACATAGCTCAAAAGTTGAGCACAAAATTGCAAACTGAAGGCCATTGGACGACAACCTTGTAAGTCCATTTAATTTGTTACTAACTTTGATATGGAGCCCTTCATTCTTGAAGTGAAGGTGACAATGAAATTGAATGTTGGCATTCTAAGATAAATTTATTCAAAAAGTAAAATGAGTTTTTTGACTCCATTTTGGCACTTCAAAAGTTAAAAGTCTTTTTGTAGCTTTTTCTTTAAAGCAGGAGAAATTATTTGTCTGTATGTTAGGATTGGCTCAAGTCAAGATGCAAATAGATCGCTTTTGATTACTTCAATGTCCTAATGGACTTTCTGAAACTTTTCATTGGGTGAATGCAAGGGCAAGTTCCAGTCATATCTTGCAAATTGTTGGGTGCTTTCTCAAGCAATGGATTCACTTGCATAGAGAGGATTGTTGGTCTAGATCTGTGCTGTACAAAAGGGCTATCTTTTTGTGGTGCCCAGTTGTACATGATCCCAATACAAGAGTCATTATTTGTGTTTTCACAAGTAAATTGATTGTATTCAACCCAAAACATGATCATACATCAAATAGTGCAAAGTTAGCAAGAGTGGTTTCAGGTATGTCAAAGCCCTCAAATATTGTTAAGCCCAATAACAATTATTTGGAAGTTATATTTTTGTGATTGATAGCCCAACATCGATGTAGATAATGGACGATTACATTTTTTGATGAAATTTGTGTTGTACGAGGAATCATGTATGAGGTTCCAAATGGTTTATCATCTTTGATGTGTATAATTAGATCTTTGAATTGTTGCTGAAATATTTTTGAGCATTACATGTCTTGCTAATACTCTTAACTGTGCATGTTTAATGATCTAAGCATGTTGAAGGATGCCAAATTTTGTTGCCTCCTGGTCTGTTGATCTTAAAAATAGTATTTTAGTACATGCTTTACTTTAGGTGAAAATTGGTCCTATACAACTTACACTGCATCACTAAATAAACTGGCAAACTCCAAATAAGAGTACCCTTGTGAGCACTAAGACGTTCAGCAAAAAGAAAACTCCAACACTGGAGCATTTCAAGGCCAAATGGAACTGATGAATGATACGAAAATATCTAATGCTAGGTTGAAAATGAATGTGAAAAATGATGACAAATATATGAGAAAATTTGTCAATGAAAAGGACATCTGAAAGTACACACACATACTAACTTGCACCACCCTTTCACACTTTCAGACCAAACTATTGTAGGGTCCACAATATAACCTCATGCATTGCATCATAGAATTGTAACTCGCTAAAAATCATTGATCTCTCTCAAAAATGTCTACGAAAAAGTTGAATACTAGAAGCAAAGCAAATTGTAGGTATTTTGTAGTGTGAGCTTGAAGTTTTTCTTACCATAAGGTGGAAAACTTTTCCTAAGGTTTGTAGTCATGTAACATTCGATATAGGTGAAACATTTTTAGATTCTTGGTTTCATTTGGATGTTGGCCTTTTTCACCACTTGCAAATTTGAACTCCATCCCACTTGATTGTTAGAATCTATGCTCTCAAAAAGGTTACTAAGGCTTTCTAAATAAGACACTTTTGCAACTAAAGAATTGCAACTAGATTGCACCCTTTCTCTCACATGTTCAAGCTTTGTGTTGACTCCAATGCAACTATTTGATAGAACTTTATAAAAAAATTCATTTGCCATACCTCCAAGAGCTGTCTTGTACAATGCTGATTTGGAACTATGACACTATAACTCTTTGCCACACACTATGAACCACCTCTATAAGGTTTGGTGTAAAAATCAAAGACATCCTACAATTTCATCATATGTAGCACAAAATATGTTAAGGGTTGAGGCTATGGGTGCAAACCATAATGTAAACTAGATATCAAAACACATGAAACAATCACATTATCATGATGGTAAACATTCTCCTTTGTGCATGCATTTTTTTCACCATGCCAATAGTCTCTCCAATTTATCATGTTTGTTTTCATACATTTCTCACTTTCCACCACAATACAATTTTATTGTAGATATCACTTTTTTTTTTCCCTAGACTCTTTGCATTTTGCCATTGCAGGTAGAGTGACATGTGCTCATCGTTGGAATCTAGTTTGATGTACTTCTCAATATTGTTTCTAAAATTATCTATGAAATGAAAAAGACACAATCTTTCTTTCCCATGCAATATTGTAGATGGATAATCACCATAAACAATTGTCATTGCTCACTAGTTGACTTGGGCCTCATCAACCATGAAACCTTTGAAGGAGATTTCACTTTCAACATGTTTGGACATTAGAGGAGTTCCAAAATTTTTAAAATGACCCTTTGTAGAGATGCTTTTATTTATTTTTTCCATATCGACCTCCATTTTGTCTAATCAGAGTGCACACATTTGAAATTTACGTAACGTAGCTCACAAAAATTAGAAAATAAAAATGGATTATATAAATTTTGAAATTGTCGCCGGGAAGCATGGATGCATTCCATTGGTGGCCTCATCCTGCCCAACACGTGCTAAAATCTGCCCCTCAACATTACCTCAAGTTAGTAATTTAACTATGCTGGTTAGTATAATGAAAATTAACAACTAAAATAGTTACAGTCCAGTAAGGTCAATAACCTTATGTTGTTACTATGAGTATATAGTAAGTTAAATAACCTTACATTGTTACTGTGATTATATAGTGCAGTTGCATGTGATTATATAGCGCAGTTATATGAAATTGTGGCGCCCAACAATCACCACAGCAAGGAGACCATGATCCAAAATTGAATATGTGATCCTTCACAATGAGGAAGATGAAGATAGTATGGATACCAACAAAATATATGAAGAACTCTTGGGTGTTGTTGCATCCATCATCAAAGGGCAATTTTCGATAGAACAAAAGGGCAAAATTGACATACAAATCTTATTAGAAAGCACGGATTTTGGAGTTTAAGTTGATGCTCGGAGGTCACTCCATATCAGATGTAATGGTACAACATGTCTATATGCACTTAGAAATAAAATTATCAGATTTCAATCCTCATGATCATGAAAGATGTAACTGTAAGTTGATCAAAATCTATGCACTCTAATGTTACAAATTGTGATTTTTTTAATTTAAGATCTTAAATTGACAATATTCATTCTAAGCATTTTCTTTCTTTCAGATTTATATCCATCAAACACAAGTGAATGGGAGCCAACACAATTGTTGAAATCTGAAAATTTTGGACCTTAATTGGATCTACAATTGATCCACAAGAGGTGTTGGATGCCAATTAAATTGATTAATCACAATTCTACTGAGTAGATCTAGATCTAGATCAAATATTGCATCTAGTTAGCAAGAACAACTTGATTAATGATGTAGTGGGTTTCTTTCCTATCCTAACCTCAACCCAAGATCCAAGCAATCTAAGCATCAAGGAGAAGAAGTCAGTTGTCACGTGTAGGTTCGTTTCCAAGGGAGCGATAGCATATCGTAGATTTCAGCATGAATGGAAGATCCACATCTAACTCTAACATCCATTAACCCTAAGCATTAACACTACACCATTAACACTACGATCCACAATGATGATAGCTTACTCTTTCTCTCTCAAAAAGCATAAGAAATAGCAATTCCAATAACATTCAGATCCAACAATTAGCAAATATAATAAAAGCATGAGAGATGGAGGAAAAGTGATAGAGAGCAAGGACATTCACAAATCCATTCCATAAGAGAACCAATCTACTTGTATTGAAATGAGTATATGAACATGATGAGCAACTCCAGTTTGCCCCTATTTATAGTGGAGAGGAGGGCCTTGGCCTCAAAATCCTATTGGTCAATTTCTACCTCCCTAAATATTCAAACTTAAAAAAGAGTGAGAACCCATTCAAAATTAGAGGGAACCGATTTGAATTTGAATTTGAACTAATTTTGGTGGGAGTCCCAACTTTATTCACTAACTTGACATTTAGGCCTGTGACATTAAAAGTCCCGCAAAAAGGCCTAAATTCCTTTTATTGACTTGTGACTAATCAAATAACTATGTGATCATCGGGTTAGACTTACAGATGTAGGGTGCCAAATCCCTCTCACTTATTAACTAGGGTTAGGGCTACCATGGGATCCGCAAACCCTCCAACAATATCCCCCACCAAAACTGGTGGCGGTCCCACGACATCTGCGAGATGCAGTTACTGTGGACTTTTACTAATATCACGTCGAATCTTTATTAAATGATACTGCACCTTCTCCATGAAGTCGAGTTGGGCAATGTTGAAATCCAGATTGTGTGACAAAAAACACCTATGGGCTCCGGCGATCCACTTTGAGGTTGTCCAAGCAGTGAATCGGGATTCCCAAGAGCCTCCCATCATGGCAGCACAGAAATATAATCTTGCGACTGGCAGCTGATCTTTGACACTGTTTGACGCCATTGGTTTATTTGAATTGAAAGCCAAGGTTGGAAGGCAATCATCCCATTGAGTAGCAACGGACGCCAGTAGAGTCAAATCTTTTGAAAACAGTGCCAATTGCCTCACTGTCAGATCAGGAGAGTGTATATACTCCCACTGGTATGCTTGTAGTGTCCGGTGGAAATCCACTAAAATCTCCCAACTATAAGGTTGGTGGATTACTGGCCAATTTAGTGTCTGGATCGTGATATTGTCCATGGCCTCCCAGATCTTTTCACTTTTTTTTTGTGGCATTGGAATGTAGTATGGATCTACGCACAATTGACAAGAGCTGGCCACATAACTCCTGATTGATTTTGGAGTTTTCTCAAAAACTGTAGTTCTCCAGGCCGATTGCTCTCCCAATGCGGGTAACTTATCCAACTCTTTGTCGGCCTCTATTTTAGAGGTCTTAAATCTAATGACCCAACCACCACGCGAGGACTCATGGGGATGTTGTGTTAAGAAGCTCTGGAACCGGTCCTCGACGTTGATTGATTTTCGGAATAATGGTCTGGTCCCTGAGGTAGATGGACCTGCTTGCGTTGCCTGTGGAACTGGATGTACTTCTTCGACTTTTGGGGCTCCACCTTGTTCCATGCCTGAATCAAAACCTGTATCCAATCCTGCCTGCTCCTGTTGTTGAGGCAAGAATTGTGAAATCAGTGGAACAGAGATTTGTGGGTTGGACTCCAAAATCTGAGAGGCAGTTGTTTCATAAGCTTTAATAGTTTCTTTGGCCTTTGCCAACTCAGTCCGTACCCTTGAACCTGTCAAATCAGACTTGAAAACCTTGTAGGGCCACCCGATAAGTTTCAACATTTTTGAACAAATACCTGAGTTTCGTCAAAGTTGTGAAATATCTCAGATCCTTAAGATCCAATCTACTTGAATGATCTTTGGTTAGAAAGAGAAATACACTACCAATCTCACCAATGTAGAAAAATCAGCATCTACACACAATTTGAGATGCAAACACTAATAGAACTTGATCAAACTTGAATGAAATGATTATGTACTATTGCTGTCTGTACAAAACCAACAAGCTACTGTATTTCCAATGTGTGGATCCAAAAATAACAAATATAGATCATTCTACACATAGAATTGCAAGCAATCACCAAGATAGTGCACCAATGGATAGTAGAACCCAAGAGAACCATGTATAAGCATGAAATGAGATAGAGAAGAAACTAGTTGAATCTTTCACAATCCCTCTTCAACTAGTTTTAGCATAGACTTTGATAATACTCCAAGTAAAGTCCTATGCTTCATGAACAAGTCTTTTCCCAATGCTTTGGTGAAGATATCAGCTACACATTCCCTTGAAGACACATGTTGAAGCTCCACCTCCTTTGCAATGGGCTCAAAATGGGCCCTTTAAGAAATTTCACTTTAAAGAGAGGTTACGTAGAGAGAGAATGAAAATTGGTAACTTCTGGTCGCCGTTTTCCGAGTTTTCGGCCTTGCCCGACGTATAACTAGTATGGTTAACTTCAGACAATAGTTAGTTCAGCATGAGATGTAATAACTTCTCTTCATGCTCGTTCCAAAATTCGGTAGAGCTTTAAGACTGAAAATCTTGGTGTGCTCAATGCAAAAACTGAAGCGGGAGAGGCAGAACTTTTGAAATCACTGTATGCTTATAGTGAAATATGAGGTGGGACGATTACTCAATGCGACATAAACATTACAAAAGTAAGAAATGCTAGATCTATTCATATTGATTTACTGTAGTTTGATTCATTTACATGATTGTGCCTTTAACAATGGCAATGTTCCATTTGCATGTTGCTCTTCCGATGGAATGCACTCCAATTATTAAGAAAAATGCGAAAGTTGTAGAGAATGTTGCTGCAATAGTTAGCAAATTGAGAATGAATAATCATATGAATATAGATTTGTGGGTGGATGGATCAAGTTATCCTAATGATCCAGCTACCAATTTGTGTCCAGATTTTAAGACCGTAACTCATCTTCTCAGATATGTATGTGAAGGAAATAGTGGATTACTTGGATATTGTCAAAGGTTGTGTGATATTGGAATGCATAGCATACCTTGTCTTAATCAACAATTACAGTTTGCTAATCAACAATTTGCAAAGTGCAAATCAACAATTGCTTTATTATGTGCAACACACTAGTGCTGAAAACAATGCACTCAAGAATGTTGTCAGAGTTGAATGCTACTGTCACTACTCTTTGGGGATCAAACCAAAAAATGTTAGAATCCATGGAAAAGTTGCGATCCGAGAGTTTAAAATCTGCTGTTGATATAAAAATTAGCAATAAGGCAATGATGAAGAGGAAAAAAAAAAGAGTACCGATGAAAAATATTGATGACTTATCTTACACATAGCGGCAATCAGAAAAAAATAATTTGAACATTCAAGTATGTTGTCATATAAACTATTTATTTGATTTGTATATGTCATTTAAGTTTGATTTGCACTTGATAACATGGATTATTTATTTATTAAACATAATTTGAGTTTCATATGTTTGTTGCAAATCATGTTTGGTGGCAAAGAACTATTTAACAGATCGTTCATGCATTGGATCATCTTTAAGTCATGTTTTACCAAGAAAGTCAGCACAAGAAATGATAAAAAATGCTCGGTTTGAAAAAATGAAAAATTAAATTGTAGAGACTGTTTTGACTAGGGTTCAATCATACTTGGATGCGAATGTGATACAAGGTGCATGTGATGTATCTGGAATTAGCAGAAATGCTTATTCTACTTTTTTTAAAATAGTTAAAGAAGCTTTTTCCCAAGTGATGGTGAAGAAAATTTATCTTCCGCATCCATATCGGGTAAGATTAGCTAGAAATTTTTATAATGACAGAATGTTCAAAGTAGTTGTCCGACCACTTCATATAACTGAATTATACAAATCAGAATATGGGGAGCTTAATTACAACAATTGCAATAATATTTTCCTTGATATTGAAAATGTTCTAAAATACATTATTCGATTCTATAAACTAGACGAACATCAGGTAAATGGAAAGATCATTATTGTAATAAAATTGGATGAATCTGAAATCATCAAGGGTCAGAAGTTGGAACGAGTGAGTGTCTCTTTGATGAACAAAATTTCAGATACAAATGATCGAACGTTTAGTGTCCAATCAGAAAATCATGTATGGTGGTCGGCGACATTCCAGATATAAATTTCAATTTTCACTTAGAAAATCTTTATTAACAATTCATACCTTGCCAGTTTTTATTGACATGTCATGCATTACTTGTTTTTCTATAGGTCTTGAAAGAGGACCATAAAATACTTTCATGGATATTTTCAAGAACAAATAATGGCGAGATTATAAGGAGACATTTGGAGAGTGAGAAATTTATAGTCGAAAGCCATGGAAGTTTTCAAATTCAATGGCACCATGCAGGGGATTTGAAAACATTAAAATGTATGGAATCATAAACCGGAGTCTGTGGCTAAAGCAGCAATTAGGAGGTTGGAAATAGTTCTGTCAAATGCAGGACTACATAAAGGGAGTGTCACGAGTGAAAAAAGTGAGAGACTGTCCGGGAAAAAAGGAAACGTTCCTAATAAGCCATCAATTGGAGGTGCTAAAGCAAGAAGATTCTTATCCAATCACACATGCAAAGAATCAAGTGTCAGATACAAAATTTGGAGAGAAATTGTTCAAGCCACACGAACACTGGAAGGAAAAGGGACAAGTGTGGACCAACTTAGACAAACTCATAGGTGTTATCAGGAAAGAAAACCTATCATCAGAAGATATGAGGACTTTGCAAAATCATTGCACCACATTTGTAAAATCTGTACATGATTATTGGGGAAAAGACAACGTTACTCATTACATGGTGCTAATCTATATCATTATCTGGTACTTTTCTCATTCAGACTTATATTTTTTTCTACTGATGTACTAATCAAAACTATTGTTTACAGCACATCCTTCTTCATCATGCAACTTATTTTGCAAAGGAATATGGGAGCTTAAGTATCTGATCATCACAAGGCATGGAAAAATCTCATTGGCAAGCAAGGGGAGCATTTCATAGAGCAACAAACCATGGAGGACACAATTCAAGAAAGGCATTCAAATTCATTACAAAAGAGAAATCCTTGTAATATATCAAAAATCTATTACAGAAAATCATTTAATCATCATCATCATTCTCTTCAAGATTCAGACGGATGGTATTGTCATGAAGAAATAATCTCCGTTCATATGGATCCAAAAATTCTAAATTTTTTCTCTTGCTCAAATCAATGTAACCCGAATAAAGGGCCATTGCAGATGATCTTTTCGTAGTCTCATTGGGAGTATAACCCAATATTTTAATAGCCAAATCTCTTTTCACAAAAATTATTTTATATGTTCCTCTTGCGTACTTATGGCCTCCCAAACAAACTGATAATGATTTGATGGCCATAATGATAGTGGTTGCATATGGATTAAAAGTTGAATGATATATACAAATCTCATTATTTTGAAAGTGTTTCAAATAATGAGATAGAAACACATCTTTTCTCTCGGCTGATACACCACGGACGCCTCCATGTCTCATACCAAAGACATCTATTTCAATAGCATCCTGTAAACCAAA
The DNA here is from genome assembly GCA_029204225.1 of Diphasiastrum complanatum. Taxonomy (NCBI): domain Eukaryota; kingdom Viridiplantae; phylum Streptophyta; class Lycopodiopsida; order Lycopodiales; family Lycopodiaceae; genus Diphasiastrum; species Diphasiastrum complanatum. The sequence continues at coordinate 39,609,073 of CM055112.1, read as the reverse complement.
AAAGAAAATAAATTTAGAATTGTACATAGCACTACAAACTCAATAAGAAAACTGAACAATATCAATACCAATATAATATCTACTCTGACCATGCAATGTTTGGGAAGGCGCGCATCGATTCGATATCGTGAGATAGAAAGAAAATAAAAAGACTTGTGAGTTCAGAAAAAAGATTACGGAATCGAAATATGACAAGTGATGCCCATATTTATAGCCAATTCTTGTTGATCGCAGCCATACATTTGTCAAGTAATGAATTGAGAAACACAACCTATACTTATCCACCAACCAGAGTGAGACAAATTTGTACTATGCCGGAATACATTAACTAGTCTATAACTAGATTCAACGAATCATCATTAGCCCTGACCCTAGAATCAATACCTGCGCCGAAATACATTAAATATTCAATCAGTAGCCTCCTTGAATAATTATTAAACAAATGATAAATGCATATCATTGAAAAACGTGTATGAGGAGAATTATTACAATCTCTCGTCCTATTTAAGCAGAGTAAAGATGAGATTTTTTCTTTTCAGATAATGTTCATTCAGAACATTTTCATTAGTCGTTCATAAGGCGCTCCAATATAATTCTTCAGCGTATCAGATATCAGATCAGCGCGCCTGGCGGAAGATGGTTATTCTCCATTTGGACTGCGCATGTCGAATCGCTATTGCAGGAGCAAATTTTTTTTTGAAATTTTGGAAACTATTGGACCCCATTATGCATACTCAAAGCTTGATTTGGTAAACTCTTCATATTGTCCAAGATTGTGGAAAATTTATCGAGTCAAGCTTTGATTATTCATATTTCGTCCAATATCGGTTCAGTGCGTGAGAATAGCACCTCTGGTTTTCAAATGCTGTATATGCGCGTCGATTAGCTATCGGATGAAATACTGGATTTTGGATCAGCGCACCTTTAGAGAGACAGTGATTTTTCACTTGGACTACGAGCGTCGAATCGCTATTGTAGGAAAACAAAAGTTTGCGACAATTTTCGAAACTATTGGAGTTTATTTTGCATGATCAAAGTTTGATTCGGTACTCTTCGTTCTGTCCAAAGCTAAGGAGAATATGTCGAATCAAGCTTTGATCATTCATATTATTTTTCAATATCGGATCAGCGCGCAGGAATAGAATCTCTGGTTTTCACATGCAGTATATCCGCGTCAATTTGCTATTGGTTGAAATAATGGCGACTGGAATTCTACGAAGTTATAATGATTGGATATAAAAAATGTCAGATATTTATAGCTTAACATTGTAGAGAGAGAGAGAGAGAGAGAGAGAGAGAGAGAGAGAGAGAGAGAGAGAGAGAGAGAGAGAGAGAGAGAGAGAGAGAGAGAGAGAGAGAGAGAGAGAGAGAGAGAGAGAGAGAGAGAGAGAGAGAGAGAGAGAGAGAGAGATTGGATTCTTTAAAAAATTTTGTGTTTTAGAGAGAGAGTTTGTCCAATTTGAGTCTAGAAAAATTCTCTGAATTCGAGTCGAGTCAAGTGAGAAAAATTCTTTGAATTTGAGTCAAGTGTGTGTGTGTGTGTGTGTGTGTGTGTGTGAGAGAGAGAGAGAGAGAGAGAGAGAGAGAGAGAGAGAGAGAGAGAGAGAGAGAGAGAGAGAGAGAGAGAGAGAGAGAGAGAGAGAGAGAGAGAGAGAGAGAGAGAGAGAGAGAGAGAGAGAGAGAGAGAGAGAGAGAGAGAGGATTTTTTGAATTTTTTAAAATGTGTGTGTGTGTGTGTGTGTGTGTGTGTGTTTTGCGTGCGCGCACACGTGGAGTTGACGAACTTTCAAGTCTTCAGAGTTCAGATCCGTTCAGGAGTTGATATTTGCCGGTTTTCTTAAGCAAAACAATTTTGATCATATCAATTTTTTGAAAAAGATGTTGATTCCATTCTTTAAGAATGCCACATTTTTTGAACACTGCTCTAAATCATCACCTACCTCTCCTTGTTATACATTTACAGGAAAAAAACAAAGACATGCCACCTTTACTCACTCACACCAGTGTTCGAGAAAGTCGGCATCCTTGAAGAATGGAACCGACATCTTTTTTCAAAAATCGGTATGTTTAAAATTTGATCGGTTTTTTTACAACAAAAACTAAAGCTTTTGCTTTAGAAAAATGGCAAGTATCAAGATATCCCTTATTTAAGACCATGCAACTTTTAAAAATTAAGGTGTTCCGAGGGAAACCTAAAAAAGGTTTCCCAAACATTGATGTGAAGGTGGAATACTTCTAGCTGGTGGCCTCCTGATCTCCATCGCTCCTTCACTCCATTTTCAGTTCCAGAGAGGGCTTTTTAGCGCTCCTCCTACATCTACTTACAGTGCTACATGTCCATCGTTGTTGATTGCACCTGCAACGTACCACATATACCAAGAGAGAGTAGGTTTTCCCTCAACGCTGACCTGCATTACATTAGCACTAATCACATCAATATGCATTGGAAGAAGAACGAAAGGAAAGAAAATTACGATTGGTACAAATGAAGACAGATGAGAATATTTAGCATGTCAACTCCATTAGCAATGGCAAATTCGGAGGTGTTATCTTTCTTGGCTTCTAACCAAAGTAGCTTGGCATCACTTTCTGACGATGTCGAGGGGCAATGCCAGTCACCGTCTTCTCAAATCAGCATTGAGAGTGGTGCTACTTTGAATCTTTGCGATTGCATGGGGCTATCCGAGGTTTCATTTGCTCCAGTCCAAATGGCAGACTCCACAGAGAACCAGAACGTTGCACCAAAAACAGGCTGAGAGCATAAAACTTTGCAAAAACATGATATATCTCAGAAAGGCTTCTCATCAAGTGCGAATCAGCATGGAATGAATGTCATGCGCGATGGAGGAGCAGGCAGGAGGGAGAGATGGAGAGGGGGCACGTGATGGAGTAGCAGGGAGGGAGAGAGAGATGGAGCAGGAGGGAGGAGGGAGTGATGGAGGTAGGCTGGAGGGGATGGAGAGAGAGGAGAAGAGAGAGCGAAATTTGAATTTAGAGGGAGGGAAGGAGTGGGGGAGGATGCATATATGCATTGGTGGAGGATGTATGCATGGGGCATACTCCTCCCATGCATGCATGTAAAACTTTTAGTTAGTTTTTTGAAAAAGTGCATAGGGTAGGAGGATGCACCCATGCAACCATACAGGCATCCTCCTACCCCATGCATAGGCACAAATGTGACACACAAATATAGATTTTGGCAAATCAAAAAAGCATTTAGAATGTAGATTAGCAATATTTTCCTCAGTATTGGCATTAGAGCCAATGAAAGCATCCATCAACATATCAATATCTACACTCAAATATTCAGTGTCTACATCAAGAGTATCAACCAAGAAATGACTGATATCCTTTATGGAATGTTCAATAGTGGAGGATGAAGGGATCTCAGTATCAGAAATCGAAGTATCTAACTCTACTGGGATTTGTACCAAAAGAAAAAACACAAATCCGGTTTGATACTCTAAAAATGACATTTTCGATTACAAACATTACATTCACTAGAATTCTTAGATTGATCAAAATGTTTAGTGTACATCTTGTCTAGCCATTGCTTATAATGCGGAAAAATATGTACAAGATCAGTGAAATGCATAAACGACAAATTAGATGCAGAGATTGGAGGGATATTAACTATATCCCTGAATTTGATATACTGGTCATAAAAATCATCAAGAGTCTATTGTGTCGTATTGAACACATTTAGAAAAGGCCAGAAGAGGGACTTGAGTACTCTATGTGCTCAGTTATACCGAACTCAGAGAGAAAACTGGACAACAAATGCTCACGACTAGGATAAGAGGAGAAAGCCATTGAATAGTATTGGTTCTGTGCGAGAGGGGAGTAACCGAAGATGAAGGGATAACACTACGCACGCACAGAAGCGATATGTATGAACGACGTATCGCTCTTGTGCGCACAAAGAAAGAGGTTACAATAAGAGAACAAACAGGGCGCGCACAGAAGCGATATGTGACGAAAATAGATATAAAATACACGCGTAGAGAACGGATATGAACAAAACCTGAGAAAGTTAAAAAAAAAATAGCTTTTCGGGGATCGTGCCCTTTATAGTCATCTCACACGTGTGAGTCAACGGTCAACTGCCCACATGTCGTACGATGATTTGCTCAAAATCCTCCACACGTGTGAAGCCGTACAAAGGCCATGTGTCGTATTTTGATTCATTGGAGTATGACAAGTGTCAATGTTTGATTCGTGAACTTTCAACACATGTGTAAATGCCACATGGCGATCAATGATTGGGTACCTTTGTTCACACGTGTGACCACACACGTGCAAAAAAATTGAATACACATATCCGCAAGCTCGGAGTTAGTTTCACTTGTTTTCTTCCGATTTTTGTGCCATATCGATTCTCTACGTGCCCTCTTTCCTCCCTGATCTCCGTCTCCTTCTACGTGCGCACAAGAGCGATATTACGACTGTACATATCGCTTCTGAGCGCCGTTAGCTTTCTCTCTTGTTACTTTCATTGTCTACACTCGCACAAGACCGATATGTACAATCAAACAGAACCGGAGGGATTTCTTCTCTCTTGGGACTGTAACCACTATTACCCCTGCTGTTAATCCTCCACGACAAACCAGGCGTAACAGGAGCAGATGGCTCTCTGAGATTAAGAAATATCATAGATGCTCCTAATACCAGGAGCCCCTTTCTACAGAACCGTCCATCTGATTACCCAGGATACTCTACAGAGTGCTGTCAGGTTCACACCTGGAGCATTGTAGTGTTTGCAGGAGTCCGCGGAGGACTATTTGGCTATTTTTTTTAAGATTCTTTCTTGCTTTCCATCCATGCTAAGCGGGTCACTATAATGCCCAAAGATTTTCAAATTCTGTATAGAGTGAGGGAGAGATATTGTAGACTTCACAAGGGTGAATCCTATGCTCCCCGGGTCAAACCCCTTGATAGGACCAACCTTCCCACTAAGAGGCCTTGCAAGCAACCTGCCCCTAAAAGGAGCAAGCCATCCTCTTCTCAGGCTCCTAAAAAGGTCCGACGCATGGACCTCCAAGCTTCCACATCTGGAGGTGATGGAATTGTAAATATTGTAGATTTAGATACTGTGGTTGATTCAGCCACAAAAATTTTGGACATTCCCTCCATTGTAAATTCTCTCCCGCCTCCTCCCGTTAATGTCAAACCTGTAGTATATTTAGATTCCGATGATTATTTAGAATTGAAGATATTTCAGATGCGATAGATAATATCGACATGCCAATCCTCTTCCAAATAGAAGAAATTGTTTTACTCTTAATTTTAGAGTCCCAGATTGTATGCAAATGGATAGAAGGGCCTCTATCAGCAATCTAGTGATTGAGGCGGGTCTCCCCTTACTACAATATGATATTGCAAGGGATTCCATGAAAGAAGTGTCGCTTCTCAGCAATTTTTTTCTGCAAGGCATCAAGGACAACGACGACACTTTGTCGCACTGTATCCACCTACTGTGAAGTTTCTGTTGATGCCTTATCATACCAAGTATGTCTACTTCTTTACTTGTAATTATTGTATCATTTATCTAATGGAATTCTTCATGGTTTTTTGCAGTGATCACTAGAGGTTAATTGTAATTTCTGTAAAAATCACAAATAATAATATCGTAGATTTTTGTTGTGTAAAGATAAATTCCGCCAGCAACACACATAAGGATATTGACTCGCTGTTGCCGGAGACATGTAAATATTTTCCAATAGAGAATCCCACTGCAGGAAAATGTGAAATTGTGAGTATTGAGGTAATCATTGAATATTTTTTGTGTATTTTTGTTTATCATCATTGTTAAGAGTCAGTACCTTCATCCCATTATTAATCAATTGAATGTACTACAGACACCCCAACAAAATGACTCATTTAGTTGTGCATAGTGTACTCTATACAATGCAAAATTATTTTTTAAGTGGTACAATCTTCAAGATGATGTTGATATTTCAAAGGTGAGTTACTAGCCCTTTCTATTTTATCTTCATGTAAACTATTGTTTGTTGTTAATATTCATCTAATACATTGTTTATTGTAGTTTACCCTAGGTAGTTATATTGTTGGCAAAGTGTACAGATTTCGACATGAGATCATCCTTAGTCTATTGGCTAGGTCAACTGTTGGACCAAAGACTGATGTTGGGCCGTCTAAGCCAGATGATGTTCAGATTTTAAATGAGGCTGGGCAATTTGTAAATATCCAAGCTAAATAGATAGACATATAGAAACTGAATTATAGACATATAGACATACAGAAACTGAATCATTTGCACAAATGTACAAAATTCCCATATTCGGGTGATATTTTATTGAATACAGATATCAATTTGTACAATTGATTGTATGGATTTTCATTGTTCTTCTATAATGTTGATATCTGTTGGAAGATCCTTGCAGGATGTTGTGTTTTTCTGTCTTTTTCATATCGATATGAAAGATAAGCAACTTGTTAATTTCTCTATTCTTTAATAAAGTTACATATATAATCATTGACTGATTTACAAATTAGATTAAAATCTTACCAACTTTCCATTGATAATGAATCTGAAGTATTCTGGTAGGATTTTGTGCTTTAAGACCAGCTCTTGAATGATATAACTCAAGCTCCAATGATCCTCCACTACAATTATAGTTAGCATATCTTCATTGTTGAAAATGTGGATTTCTTTTCAATCTGTGTGACCATTTACTTGAAGGTCTTGATCGAGTGGCATCCAGATCCCACTTATTCGTTTCCATCTCTGGTATCTGAATGTCAGACTAAGCATTTGTCTTGCAATGCAATAACGAAATATCATAGATGATTTCTTAATTCTACATTCAATATCTCCAACTGCCTTGCATTCCCAACTCGCATCCATCAGATTTGAAAGAGTGTCATCTGGCACATCCTTACAAACAAATAATGTTGGTGTTCTATGAACATTTGCATTTGAAAAAAAATCTACAAATACATATAAGGATAGGTTCCAACTTAATCTATTGACTTTTGATCCAGTGCTCGCTTTCATGGAGTTTTTCAAATCTAATAGTAATTTGCATCTAAAAGATTTTGACACCATACTATCAGGTGCAAGCCATTCATCACTTCCAAAATGTGGAAGTGGTATATCTTCAATTTTTCCGAAACCTCCATGCATATCTGGAATGTACTTGGCCTCATAGAAAAATATATCACTATTTGCAAGCTCCTTAGAAGTTCTTCCTCTGTATTGTAATTTTCCAATATCCGAATGAATCACATCCAATATACCTGCTAGGGATTGTGTTGGCTCCCATTCGCTTATGTTGGATGGATATAAATCTGCAAGAATGCAATACATATATGGTAACTGATGTGATTTCAACAAGTTTCAAAAGCATAAATGTTAAAATATAGATCCCAAATTTTTTTGAACTTACAGTTACATTTTTGGTGATCATGAATATTGAAATCTTGTAGATACAGTTCTGAATGCATATAGACATATTGAACCAAGACTTCTGAGATTGATTGCCCTCCTGGAGAAGTCCTAAAATCAAGGATCTTTGCTTTTCAATATGATTTGAATGTCATTTTTGCTTTCTTTCTTGTTCTAAACATGCCTTTTGAGGATGGATGCAGTAGAACCCATGAGTTTTTTATATATCTTGTTGGTTTCCAAAATCCGGCTTCATCCTTCTCATTGCGAAGAATCACTGATTCAATTTTAGATCTTGGTCTCCTGGCCATAGTGATTGCTTCCAAAGTTTAGTGCCAAATTCTCAAATCTATGAAATGCCAGATCGACTCAATGTTATATGATACTTATTCAACGTGAATGGGTCACTGGACCACAGTAACAACATGTGGTAACTATGCTTACTGTCTAACTGTGATGCATGTCACCAATTCCTATGCATGTGATGACTTACTGTTGGCAAACCTGTGTAGTTTGAAATTTGCGAACATATTAACTAGTTCGGTTAAATAATTAACTAGAGACAATGTCGTCGGGCATATTCACACATTCGGGGCAGACACTATCCACCAATAGCATTTTCCCATCCTGCCCAGTGGCAAACTCAAAATTTTTAAAAGTTAATTTTTATAACTTTATTATTTCTATCTACGTTACGTAGATTTCAAATATATGCAATTTCATTGGGCCACATGGCGGAAGAAACTAAGAAAAAAATAAAAAGCATCTTTATGAAAGGGTTTTATTTTGGAACTCCTCTAATGTGTTTATAGCATTCGAGAAGACAACAAGAACTTGTGGTATAGAAATTATGCTTGACAAAGTGTTTAGTAGGTCGCTGTCCATATAGCTACAAAAACCGTCTTGCAAACTTCTAAACCAACTTGTTAGGTAATCAAAGCAAGCCATAAACATTTCCCATAGTCCATCGCTGGACTATAGGTGATTCAATCCACAAAATATAATAAAAATAGTGTGTTTGGAGCATGATGTCCATCGCTGGACAATGACCCTCATAAATGACTTATTAGTTCCATCGCTGCCTGTCCATAGACAAGCATAGATGTGTTTGTACTGGTGAAGACTTGTTAATGCCTAAGTCAATGACAAGACTGTTTTAGAACATATAGTAAATGGACCTCATATGGAGATGTCCTAGGCAATGATGTTGTAGGCTGTTCTTGTCGAAAATAGGTAGACAAAGATATTTCTTCTCAATCATGGCTTAACATATTGTGATGAATGTTGTGTATGATGATTTGAAAAAGTACGAGTAGCTACTTTTTTTTTATATAAATGGTGGTTCTTCTTTGAATAAAGTGCAATGAATTTATTTGATGTGGAAACATCATTTGAATTCCTTCAAAGTTCTCATTGGAAAAGAATTGATATGACTTTTTGAATAGTTAATTCTGGCTAGGTAGAGATCAACATTACGAGATGGTCATAAGAAGAAGGCTACCAAGGAGAGTCATGACAATATCAATGCCAGCAATAGATCCTACCACAACAAATTGACGAAGAAGTGATCGAATATTATTAACATGGTCACATATGGAAGTCGATCCTGACATTTTTCATGAGAATAATTTATTTCTCAAGTATAGGTAAGTGGTAATATCTTGGGTCTCATACATATTGATGAGTGCTTCCCAAGCTTGTCTAGATGTTTTGCAACTGCTAATATGTGATATTTGTGAATCCTTAAAATTCATGGATATCAATGCAAGTGCTCTGCCATCTCTAGATTATCTTTTTCCAATAGTATCATCTTCATTCAATACTTCAACATATGAAAGTAGTTGCCATTGAATCTCCCGATAAGACAAATATTCACAGATAATTGCTCCATGTGTCTTGTTAAATGCTGAAAATATTATGACAATCAACACCTTAGCTTTGATACCACTTTTGGGAATGAGGTGCAAACACAATGTCCAAAGGGCAAGATCAATGTGCAAAAGAGTTGCCATAAATGAAAGGGCTGATTTGTAGAAACCTTAAAAAAAACTAACCTGTCAAATTTGAGAAACCTTTTGAATGCCGATGTTACTCTCTCTCTCTCTCTCTCTCTCTCTCTCTCTCTCTCTCTCTCTCTCTCTCTCTCTCTCTCTCTCTCTCTCTCTCTCTCTCTCTCTCTCTCTCTCTCTCTCTCTCTCTCTCGGATTCTTCTAGATTAGCTCTAAAATGGTTTTAAGCTTAGCCATAATGAATGGATAGGATGTGTTACTTTTCTTACAAGGCAAAAAGACAGCTCCCATGAAACACCCCAAACACCTTTATATATACCTTGCAGTTTCGACCATTTCTCCCACAACCCTTTTTGAAGGGAGCTCACTACTCTTCTCTTCTTGTGATTGCGCCCTACCAGGCTCTCGCTCTTCGGATACTATCTTATGGTAAGTGGTTTTTCTCATTTCATGCTAAAGATTGCATCCATTTCAACTTTATGTATCTTGGTTGATATTTCTTTGCATTATGGATGCTCATAGCTTGGTATAGTAAGGCAATGGATGATAAGTTATGGTGGATGTGGCTCACTGACCAACGATGGACCACTTGTGTATTTTTGCTTCTCACAAAATGGATCCTCCTACCATATGGGTAGCGATGGACCACTTTTAGCTTTCCTTTCATCATTTAACATACACTGCTATGCAACGATGGTGCATAAGCAACCTCGGTTGATAATCATTTCAAGTTTCTTCTTTATGCTGAGACTTGTGAGACATGTATTGTTGGCAAATATGCTAGGTCAAGATTTTCCTAAAGGCCAAGCTCACAAAGCTACTGACATTCTGATTTGATTCATTGTTGTCTCTGTGGCCTGATGCAAATCTCATTGTGTGAAGGAGGAATGTATTTTATTACATTTATCGACGAGTTTTTCAGACAAATTACTGTTATGCTCATAAAAAACAAATCAGATGCTTATTTATGCTTCCAACAATTCAGAATGTCTATCTAAAACTCAAAATGGTCAAAAGCTCAAGGCCCTACATAATGCACGGAGGGGGAGAATTCATCTCTAATGAAATGAATGCTTTTCTAAGCGACTACGGAATTTAGAGACAATTTTATTCGAGCTACAGTCCTCAACCTACCAGTTTTCTTGGATTTCTACAAGATCTAAACTTCAAAAATATTATCCAACTACAATCTATTGTGATAACATCACTTGTGTTCAATTTGCTCTCAGCTCTAGATTTTATTTCGAGACTAAACAAATTGAAATTAAATCTCATTTCGTTCGAGAGTATGTACATGCTAAACATGTTGACTTAATTTACTATTTCACAAATGCTATGGTAGCTGATATCTTCACTAAAGCCTTCCCAAAGAATACGCAATTTGTTTTTTAAAAGATGTTACATTTTAAGATGATTAAAAGTGCTTGAAATCGAATTAAGAGGCAGTATTGGAAATTTAACTCCACATCAAACACCAAGTGATCCGATTGTCCTTGTTTACTACTAGCTACTTTACTTCATGCTCAGTCCTCATTGAATATTTTACGTCAGCATGTGGTACTCCATAACTTAGATAAACATAAAATTATGAGATGTGTTTTATACTTGATATAAAAGCATACACACTTATATACATTAAGGCTCTTCTTTTGCCTAGCACGGAAGTGTAAACGAAGCACTCTAGAAAGGTATGTTCTTATATCTAACTCAGCATACACTAAAAATTTGCTTATCTTCGAGTGAGAAGTATAGTAAATAAGAGCATAAAATTAAGACTTAATGTAATCAATATCTACGGATTCTTGTTACTAAAATAAGTAGACTTTGGCAGATGTGCATTGCTCTTGCAAATCAATGATCTGCCTTGAGATGCGTTACTTCTAGAAGGTATTACGAATTTAACTTGAGAATCATTGCTCTTCAATCATAATGCTAGTAGGACGTGTGTCGTAGCCAAGTGGAAGAAACGAACATGACTACCTCTCAGGAAGAATCTACTACACGCATTCATGTACGACTTCATGTATACGAGCTTTCGAATGATTGAATGGTTATGGATAAAGCTCTATGTGTTCCATTTAGGCCTAAAACTGTGCTGCTTTGTACTAATACACTTCACAACACTCTTTAAATCATGGTTTGATAAACTGGTTGCAACTAAACATTACTAGTACATAATTGTTTAGGGTATTTTATAACCAAATAAAACCCTATATAAACAACCTTACCCGCGTGAAAGTAAATAAGTGAGGGCTTTTACGTATTTACGAGTAAAAGTGAAAATATAGTCACACTGGAAAGCGTGGATTTGCTCAATACGTACCACACTCGTATGAGACCAATAGACTAGTCTTAGGAATCATAATGGTACAGAGGTACCCTGATACCCACAAGAAAAAACACACTTTACTTGTTGCACTAAACATAATAACAGACTATAGCAAGATATAAAGTTGCAGTTTTTGGCATCTATTTTTGTTGAATCGGTTAGAAATTCGATAAGCCTAAATGGCATGAATTTGCCCGAGTCAACTTGAACGGCATGGATTTGTCCAAGCGATTTTACATAATTGTTTAGGGTATTATCAATGCTTATAACCAAAGAAAACCCTATACAAACAACCTTACCCACGTGAATGTAAATAAGTGAGGGCTTTTACGTATTTACGAGTAAAAGTGAAAGTATAGTCACATTGGAAAGTATGGATTTGCTCAGTACGTATCACACTCGTATGAGACCAATAGATTAGTCTTAGGAGTCATAATGGTACAGAGGTACTCTGTTACCCACAAGAAAAAACACACTTTACTTGTTGCACTAAAACATAATAACAAACTATAGCAAGATATAAAGTTGCAATTTTTGACATCTATTTTGGTTGAATCAGTTATGGATTTGGTAAGCCTGAATGGCATGGATTTGCCCAAGTCAACTTGAACGGCATGGATTTGCCCAAGCAATTTTACATAAGTGTGTAGGGTATTATCAATGCTTATAACCAAAGAAAACCCTATATAAACAACCTTACCTACATGAATGTAAATAAGTGAGGGCTTTTACGTATTTACGAGTAAAAGTGAAAGTATAGTTACATTGAAAAGCGTGGATTTGCTTAGTACGTACCACACTCGTATGAGACCAATAGACTAGTCTTAGGGGTCAAAATGGTACGGAGGTACCCTGATACCCACAAGAAAAAACACACTTTACTTGTTGCACTAAAACATAATAACAAACTATAGCAAGATATATAGTTGCAATTTTTGGCATCTATTTTGGTTGAATCGGTTGTGGGTTTGGTAAGCCTAAATGGCATGCATTTGCCCAAGTAAACTTGAACGGCATGGATTTGCCCAAGCGATTTTACATAGAGTCCATCGAGTACCAAATGATTCATAGGTGCTGGTGGGTACATGATGGTATCGATATGCCCTATTACCAACTCCTATGGCCAAACTATACCTTTTCCACTAGTAGTGATTGATTATGACTTCATCGTATTATGCTATGTGACTGTTGTGTAATAATAGGTACACTTGCCTTGCACTGATCAGCATGGTAGATGCCCCATTACGGTAATAGTAGGGCAAGACCTAAGATGTGAAAAAAAAAAATTGGTAGAGAATATTGGCAATCTTATTCTCAAATAAATGTTTCTTGGTTTCCAAGGGGAGGCTCGAACCTGAGACCAAAGGAACTTTGGATGTCAAGCTAACCAACTGAGCCAACCCCATTGGTGTTCTCAAATAAATGAAGATGTACAAAAACAAAACTCATATAGAAAGCACTCTCAAAAAAAAGTATTGGATGATTATGCTTCATTTGATTTTAGAAAAACACAACATTTAAAATAAATGCAAAAGAGAGTATGCATAAAGCTTGCATCAACAATTAACTTGCTATGCACAAAAAAAACATTTGAGACATGAATTTGCTACTTACATGCCATCATGCAAGTATTTAATCGATGAGTTCAAGTGACATAAATTTTTGAATATCCCTAACATTTGACTGCAATGAAGCACAAATGTCTAAGCATGATTTAAATGAGGGATTTAAAGAAAGCAAAATGAAAAATTTTGAAAAAATTCTTGTTGAAATAAGTTCAATATCATCCACCAAAAACTTGTACCTTATCTAAAAGTCGCATTTGACAATTTTAGAATCAAGTTGATCACAATATAATTTCATAGATCAAAACTTAAGCAAGCAAATTGCTTTTATTACTTATCAGAGCATTGATTGGTAATCTTTAAGATTATTATAGATTAAGATTTAAAGGTACCACACGGTAACTAAATTTCATAAAAAAAAAATCTTTAAGTGCCAATTTTTTTTTTTTATATTCCATACAAGTAATATCATTACTACATTTTGAGCTTTGCATTCAATGTCTTTGTATACAATTTGATGTGTTTCATCATAAGTGATACACTTTTGAGTTTAACATATATCTAGGCATATGCACATGTTCTATGTACGGAGTAGTAGCTACTTGAATCTGAAAGATTCGCATATATAGAATGCCCATATGTGCCTTAACAAAAAAACACAAATATTTGGAAAACATCAAGGTGGACCTAAGAAGTTAAAGGATAGATGGTAAGGCTTCTTTTCTCTAGTACAGCTTCAACCTCACTAATAAGACCATTCAAAAAATAAAATTAAGGGATGAATCAGCCTATGTGTGAAGTCATGATATTATATGTCTGGGTTGGGCTTGCCCACCTTCATTAGGTCCCTTACCCACACATGGGCAAATACCCAAGTCAAAGGCTTGTTTACATTTCTAGAAATAAAAAACGGGCATCTCCATGAAAATACTGAGGGGGTGAGGGGGAACCAGCCTACATGGTAAAGAGCACATGCTCAAAGACTGATGTGGCCAAAAACTGGAGAAAGAGTGGTCATGGGACACACCGTATCAACCAAAAAGAAGAGCATCAATTCAAGAGCTGCTATGCAAATAAAACAAAAGTCATTGATGATTAAAAAATTGTCATATTGCAAAATTCAAATCTTAAAAGCAAGGGGTGAACATCATTGTAGACAAAACACGAATCTAATTCACTGATGCCAGAGGATTGATTGTTGCCTAACATTTACTGCCCAAGTCAAAAAAATTTATGATTTTGTAAGTCCATGAAGATTTTCGCTGATCAAACTTTGCAAAAAAAAAAAAAATTTAATTTCCTTCATTGTTGTCTTGAAAATATGTCTGTTGCAATAGGATCAATTTTCAATGTCTGCTACGAAATAAGTGAGGCTACAGCACAGATTGGTCCATGTTGACGAGCTGGCATCTATATTATGGACTACATAAGGCTGAACTAGGATTGATCAAGTGGCTAAAATAAAGGATTTGCTAAACAGTATGCGAAAGTTACGTACATGCACTTGTTGTTGACCTGAGCTTTCGCTCCACTTTTTTTGTGGCATACCTAATATTTTGAGGTTTTATCCACGGTGTAAGCAATGTAATTGTATTTAGCTGCAGCTAGGCGGAGAAAAGCATAGTGTGGATCTTAGTTTTCTAGCTAATTGGTTTGCGATACCAAATGTTGTAAACAGATTATTGCTTTGTTAATTCAAGGTATTGTAGGTTGTTGGTGGTCGGGTTTTCTCTTGAAAGGGTTTGCCAAGCATGTGAATGTCTCTGTTTTGTGTTTAATCTTTTTCACTATACAGATTTAGTTTAGGATCGTTTCTTTGTAGCCGTTTTTCTACACAAGAATTCACTAAGCCCCCATAATTTACTTGGCTATAAATACTTTAGAAATCTGCAACCATGTGACCTTATTAGACGGGCATAAATCAAATTTAAGGACTTGAAATAGACAAGAGGGACTAAGAAAATCATTTAGGAAGAACACGCAAATACTTCAATCTTATTCTGGATGGTCCTTGCTTATTCATAAAGATACAAATTCTTTCATAAAACCAATTTATGGCTACATACCACATAAGTTGGGACAAAAGTTAGCTGCCAAAGAAGAAAGCTACTCTAAAAAGAAACATTTTAGAATCAATTTCAGAAAGCATTTCTGTACCAAATTACTTTGAAAAATGAAACGCAGGGGTCACTCAGGTTGATTGGCCTGTGAGTGTGCTGGTTGTGAGTTCATGTCGTCATGTCGCATGCATAGTCTTATTGGTCTCCACAATTTGCAAAAGCCACTTGCTGATAGTAGGAGGCAGCCAAAGTTCTATATGAACAACCTACACTAAACAAACTATTGCCTCCAACAATTTGCAGTACCACCTCAAAAACCTCACCAGCAAATTACTACCCAAAAAGAAACTTGACATTGCTTGTGTTAACAAGACGAAAAGTCCAAAACAGACATTGGCTTCTGACTACATTTTAAGTATCCCTTTGATGACATATCCATATGTCTAACCCAAACATGTGCTTAGTTCACCATATTGAAGTCCCCCAGTCTGAATTCAAGAGGTATGTCAGCATCAATTTTTGTATGCCAAGCACCCTCAACATTTAAGAACCCACACAATGGTGTATAAGACAATATCCCTCCATGACCCATAAACAAACAAGATGTCAATGTTGAAGTACCAAACTTTTAACAAATCAAGTTCGTTGCATTCCACCAAATAGCTAAAGATTAGTAAGAGTAAGACTCGCCTCAATTGTTAAAACATAAGCTTTGCTGGCATATACTTATTTGAAAGCTTTTAAATTGTTCTGCTTCAAATAAGAGCCTCTCTGAGACTCGTATCCTTGTGTATCATGCATATTGCAAATCAGCTGATTTAACCGAACTAATGCAGAATGAAAAGTTTTCTGTGAATTCGATAACTTCCAAATGATTTGTCAAAAGAGAAATGCATGAGACATTAAAAATTTTCACTCAACATACAATTAGCCCACTAAAGCCACATATTTCTCCAAATTCCAGCTACATGAAACCAACTCCACTGAGTCATATTTAACAAGCGAACATTACAAGGCCAAAAAACCCAATAATTTAGAATGAGAAAACTCGGTACCCAGACAGTTATTGTACTGTACTTGAAATAACATATGGCCAACTTTTTCAAAATTGTCACCATCAGTGGATCGTCCTCGCAACTCTTTGAAACATAAGTTACATACAATTACATTAAACACAAATCTTGCATCCTATGCCCTAAAAATAACTGTTGTTGGGGGCCTCAGCAACAACACAATCAGAAGTCAGAAGTAGGAATGATTGATGACTCTTCTTCTTATAACAAGGTGGCACAGAACAATTAGAACAAATGAAATAGTCTCCTAATGCAATGAAGTTCAAAACTAGGCTCTTTGCTGCCATTCTTTTAAACCAGGTATCTTGAACCATATCAAAGTGGCAAACAATGCCAAACCCGTTCACATGGTTAGGATGCTTATGTTACATATTCCATGGGAATCTCTCATTTTCTACCCTCAAGGCGTTTAGTCTGTATCAATTTTCACGTTACCCCTTTGAGCACAACAAAGGCACCTTTTCCCTCTTGAGCCTGTCATATGAAGACTCCCAAAGTTTGGCCAATAATATAAGTGAAAGCTGGCAAAGGAAGCATAGCATATGAACCTCCAGCGAAGTAAAGCACTAACCAATCCGAGGGGCCTACCATAAACAGCTTAGAAAAAGTCCATAGCTAGAACAATATTTTGTAGCCACAAGGTTAATTGGAAATAATAACCTGTAGTAATACTGGATTACAGCATCCATATTAAAGAAAGCAACTAATGATCTGGATCCTTTCAAAGGTATTTAGTTTGTAACAGTAGGATGTACATGGTTTTATATAAGTCACAAAAAATAGCCACTTTGATTGACTGCAAATACTGGGAATAAGTAGAACTCGGATCAATAAGAGACAAAAAAGCATTGATGCATCCAGCGAAGAGATTACCAATACAATCTTGACAGAGCAACTGAGATAGAAACAAGTAGAAATCTTGTCAATATGCACTTCCCAGTTATCCCTTTGTAAACCCAGACTACCTTTGTAAACTAGTGAAGCCTTCAAACATCCAAGCTTTTCTCACCATGGGCAAACTCATAGAAAATGCACAGGGAAAACTTTGCAACAACTACTCCTAAGAAAGTAGGACATATTGCAGAAACGTTTGGATAGTTAGAGCTCAAGAGAAATAGCACTTATGGTTGCAGAGCTTGTGATGCAAAAGCTGCAACCTTCAAAAGCAAGTGGAATTTCACTCTAAGGATGATGAAAGTAGCGGAAAGGCAATTCTGCTTATGCTACAAACTTTTCTAAGGGTAACAGCAATCACAAAAATCTGCAAGGTCTGAGTCAATTTGAATGCACAAATAGTTTCAACATAAGAGCACCTCCTCCCAGATGCTAGCCACCAGCTGTGGGGCGCGGACAATAGGCTCTAAGCAGAGCAAAGCAGCAGCCTGCGGCAGCACGAAGGAAGCCCAGCGCAATAAAGCAACAGCAATCGCATGTTTGAAGCAAATGCAGAGCGAGCAGAAAAGCAGAGCAATCTAATTTTCCATTCAATGTATGTAGCAAGCATAGTACCAAAATACGAAAAGTTATCAATTTTGCACAGATTAGTCACCTGTTTGAAAAAGCTACACATACTACAAAACATCTAACAAATGACTTGACTATGACAGTATAAGCCTCCACTTTGAAAACAAACTAGTACCTGGATATATGAAGCACTATACC
Source organism: Diphasiastrum complanatum (assembly GCA_029204225.1). Taxonomy (NCBI): domain Eukaryota; kingdom Viridiplantae; phylum Streptophyta; class Lycopodiopsida; order Lycopodiales; family Lycopodiaceae; genus Diphasiastrum; species Diphasiastrum complanatum. Next base: position 39,590,967 of record CM055112.1, on the reverse strand, counting down.
TTCTAGGGTGACTGTCCATTCACTTCCGGTGATGCAGATGCATGATACATTGAGTCAGCATTGGAAGGGACAAAATCTTCTTCTTCTCTACGTTCAGAGCCACCATTCTCGCCTCTTGAAGAAGAATATTTCTTTGTAGGAGGGTGATAAAACCGACAAAGTTCTCGATTGCATTTCCCTCGCAGAAAATCGCGACATAGAGTGACATAATTGTCAACCACCTATATGGATCAAACATGCATGGAAAGCATAACTTCTTGTGTTAGCAAATAAACCAGGATCAACCTAAATCTGTACTTGCACAGTTGCAAACATGTGCCCACCAGATGCCAGAATTTGCCAATGCTATAAATGTCAAGCCAAAATTACCCATTAGTTATATGTGAAAGAGAGACAACATGACCCATGCAGTGACCCTTTCCTATAGCATCTTAGTTTTCCCTAGTTTGAAGAACAAAATAGTAATTCTCCAGATTGAGGATCTTCTGCACTGGAGACAGTCACAGGCATATTACGCCTCGAGGCCCCAACCTCGTTACATTGGATCATATGCTTTCGCACTTGAGCCCTTCATTTGTTGGTACGCATTTTCTATAGACACAATCGATTATCTGGCTGGCCCTAATTCAGGGCCTGTGACAATATAAACAAGGTTTCCCCACCCTCATTCACTTTGGCTTATCGATTAGGTAGTGACTCTTAGCCCAGTTGGACCAGTCTAGTTAGATTAGGCTTAGATGTAGCATATTATGATTGGAGATAATTGGTCCTCCATTGATTATCCCTATTCTATGGTGCCCGGTCTGGATTCCATACATTTGCAATCTTCTGCGGTTTTGTTATCATGTTTTGAATGTAACTTTGTATCAGAGCATTTTCCAAGAAAGGGAACAGTGGGGTTATAACATTTCCAGATATCAGATTCTTATCAATAATAGGTGCTAAGACTGTTTGGTTCCAGATTGTGTGATTTTCATCTTCAGCTTCAAGCTTTCGGTATAGTTGTTAGATTCTTTTACATCCTCTTCAGGTTGCTAAAGATCGTATCCATCTTTGGCAAACTGGGTCCCAAAAAATCCAAATTTCCAGCTTTCTAAAGACTTCATCTCTTTCATAAATTATGGTGCACTTTTCAGGAGATCTTTATGTCACTACACTTCCTATGGGCAGGTGTTACTATTCTTCTTTACAATCATAATTGGCTCTACAAAAGTGAGGATATTTGGAAACTTTTTTATAATCATACAAAGGCTCTACATTCAAGACATGATTTGTAACCTTCTCATTTTTTTAATACTATTTCCAATTCTCAAAGCGATATCAATCACCAGTGCTTTTTTCTTACTTTCAGATACAAGCAATCATGTTACAAATTTATCAAGGAAAATGTTTCATATGTGGTGAAAAAGGGCATCGCTTCTATAATTGTATCCATAACAAAAGGAATAAAGATGGGAAACGAAATGAGGTGGAAATTCACGTTAAAGCAGTAGAACCCTCCAGCCATGATTTTATTAAGGTTTGGGGACAAATAAATCATAAGCCTGCTTTGTTTTTGTTAGATGATGGTTCTACTATAGTTCTACTCACAAAGCCTTGGATTCCAAGGAGCTGGAAGCCCAAGGAGATTTTGGGCACTATCATGCTGCCAACACTTCGTTACCTGAAAAGCTCAAGGTCAAAATTCAGGATTATGAGGATGAGATCGACTTCTTTATGGAACCCTATTAATGGTGCAAATGTGATTTTGGGAACTCCATGACAACATTCAACAGAGACTATGACCGGCATACCTTCTCCTTTCATGCTGGCCATCACCCCTGAGGTAAAAATCAGGGCTAATCGCCGCGGTGAGACTATTCCCTAGCGGCAGTCAAGGGAGGCATGGAAACTTATCTTTTATTTGCTCATGAGAAGCAACAAGTAATGCAAAGTGAAGATAAGAGAAGCCATGCAGTTTTGGAAAAGTATGCACACTGTTTTGCCCATGAATTACCAAGCAAACTTCCATTGGAGCGTCCTGAAGCTCACAAGATTGATATTATGCTAGGAAGTTCTCCTCCATGCAAGGAAGAGATTTTCAAGCAAGTACAAATCCTGAAAGTAAAAGCCATATTAGAATTGCCAGTTCTTCGAGATGTTCATGAAGTAAGATCTTTTTTAGGGCTGTGTTCTTATTATAGAAGATTCATTTTTCATTTTGCCCATCTAGCTGCTCCTCTACACGACTTGACAAAAGAGAAGGTTAAATTCTCTTGGACAGATTTCGTATAAAAAACTTTTGATTCTCTTGAAAAGGCTCTATCTACTAAACTTGTCCTTATAGTTCCAGATCTTCAAAAACCCTTCTGAGCAGTCGTTGATACTTGTGACACTTGTATTGGGGCTGCTTTAATTCAAGAAGGTCATGTTGTGGCCTATGAAAGTCGATGTCTTCAGGATGCCGAATTGCGCTATGATATCTATGAAAAGGAGCTACTTGCTATCGTCCATGCAATTAAAAAATTTGGAAGCATTATCTATTATGGAATGAATTCCTTGTAAAGACTGATCATCAGAGCCTTCAATACTTTTTGAGACAGCCACATGTTTGTGAAAAGCATATGCAGGATATTGTTATGGATTTTGTTACAGGTCTGCCAAAATGCAACAGGGCAATGATGTGATTTGGACGATCATTGATCGATTTTCCAAGTAAGCTCATTTTATTCCCTGTAAACTTTCAAAGCACCTGAGAATGCAAGACTGTATCAAGCATATTTTTCCAGCTCACGAAATTCCTAAGTCTATCGTTTCAAATAGAGACACCAAATTCACAAGTAATTTTTGGTTAACGTCAGGCTGTTCTTGTTGCATAGTATTGGTACAAGTTCTTGAAATTGCTTGAGATTGCTAATGTGGAAAACATCATGAATCTTCCAATGGGAAGGAAGACCCACCTTGTAAGCTACGTCACTTAGCTTCTTTGTAATGGGAAAAGGACCACAATACTTGGGTGAGAGCTTGACATATTGGACTTTCTTTCCTGAAAACTTCTTTAGCCTTGTCTTGCTGAATTTGAGGAGAACCCATTGATTTTCTTCAAGTGCCAAATCCTTGCGCTTTTTATTTGCTGCCTTTTGTTGCTTATCTTCAGCCTTTGAAATGGCTTTCGTGACTTGTTTGCTCAAAACTCATCAGCAGCAAAGATCTTTTCTTTAGTTTTTACAAGAGTGTAACCTTCAATTCTCTAAGCGATATTAATTACCGATGCTTTTTCCTTACTTTCAGATACAAGCAATCATGTTACAAATTTATTGTTAAACATGTACAAGGGTTGTCCTCGCCCACGGAAATCCTCGTCTAGTGAGACTTGGCCTAGTACATAGGGTGGATCCCTTTGCAAGCCATGGGTCAAGGAAGGACGCTTCCACCAAGGAAAATCACACACCACCATCTGCATTTGGCGAGCTACGTACATAGACTAAAAGAGGCCGGCTAGACAGTGTGAGGCTTGTGTAAGAGCCGAGAGGCGCATCAGGAGGGCTACAAGAATGGTTGGGCAATACGTGAAGGAATGGCAGTTCAAAGCTTTCATCAAGGTCTAATTATGGGCCAAGGACTAAGACCATTAACAACCTATGTAATAAAAACTAGCAAACCATGTGAATTTCAAGTTAAGGGGCCCAAGACCATTAAGTGACTAGGTTCATTGGACTTGCACCTTCTCTAACTTGAGCGTTTGGTAGGACAAGGAATTCTCTCTCTAACTCTCTCCACTCCCTCGTCTAGAAGGGTGGTTAATGCATGCAACCAGCCTCTCTCTTCTAGATCCCATGCTGCAAATCCAGCATAAATAGGAATGCCATCTTGTCTTCTTCTTTTGGTAGGGAGAGTTGCTGAGGGAATAGATGGTTGATTGAGGGAAAATTCTGCTAGCAGTAGCTTGCACAGCTGAGAATTGCTTAGCTGATCCGAGGCTTCATGTATTGCCACTTCTTGTAATCAAGTCCCAGTTTTGAAGAGGACACCCATTCCGCCCTCAATGCTGTGTTTTTCTTCGTTTGTTACTAAAACTTTATGCATGGCAATTTCTTTTCCGGTAGTATGTCAATTTCCATTTGCATATTGTTGTACTCTGCTTATGATAGTGAATTGTCGCTTGAATGTGGATTGAACAGCATTAAATTACTAATTTCCTACCTAGATCTATTACATGATTACATCATTTTGTTTCTTACAATACACTGCACATTTCTTCTACATATGTAAATCAGATCTCAAAACTGGGGGAGATCCAGATTCAGCTTTTTAGATTTTGTTGACACTTCATCTTTTTCACATATCACCATACATTTTGCAGGATATGCTCACATTAATGTATTTTCCTATAGTGGCTTGTTGCAAGTTCCATCTCAGCCTTTCATTGGATATTCCATGGGCTAAGACATTGAATTTTCTTGTTTTCAACTCAATTGCTTCTTACTTCCATCAGTACATGAGTGTATTACTGAGTGCATAGATAGAACACCAACATGACAAGATGAGTAGTTGCCAATTTGCAAGCAATGCAACCACACTAACCGGAAACCGCCAGGTGCCGGTCAACACAAGCAACCAAATGCTCACGATCCACGTCGCCGTAGGATCCAATCCAGATCCACCCTCCTTGCCATGAGCCCAATGATAAGCGGGATCTAGCTTCCAGCCCTAAGAACGTCCCATACCGCCGCCAGCGCCATCGGCCTTCTCTTGCCCCTAGCTAGCACCGTCTTGGCTATGCACATGCACACTATCATCCACCAACTCCTAGGTAGATAGAATGAAATGGTAACTGAGATCTCGTTTCCTTGTATACCTCCAAGGTGGGAGCCTCCATGCCAAGCACATATGCCTAATTACGACAAGTGGCATGCATGCGGTTAACAAGTCAACTGGCCAAGTCATAGGCCCAGTCCAACATCCGGTTTCAAGTTAAGTGTGGGACACAAGGGTTGGGTCCCTAACATTCCCTCCCCCTTAAAAAGATTTTTCTTCTACGGAAGAAAGTCTGGGAATCTTTGTCTAAGGTCGTATTCCTTTCCCAAGATCGTCAGAACTACCTTTCCAACGAACCAAGAACTCAGTCACCTGCCGGTTTCTGAGCCCACGTTGATGCACATCAACAATGCCCTGTGGTTCAGAAGGTACAGATCCTCTCTAACTAAACTAGTCATCTACTTGAATCAAACCATCCTTCGCACCAAGTCGTTCCTTTGAACGGCTTACCTAGAAGACTGGATGGACTTTGATTCCTTGCGGAAGATCTAGTTGATAGGTAGTTTGATTGGTTTCTTTACAATATGGAAGGGCCCACAGAAACGAGGGTACAACTTAGGACATTTCCCTGTCCTCAATAGCTTGGAATCTTTCGAAATTCTAAGGTACACCCAATCTCTTTCCACAAAGACTCGAGGCTGCCTTTTTTATTAGCGTAAAACTAGGGTCTGTCCTAAGCTGTTTTTACGTTATCTCGAGCGACAAGCAGCATTTCTTGCATATCCTGCAAGAAATCCACCGTGGTGTTAACCTTGCGACCTTTGAGGCCAACGGAAATGCTTCTTGGTTTCCAAGGGGAGGCTCGAACCTGGGACCAAAGAAACTTTGGATGCCAAGCTAACCAGTTGAGCCAACCCCGTTGGGTGGCCAACGGAAATGGAGGCACAAGGCTGGAAACCATACATCAACATGAATGGACTAAAATCTGTCGTTGAGTGCTTTGCGATGTTATACGCAAACTCAACCATTGGCAAGTACCTTTCCCAATCCAACTGTCTCCTGGAAACATATGCATGAAGCATATCTTCCATAGACTAGTTCGTTTGTTCAGTCTGACCATCTGATTCCGGGTGAAACCCCAAAAACCCATAGAAGCACATTTTTAAAAAAAAAAAAAAACCCTAAAAAAGTTTCCCGTTTCGAACCTGGACCTCTGAGTTCAACGCGTTTCGAAACGATGTACAAAATGAGTTCAAAAAACATTGCAAGAACAATTAGTCACAAATTTGAAAAATACCCAAAGCTTCTCTGATGTGGTATTGTATATAGCTGCCACAAGCTTGAGAATAAACCAGCAAAGGGAAAACTGAAATCTGAGAATTGAAAGAGTGTGGCAATCCACCACACCCTCTCTCCCTTTCTTCACATGCCTTGGGGTCACAAGGGGAACAGCCCCCCTCCCCCACCACCTTCCTATGCCATGTGGCAGGTCCGGGAGCCAGCAGCCAGGCTCCCTGGCTGCCAGCGAACTGCTGCCTGGCCAGCAACACCTGCTGGCTGCCAGCAAAGGGCAGCAGCCACAGCGAGGGCAGCACAGCTTTTTTTTTCAATTCTTTCAAAGAAAGAAAAACTTGAAAAAAAATTCCGTAACCCTAATTTCGGGTTTCGCCGATACGTTATATATATTTTTTTAAATCAACGAAATTTGACTTGCAGTTTGCCGAGACGGATTGATTAGACTTGTCATGGTTTTTGGTGGCTCTGATACCAAGCTGTAACAACCACACCATAGTTGCACGAATCGTGGTTCAAACCTGGAAACACGATTTGAATCGTTCGAACCATTCGAAGCTTGTTCAAACCGAAATTTGGTTCGAATTGGGGGAAAAAAAAACCAAAAAATTCAGAAAAATGTTTTGAAATTTTTTCTTTTCGAGGTTCAAACCGTTTTCTGATTCAAACCAGCCTGGCCGGTTCGAATCGGTCAAATCGGCTGGTAACCTTGAACCGCACTAACCATAAACCGCCAGATGCCGGTCAACACAAGACACCGAACACTCACGATCCACCCCACCGTAGGATCCAATCCAAATCCAACCTCCATGCCTTGAGCTCAATGACTAGACAACAAGCGGGATCCAGCTTCCAGCCCTAACGACGTCCCATACCATCGCTAGCACCTTCGGCCTTCTCCTACCCCTAGCTAGCACCTTCGGCCTTCTCCTACCCCTAGCTAGCACCATCCGGGATATGCACATGCTCACTACCATCCACCAACTCCGAGGTAGATAATGGTAACTGAGATCTCCTTCCCTTGTATACCTCGAAGGTGGGAGCCTTCATGCCAAGCACATATCCCTGATTATGACAAGTGGCATGCATGCGGTCAACAAGTCAACTGGTCAAGTCATAGGCCCAGACCAACACCCGGTTTCAAGTTAGGTGTGGGACCCAAGGAGTTGGGTCCCTAAAAGTAAGCACGAAAAGGCACTTTCAAATGAGGACTTTGTGTACCAGTTACGATTTCAGCCTACTTTGTGTTAGTACTCTACCTAAGCTTAGACAATTGAGATGGATTTCAGCCTATTTTGAGTCCTAATATACCTATGCCATAGTTGCAGAGAATCGCAATTCTCGCGCTATAGCTATTCGCGAATCTCGATTCTCGGCAGAGAATTGCTGTTTAAAAAAAAATTCTTTTCTTTTGAGCTGGTTTTTGGCACATTGATATCCTGAAATGGACCATGCTGTACCTGAAACTACTGGCAACCTGCATAAATGCACTGCTTTCGTCAAGAGCTTCAAGCTGATATCCATATTACCCACTAAAATCTCCCCCCCCCCCACCCCACCCCACCCCACCCCAAAAAAAAACACAATTTTCAAAACCCTAACAAAAACCACGATTCGCGGTTCCCCATTGCAACTATGACCTATGCATAGAGAGAGACTTAAGATGGAGCCACATACAGTATAAAGCAGGAACCCTTTAGCAGAAAGACACGTGCCCTTATATGATCCACACATACATGCAGTCAAGGCTAGCACTGAGGGACATGTATTTAGAAATGAAACATAGGTACATTTTGAAAACAAGGTATCTGCAAATCAGAAAGGAAAAGGTTCTACAGATGAATAAAAGGTACATTGAGTAAACTCTCCATTTTGCACACATCTCCTCATTGCTCAATATCTAGTCTTTGATCTTACAATAATTCCAGGTAATATATATACCCATTCACTGTATTGTTTGTACATCACTCTTTTTTCTACACAGTGTTGACACCTCCTTTGTTGATAGAGCTTCCACTGTTCAGGTACACATACTACTCCATGTTTATCTTCTCCTATCATTTTTACACCTACACAATTATTTTCCTTTTTTTGAAATAGTAGTTATTAACAAAGCACTGGAGATTAAGGAATGCAATCAAGATATATAGCGTGGCTCAGAAAGCGATTTTAGCTCAGATATAGATAACATGGTTTTTAACAAAGCAATGGAGATTAAGGAACACGATCAAGATATATAGCGTGGCTCAGACAGCGATTCTAGCTCGGATATAGATAACGTGGTTTTTAACAAAGCAATGGAGATTAAGGAACAAAATCAAGATATATAGCGTGGCTCAGACAGCGATTCTAGCTCGGATATTTATGACGTGGCAGACAGCGATTCTAGGATCAACGTGAGCAGCAGTCAGAGAAGATATCAGAGACGAAAAAATAGAGATGGAGGATGTGACAGCATCCGTGTTGCTGGCCGTGGAGGTCGCTCATCAAATAGCTATAATTTTTAACAAAGAAATGAAGATTATCTTGACAAAGGAATCTGCTTAAACTGTATGTTTTCCAGCGTTTCTGATCTCTAGCGTCCCTCAATGCATTATAAAGCAACCCTCAATATATTATCAAGAAGGAAGATCATGGCCAGCAGGTGGCACTTTGATACCTGGTTTTTTTTGTTTGAAAAAAACGTTCCGACCCAATTCATTCTGACCCAAAAGGGTTGAAACGGGCTTCTAAGGTACATATAGATGGCTTGAAATCTATTTGTATATAAAAGTGCTTTTCTATCTATTATTACAGTCATGTGGTGGGTTCTTTCTTAAAGATCTTGTTTAGCACTTCCTATTGATGCCTTTCTTTAGCATTTTTGGTCCATCAGGCTGGTATGGTATCTTTTCATATGCAGTGACATTGTTATGGTATGCCTTAGGCCCTTAGCCATATACTTTCACCAATACCTCTGTCTTGATCCACTCACATAACGATGTGAGCCACACTCACTCAGTCAACGTCCAGTTTACTGGCCTTAACTATGGTATAGACATTTTTGCAGCTTATTTTTCAATGTATGCATTTTACAGTATCATCCTTCTTTCACGGAATCACTATCATCCATTTTTTGGTTTCATACTCTCTTTGAACGGACGGAAGAAAAAAAGAGTTACATTGATCTTATTGGTGGCTCCTTGGGCTCTTGGGCTCCTGGGCTCTTGGGCACCATTCTATTATTTGACATTGGATACCACTTTGGAGCTTCTTCTTTGTAGGTCTCTTTTTTGCGGTATTGGGTATACATTATGGCACCAGCATCATCCTTCTTTGCTATATCAGCAATTTCCTTATACTGATGATGGGGACACCGTTCTTTGAGAAGGAAGAGTTACAAGCATAGTTTCCACAGCCCCTTGGGCCCCCATGCTATATTTGACAATAGAAGATAAAAATGGGGCACTTAGACTTTATTCATTATTACATAATATCCAATGTTATTAATGGTTATTTGCACATCAATGGCCCCCAAAGGTCTAAAAATGGCTCTCTAATAGTATAAATGGGGTTTCAAAGCCTGATTTACATTGGCTAATTGATTAGGGAGCAGCTCTTAACCTCAGTGAGATCAATACAGCTAGCTGTGCTTAGATACAGCAGATTACCTTAGGAGATCATTGCTCCACCATTGAATTATACAGCGGTTAATCTATACAGTTGCAATGGTCTTCTCTATGAGTTCTCGTATAACGTTTTGCTCAAAACTGAGAGGGCAGGAGTATACCTGAATATGGGAGTCGGGATGAACATATCTACAGGTACTCTCCCTGTCGCATTTGTTCCTTAGAAAATCCCTACAGATTGGCAGCTTGTCTTGATCTGTCAACCGATTAAAGTCAAAGAGGAACAGACTCATACATAACAAAGCATAAACTCAAAACTCATAAAACTAAGATGGATCAATGAAAGACACAAAGGTCAAACGAGAACAATTCGCGACAGTCACACGTGTCTTTGACTCGAAGCACGAACAATTTGCGAACTTCGGGACAATAATAGCACAAATATGCTATGCTCATCTATATACTTGTAAATATCGAAGTTATAATACACAAAAGCTACTGACTAAACCAATTAAATGGACTAGACTATTGCCTTTTAACATGCTTAAACAACTGTAACAAGCACAGTAACTTTTCTTATGAATATATGGGTTCTGTTGTTCTTATGTACAGGGAGAAAAAAATGTCACAGAATGATAGCATTATGGTGCCATGTAGTAATTTCTGTTATCAAGCATATCTTTAACTTGCAGAAACCTCCCATCCATAGCTTGGCCATAAAACACAATATGTTAATAACAATCAGCTTGCATAAAGCCCCATGCACAAATATAATTCCACATAAGCAACATCTGAACTTCTAGAAACTCAGTTCTGACAATCTTATAAAAGCTGAAATTGCACAGACAACACCAGTGCAGCATAAATTCGCCATACTAATAATCTATATTATCTGACACTTACCATTTGCATTTGAAGACTTCAAAGCAGGTGGCGGCGGTGCTTGATAAAGGGGAGGAACATGCCCACCACCATATAACTGCATCAAGAGCCCATCAATAATCATCCACAACAAGCCATCATAATTATATTTCTATTGCTATCCCGAGAGCTAAAAAATTGGAAAGCAAACAATCATGAATGACGCCCTTGTCCATTCAGAAGCTAAAGGTTTTTCAGTAGGTCAGCAGGTTATATGATAAGAAAGACTCCATTCATCTGGCAGAATAAGCTGGAGCCTGGCTGCTGGGTACTCATGACTTCTCTCAGTAAACAATCACAAATGGTCCAATAGATTTCGTACATCACTGGAAAATCTCTCATCATGTTGTCCATCCCAATAAAAACGTAGTCAGTACTTGCTTCGAATAAATGATTCGCATAACGGCAATAAATCTAAGTTCCAACTCACTGGGCCAGGAGAGCTTCTCCGCCGGTGACGTCCAGAATCATCCACGCGCATCCGCTTGGAGGACTTTTGCAAAAACCAAGAGGATTGCAAACTTATCACATCATACAAATATTTTCCTGACCTGTCTAAATTTTCAAAACTCCAGCCAAGTATACAAGGCCAGCAGAAACAATAAATCTACAAACAAAAAGCCAGGCACGCTTAATTCCATGCTTTACGACTGACCTGTTGTTCATATAAATTTGCTCCTGCAAAAGCACTATAAGCATCCAATGTGGATGGTTCATACCGACCAAGGTCAAAAGCAGAAGAACCTCCCAAAGGAAGCTGCGCATACAATAAAATTTCAAGTAAAAAGTTATAACACTTAAATATGGAATTAACTATCTGAGACATAACAAGTGAAACATGGAAATAAAAAAATTGTGTAAGTAACTCCTCTTGCTGAGACATAGAAAGTTTACTTTCAAGTGAAACATGGAAATAAAAAAATTCATGTAAGTAACTCCTCTTGTAGAAATCAAGTCCTTCTACCCACAATACCATTATGCGAGCGAGATCACTTCCAAAGCAGGTTACAGGTACAGAAACATCAATAAAATGCAGCACATTAGTGGAATCCTACCTCCGTCCAGATCTCATTACCTTTAGTAGTATTGAAATAATGAGTTGTATAGGAAATTTAAACAAGATGCTAAAAGCTATATTTAATATTCAAGTGGACCTCTCCTGGCTCATAAAGTCTTCTGCTACAGTAGTCAGGCCAGCCTCAAAGTCGATTCGAGATTGGACTAGCTGATATGATGCTTGGTAAGATATTCTTACTTCGTGCACATGCTATGTCCCAAAACAATGATGCCTGCCGAGAGACAGCTCTTCCTACTATTGACAAGAAAGATTGATAATCATCTCATTTTTCATGGCTTGCACAAAGATGTGCTTAAGCTGAAGTGTGAAAATTCAGGCTTAAAAACTGTCAATGTTGCAGTGTTTCAATTTTGCACTAAAGTGTGCCATCATCCCCAAAAATCAATGGACACCTTATATTCCAAGCAATTACCCTATGAATATGGGAAAACTTCTTAACTGCAGCCAAGGTCGTATGGAGAAACGTTTTACAACTACAAGTATAATGAGAATATGAGAAATGCCAACAATAAAGCAAAAAGTATTAACAGCTTTGAGTGCAAGTCCAACCAGAAATACAAAAAAAAAGACCCACTTCAAGATATGAGCATGTAACAATAGATGAATATAACAGCCAACTTGTCATTTTGAAGCATCAAAATCTACGGCCCCTCAAAAATACAGGCACTGTGTTAATGCACAAGTGGGCCCAAGACATACATGACATTTGGCCTGAAACTTTTCAGATCAAATAAAGAAAGGTATTTCAACAAAACATCTATGCATCGCAAAGCTAGAACCTGCACACTCCCCATTCACATCTGGCCATTTACTGTGTGATTCGGGGGAAGTAGGGTGTGGGGTTTTCACTGTCTATCCTCGGCAGAATTGAGCTACATACATACATATTGAATCTGTCAGGCAACTCTCAGACGAATGCACTGATCTTTAAAACCAGTGACGCAATGAGAAACACAAAATGCCATACCAAGCATCATGCACGAATGCAAAAAGGCATACATATGTGAATCTAAATGAGAATGGACCTTGCATATACATATTCCCCCATGTACAGGCAACTCTGGCAGCTATGCATGTCAGATAATTCAAATACTCATAATTTATATTTAGAGAATCTTTAATGAAACAAACTATTATTGTACGGAGGAACTCCTCAATTCCAAAATCACATTGTATTAAGTTGGATACAAGCAATAAAATTCTATCCCTATGAAGTGCAATATGCTCATGAAGACCAAGTTTAAAGTAGGATAATACATCACGTACAACTAGCTCTTCAGCTACATAAATTTTAAACACTATGTGGAAACTACAGGAGGTCAAGGTGGATTTAGTGTAGTGTTTCTGAATCGATTCAAATCGGCCATTCGAATTTGTGCAATGGTACTTACAGGCTACAAGCGCTAAAAGCTATAGATTACTGATCATTGCTTAAAAGGTACTTCAAACTTCAAAGATTGACGATGGTTATTGTTGATTGTTGCAGAAGTCTGAAGAATTGGCTACTTTAAAGACCTGGTTATTGTCTACTGTTGCAAACAAAATAAAACAAGTTTTTTATTATGGATTCAATTGCCAGTTCAATCGGCTGAATTGGAATGAGATTTGAGTCGCCAATTTGTGAAACTATTATTTAGAGGCAATAGCTCAAGCAGCAAACACTATAATTACAAAAAACACGGAAACAGAGACATGGTGTTTCATGATCTCAAGGAAAAAATTTCAAAATGCTAAGAAAAAACAATGAAGCCATAGTTGCTTAGGATTTCTAGAAACGTGTTTCTGAAACACGTTTCTGATTTGGGGGAGCATTTCTTGGAAACTTTTTTTTTTTTGTGTGTCGACAATATGGGTAAGAATAATTAAAGCTCTAATTAAGGGCAGTAAGAATAATTAGCTAAACTATAGTAAGAATAATGTTTTACAGATATTTGTGGGCATTAATTAAAAAGTTTGCCATGATTTTGATGATATCTGATCTTTTTTCTGTTCAGCAATTCTGGTCCCAGAAACACGTTTCTTTCTGGGTCATACAACATCCAAAACTTAAATGCTACGTGCAAAAAAGTCTGTTTACAGAGATGAGACCTCTCAGTCAATGTGAAGAAAAGGCTTGATGGAGTAGGTCTGCAGGATGGAAAAGAGTTCTGAAGAAACTCCAGGAAAGAAATGACAAGGTCCAACAACATGGCAATGGTATTCATAGTTGCACCACGTTTCCAGAAACGCAGTTAGAAGCGCGTTTCTGGTTTTTTACAGCATTTCTCAGAAACGTGATTTTTTATTTGTGTGGGCAATATTGGTATCAGATTAAAGCTCTGATCAAGGGCATTACAATTTACATCTGTAGGTTGCCATGTGTTTTGGTCACAGTTGGGTTGGTCAGAGCATGGTTTAAACCATAGATCCAGCAGTACCAGGATCCGCAGATCCCGGTACCGCGGATCCATACTGATCCGCGGTACCGTACCGCGGATCCATACTGATCCGCGGTACCATAATATATAATTATTATTTTTTTTTAAAATTTAGTGGGCAATATGGGTATCAGCTTGAAGCTCTTGACGAGAGCAGTGCATTTATGCAGGTTGCCGGTGCTTTCAGCTACAAAATGTATTAGACAATTAAATAATGCACCTCTCAGTTTAGTAATCACTAGTTAATTGTGAGCTCAGATCTGTAAGGCCCCCGTTATGAGAAGAAGCCAATACTGAGCACGGTTGTTAGTATAGGGTCTACTGTGAGATCATGATGGTTATGAGATTGCTAGATTACAGTTTCTATATAGCAACAAGTCTTGGGGGGTTTGGGGGGCAGGGCCCCCCAACGGCGGGGTCTGGGGGCTGCCGGTAGACCCCAGCCCCGACGATACGACCTCTTTATGATTTGGCCTTCCGACTCCCTGAGCGAAAACACACTTTTTGGTGTTTTGCATCCCCTTGGTCCTTTGGCTGTTCGCTCTCGTCAGAACCGGCAACCTGCATAAATGCACTGCTCTCGTCAACAGCTTCAAGCTGATACCCATATTGCCCACTCAATTTTTTAAAAAAAAAAATATTTATATATTATGGTACCGCGGATCAGTATGGATCCGCGGTACCGGGATCTGCGGATCCTGGTACTGCTGGATCTATGGTTTAAACCATGCTCTGACCAACCCAACTGTGACCAAAACACATGGCAACCTACAGATGTAAATTGTAATGCCCTTGATCAGAGCTTTAATCTGATACCAATATTGCCCACACAAATAAAAAATCACGTTTCTGAGAAATGCTGTAAAAAACCCTGGTACAGTGGATTTTTGGGCGGTACCATAATGGCGGTACCACGTGCCACTATGGTTTAAACCAATTTTTAGGGCAAAAACTACACATAATATGATTTTTTTTTGGCATGTTTCTGGGCCCAGAAACGCGTTTCTAGAAAGATTTTTGCCCAAAAATGCGTTTCTAGGCAACTATGATGGTATTAGTGCCAAGCTTAGTTGCCCGTTCTGGAACGGAACGCGCTCCGTTCCGAAACTGGACCCTCAAAATATATATATATATATATATATATATATATATATTCGGTTTTTTACAAAGGAAAAATAAAACCACTGAATAGAATAACCACTGACAATCACAGGGGGGGCATAGTGGTGTAGGGATTCGTATGGAAGCCATTTAAGGAGCATCTTGTATGAGATAAGATTGAACACACAAACAGGATCGTTCACAAGGCTTCTTGCTTTCTTTCCGCAAGCTCACCATCGCTGGGAACTCTTGGACCACGTCCATGATGTGCAGATGTGCCCCATGCGATGGTTGAGTAGAGTCATATCTCAAATATGTCAATCATCGATGTACAGAAAAGTCTGCTCAATTTCAAGGAAGAATTGCCTTAGTAGGCTTCAATTTCCAGAAGTTTCTTGCCGCCATATGAGAAACTCACTGTCACTGGAGCTCATCGCCTCCGTGAAGCTTCCTTCCAGAGTGCCTTATGGCTTCCATGGCACCTTCTTGTCCTCGTTAGAAGTATGACAACTATCTCTGAAAGGCAGAATGCGCGGGCCAGCAGGGTCGTTTTACAAATTTTTTAAACTTACAAAAAATCGTTCCAACCCAATACGTTCCGGAACGTACGGAATGGACGGAACGGAACGTTTTGACCCATTTTGGTCGGAACGGGCTTCTAAGGTGCCAAGAAGACAATCTAAGTGTAGCTAGCGAATGGAAGTCAACAAGCAAGGAAGCTAACTGGTCGCATGAGATGACGCCATTACTCCAAAGCTTTTAAGAAGTTTGAAACTTGCGATAGTCCAAAACCGAAAACACATGCCTCACATATTAGCTTAGACTCAGAGCCTTAGAATAACGTATTTCATGACTACAGAGTTGAGAGTTCAATTTTTTCAACAATTGTAGGGGAAAGTTGCTAACTAGGTTTTGAAACAATGAATGACAATGAGCAAGAAGAAAGAAAAAATATAAATAATAATAATAATTCAAATAAAATAAAATAAAAAATAAGGACCATAATATGTAGATAAGAGTTATTGAGACATAGACAAAATCCAAAATACTAGAAACAAGGTGGGCTCCTTAACTCCCCACTTTTCAGAATTCTATTATTAATCATCATCAACATACCAAAAGCTGACCAAAGTGTAATAGATCCCAACACCACAGTAGGGCCAACACTAACTGATCCACCCAACCTTGCCTACTCCCTGATATAGAGTAAGCCCCTCCTAGCCCAGTGTGAGGACTGGTAGCATGCTACTGCCAAGTGTCGGCCACGTGGCACTGACGTGGCCGACTGCACGTCGGGACCCAACTGGGGGCCCTATCCTGCTGACAGGGTCCCTAGGCTGTGTTAGGCCCGCCATGGCTATAGACCGTGCTGGGGCACACTACTCACACTGTCTTGCCCTGTTGGTCATGTACGCTGGACGCGACCCTGACTGTGGTATCTGACCTATCTGTGTTCTCTAGGGTTCGGCACTGGTTACGAGCTCGTAACACTCCCTCCCCCTTAAGAACCGTCTTGGTCCTCTAAGACAAAGTCTGGAAAAATCTTGCGAAGGACGTTGCCTCTTTCCCAAGTGGCATTCTCAACAGGCTGATCATTCCACTTAACCAGATATTCTCGGTATAAAGTATGACGAGTCTGCGTCTCTCTACTATCAAGAATCTCCTCTGGTTCATGTGGAGGTTGTTGAGGATCCAATGGGAGAACTAGAACACTGTCCCCTACCAGATTGTTTGATCTGGTTAAGGCTTTTCGTAACTGACTTACATGAAAGACTGGAAAAACCTTACTGCTGTGTGGGAGTTCTAGTTCATAGGTGACCTCGCCTAGTCTCCTACTAATGGTAAAGGGACCACAATACCTTGGAGACAACTTAGCACACACTCCTGATTTGAGGGTTTTAGAGTCAACTGGGACTCTCAAGTAGACTTTCTCACCAGTGGAGAACTGCACATCCCGTCTGTGTGGATCTGCATAATGTCTGGCTCGATCTTGGGACTGTCTAATGTTACGCTTAGCATGTTCTATCATCTGGTTTAGGTCCTCTAAAAAGTTTCTGGCTGCTTCAACTTTTTCTTGTTTAAACCCTACAGCTGTGGGTGAGCGTGGCTGAAAACCGTACATCAGTATAAATGGGCTGTATCCCGTAGCTGAATGTTTGGTACTGTTGTAAGCAAACTCTAATATCGAGAGATACTCCTCCCAATTAGTCTGCTTCTTGCTGACGTATGCACGAAGCATATCCTCCAGCACTTGATTTACCCTTTCTGTTTGACCGTCCGTCTGTAGATGGTCGGTGGTACTCATATTAAGTTTAGTATGGAGATGATGGAATACTGCCCTCCAAAAATTTCCAGTAAACTTACTGTCCCGGTCGCTGACTATGCCGGAAGGTAGACCGTACAATTTAAATAGCCCGTCTACAAACAACCTCGCTAACTCTGGAGCTCTAACGGTTGTTTTGGTCGGAATGAAATGAGCCATTTTGGTCAGACGGTCAACTGTGACCCATATAGCGTCATTACCCTTTTGGGTTTTAGGCAGGCCTACTATAAAATCCATGGAGATACTCTCCCATTTACCAGCTGGTATTTCTAAGGGATGCAACAACCCTCCTGCCTTTAAACGCTCTGCTTTATTTACTTGACATTTCTGGCAACTGGTTACATACTGGTGGACGTCCTTTTTCATACTAGGCCAGAAAAATTGCCTACGAAGAAGCTCATAGGTCTTCTGTATCCCTGGGTGTCTCGCGCTAGGATTGTCATGACATTCATATAGGACCTGCTGCCTATAATCCTCTGAATTGGGGACACATACTCTATCTCTATAGAGCAAGTACTCATCCTGAATGGAATACTGTTTCCATTTGAAACCTTGAGTCAACTGACCCTCAACCACTGGGGTTTGCTTGGGTAATACAGGCTCAGAATCCTCAACGTCATCTGACGACGTATACTTGGACTCATCAACGGAAGCTGCCGTATTCTTGGATGAACTGGCACCAGCCCCGAGAACTGGTTCTGGAGTCTGTAACTGTCTGTTCTGGACTGAGTTCCAGATAATAGAGAAGAATGCATCATGCTGGCATTTCCCTCTCGAGGACTCGAGTAACTCATTACGAATCTGAGTAAAACTCAGCTCGTTTATCATAGGCATTCTGCTAAGGGCATCTGCTACTGTATTGAATTTTCCACGCCTATATCTGATAGACATGTCAAACTCTTGCATCAACTCTGCCCAACGAGCTTTCCGACCTCTAAGCTCAGGTTGATTGCAAAGGTATCTGAGACTCTCATGGTCTGTCAGGACCTCAAAGTTGGCACCATACAAATAATGCCTCCAAGTCTTAAGGGCATGGACTATAGAAAAGAGTTCCTTTTCATAGGCACTGTACCTAGTCTGAGCTGGCTCGAGTTTTTTACTCTCGAACGCAACTGGTCGTCCACCCTGAGTTAGCACAGCACCTACTGCAAAGTCGCTAGCATCTGTTTCGACCACAAATGGCTGATTGGGGTCGACGACTTTTAAAACTGGTGCTGTAGCTAAGGCTGTTTTGAGAGCATCAAAGCTCTCTTGCTGCGCGGACTCCCAAATGAACTCCTTTCCCTTCCCCTTAAGGAGATTTGTCATAGGGACTGCTATCTGAGCATATTCCTTGACAAATCGTCTGTAATATCCCGCCAGACCAAGAAAGATCTGAAGTTCCAAAATATTCTGAGGTCTCAGCCAACTGAGTATGGCTTTAACCTTATTTGGGTCCATCTGAAGAGATAATGTGACCCAAATATGCTACTTCTTCAACGAAGAATTCACACTTGGATTGTTTAGCATAGAGCTTATGCTTTCTAAGCAGTCGACACACCTTTCTGAGGTGTTTTAGATGCTCCTTCCTCGTTTTGTTGTAAACGAGGATGTCATCTAGAAATACGACTACAAACTTACCCAAGTATGGTCTGAGGACACTGTTCATCAAGGTCATAAAGGTAGCTGGAGCATTTGTGAGCCCAAATGGCATCACCTTAAACTCATAATGACCGTGACGAGTCCTAAAAGCTGTTTTCGAGACATCTTCCGATTTTATACGAACTTGATGATATCCTGATCTGAGGTCTATTTTACTGAAAAACTTAGCCCCGTCGAGTTGATCAAACAACTCGTCTGCCCGAGGCATAGGGTTTTTATTCTTAATTGTGACTTTATTGAGGGCTCTGTAATCTACGCAAAGACGCATAGACTCCTCTTTCTTTTTCACCAATAGGACTGGTGAGGCCCATGGTGAACTACTGGTCTAAATTTGGCCTTTCCCAAGATAGTCTGTTAACTGCCTAGTTATTTCTTCATCCTCTGTTCGGCTCACCCGATACGGAGGTTTAGAAACAGGTGCTATACCTGGTACTAGGTTTATTACATGATCTACCTCTCTGCTAGGTGGTAAACCATGTGGTAAATCTTCAGGAAAAACGTCTTTAAATTTAGACAACAAAGTTTCTAATTTACTGATTTTCTGCTGAATAAAACTGGAAATAGAAACTTCAGGAATAAACTGAAAGTCACATAAGAATACCTGATGGTCTTCGTCTCCGATTAGCTGACAGAGCTCTGAACTACAGACCATAGGGCTGTTGGGAACATCATGCTCCCCATGCAACTGGATCTCTCGGCCTTTATGTTGAAAGCTGAGGGTGTTCTCCTGATAGTTTCTGTGGAGGGAAGGTCCTAAACTGTAGAGCCAATCTCTCCCGAGAACAATGTCTGTTCGATCCAGGTGCATTATCTGAAAGTTTATTTCATCTTGGTACCCCTGAATACCAAGATTTAACTTACTTACCATAGTTTCCCATATTTTTTTATCTTCACCCTTAGCTAATGAAACTATGTACCTATGCTGACTAGGTACTTCTGGCAGTTTAAGCTTTTTAACCAGGATGTGGTTGATGAAATTATGGATTGCCCCATCATCAACCATGACTCTTACTGACTAGTTACCAACTTTCCCATGCATACGTACTAGGTCATGCGGCCCAGAGCTGAAGGGCCTCGCTAGCATTGCAGAGGTCAGCTGGCAACAGTGTTCATGATCTTCATGATACACTTTGATCTCGGAAGCTGCTGAGTCACTGGGGAAACATACAGTCTGAACAAGATGAACTTGTTTTTTATCTTTTTTAGTGAAAGGCCCCTTGGGACACTGTCTGACTGTGTGTCCCTTGCCCATACACACAAAGCACAAACGTTCTTGTTTGGCTTTCTCAAAATCATCTGGTTTTAAGGGCTGTATGAGTGAAGGGCGTTTCTGAGGAGCTTCACCTTTAAATTTATCTTCTTTCTTTCTTTTTAAAAATTTCTTTTTAAATTGAAAGTCTTTCTGAGAAGGCTGCTCAGAGAGTGGCTGTTGTCTCGCCCTCTTCCTACCCACTGAATCATCATAGATTTGAGCATATCTGAGAGCTTGCTCAAGGGTAGTAGGCGAGTTTCTCTGGACCTCTACTTTATATTTATCTTTGAGGCCACGGACAAATCCCCTGATTTTCTGATAGTCATCCATATTTTTAATCTTTGAAATTTCTTCTCGATACTGCGAGATATATTGGATGAGGGACTTGTCCATTACTGTTCTTTCCCAGGCTTCCCAGGCTCTATCAAGTTCATTCTCTGGTAGAAATTCTCTTAGGAAAGCTTCTTCAAAAGCTTTCCATGACCGGGGAGTCTGCCCAGTCTCCTGGAGGTTTAACCACCACTTATAGGCCATAGGCCCTAAGGAAAGACTGGCCTCAATAGCTTGCAAATGGTCAGGGGTCTGTTTAAGAGCATGAATGTTCTTCCATTTGCTGAGGAAAGTTTGTAGAATATCTGCATTTCTATCCTTCTCTTCCCCATTAAAAGTAGGAGGTTTTAAGTCTTTAAAAACACTGGGGTCAGATTGTAAAGTCTCACCCGAAATTGATGGAAGTGGAGAAGGGGATAACTGAGAAGTGGAGGGAAGGCTTCCTTTCGCGGAACTCAAAATCAAGTCTTTGAGTTCAACGAACGAGTCGTCCACACTGGACTTGAAATTGGCTAATGCCAACTTCAGTTCATCCACTTCTATTACCAATTGGAGGAACTGCTCCTTGGTAACCAGTTCGTCGAGTTCTTCGGCGAACTGTTCCTGTTCTTCTACTTCCATGGGTTCCTTCCCTTTTCTGTAAGCCAAGGCTTCTGTTTCAAGTTCGTCGAAGCCTCTCTTCGGGGGTTGATCAGGTCCCTGAGGAGTGGTCATCTTCGGAACTGAAAGAGAGCTACCTTAACTTTTGAAGGAAAAAAAAGTCTAAAAGACTAATTTACAACTGTACAAGGGAAAGGAAAGATGACTTAGCTGTTTCTGAGGACTGTACTTCCAAAGAAACAATGAAGAGGAACCCTCTCAGCTCTTTTACCCAAGATTTCAGACCTGCTGTCCCGGAAAATGCCAGTTTGAAGCTTCAAAACGGTACCAAATTTCCCGGTTCTTGAGTTGAGTAGCTAACTGATCTGATTTCAGGTGTGGGGCTCCAACAAACCGAGTAAAAACCGGAAATTTACAAAAGGAAATCCGGAATTTTTGAAGTCCTTGCCCTCGCTGGTTGGACAGCAACCTATCCGGCCCGATTTGTCCAATTTACAGCTCTAAATCACCTCAAATCTCCGATTTACTCTCAGCCTGTAGGTCGCTGGTCTGTAGCAAGCAAGTCTGAAACTCAGACTCCTGAAAAACTTCTGAAAAACAGGGTTAAATTCTGAGATTTCTACCCTACTGTCCAGCGCTGGCCCTGCTACAATATTTCAGATTAGAACTCCTCCTAATCTACTCAAAACTTCATACGAAACTCAGATTTGAGGGCTGATTATACAGCGATGGACCTGCTCTTCCCTTCCTCATGAATTTCCACTCAGATCATAGTGATCTACACTCGAAAATCAGAGAGGGAAACTGATTTTTCAGCACTGAAGCTATTCTAAAATATATGCTTCCAAACTACTGAGAAATCCAGCAAATTGGAGGATTAGAAAGCTGATCCTACAGCGATTTTCCTCCTCTATTCTTTTCTGAGAATCTCCCAGATCTTTCCTATCTTCTGATAGCTTTCTCTACTACTGCTCCTGAACTCCCTAGGATGGAGATGGCTCTGATACCAGTGTAATAGATCCCAACACCACAGTAGGGCCAACACTAACTGATCCACCCAACCTTGCCTACTCCCTGATATAGAGTAAGCCCCTCCTAGCCCAGTGTAAGGACTGGTAGCATGCTACTGCCAAGTGTCGGCCACGTGGCACTGACGTGGCCGACTGCACGTCGAGACCCAACTGGGGGCCCTATCCTGCTGACAGGGTCCCTAGGCTGTGTTAGGCCCGCCATGGCTATGGACCGTGCTGGGGCACACTACTCACACTGTCTTGCCCTGTTGGTCATGTACGCTGGACACGATCCTGACTGTGGTATCTAACCTATCTGTGTTCTCTAGGGTTCGGCACTGGTTACGAGCTCGTAACACAAAGATAAAACCAAAAGAGTCTAAAATAGTTCCAACTTTTCTCATGATTTTCTTATATGAGTAACCCTTACGGAGTAACAAAATGATTAGATTGCTCGACTGGTCTACAAAAGCATCTCTACTAGTACAAAGACAAGAAAACCTGTATAATTGAGAAGTGATCGCTCCATATTTAAACAGAATCAGAAACATTTGAAGAAATATGAGGCATGCAAATAATGTTCAAGAGTATTCTGGATTCAGCCTTTTATCAAAAATATCAACCAATAACCTGACCATAGTTGCGCGTTTCTAGAAACGCATTTCTGGATTTTGGTAGCATTTCTCATAAATATGTATTTTTTTCTTTTGATTTTTTGGTGGGCAATATGAGTATCAAATGAAAGCTCTGATTAAGGGCATTACATCTGTATAGGTTGCCGAATGTTTCGGGTACAGGATGGTCTAGTTCAGGTGCATTAACTCCTAGATCACACTTTAGCTCCTTTAATATAAAAAATTATAAAAAAAATTGGAATGTCCCACTACCTACCCCTCATGATCCCTCTTGCCCAGTCCTAATTTGTTCCCATTGCCAATTATTTGCCCTCCAGAAGCTTATCGAGGATCATTCACAATACGACTTTTTTTTTTTTGCTTGTCCCTATTTTATCTCATTGCCTTGACGGCTTGAACTTAGCAAACTCATTTTAAATTTGGCAAAATCTCTAAATAGCATTTTGGACACTAGAACAACATAATTATACCCATAGTAACATCATAACTAAATGGGCCCCCATTGTAAAAAAAAAAAAATTATATTATGTTTTTTTTAACACGTTTCTATGCACGCGTTTCTGAGAAATGCAGTTTCAGAAACGCATTTCTGTGCAACTATGAACCTGACCTAGCCTGCCTTATAGAAAAGTCTAAAAAATTGCCTTATCATCACTAGTTGTACAATTAAGTTCACATGAATCTTTAGGATAGATTCCTCTGCTAAAAGCGCTAGGTCTTTATAGAAAACTACCAAAATCAGAAAGATCGGGAAGAGGGATTTTTTATTTTTAACTAGGTCCTAAAATCCTCCAAAAAAGAGGGTCTTTGGCTGTTGTAAGCAGCCAAAGCAGCTCGCACTCCAGATTGTTAGGTAACATGTTTCAAAGATATGATAATCTATGGAATGGTAAGCAGAATTTTTGTTCCTAATGTAGTATCTTGTAGACTTGTATAGTTGCATCTTCCATTATAAGACTTTCTTTGAATTAATGTTATCCATTTGAGATTTGTCTTGTATTTGAATTTTGACTTTCTGCTTTGAATGCAAGATGCACTCTAACCAACCCCATTTTAATGTGATGATTGCTCACGGGTAATTCTTTCATACATATTACAGCTTATGTAACAAAACAAGAATTCAAATGTGAACTACTCGAAAGTGGGAAAAATGTTCCAAACGTCTGGAAGAAATTTCTCCAAAAGTTCGGAAAACGTTTGAAACATTTTGCATTTGATTGTTCAAACATTTAGTTGCAGCTATGAGTAAGATGAAAAAACAATATTTTCCAATGCCATATTGATACAAACTTTCGGTTTGTATTACCCCCCTAAACCACCCTTCCAACACTTATTCACGAATCACAATGCCCCATCGTTGAGTAGAGCCATTCACTAAGTCCACTATGACACCAAATTGGATAGAGGAAAG
The DNA here is from genome assembly GCA_029204225.1 of Diphasiastrum complanatum. Taxonomy (NCBI): domain Eukaryota; kingdom Viridiplantae; phylum Streptophyta; class Lycopodiopsida; order Lycopodiales; family Lycopodiaceae; genus Diphasiastrum; species Diphasiastrum complanatum. Next base: position 39,566,610 of record CM055112.1, on the reverse strand, counting down.
ACAAATATCTACTTACATCTCGAATCCGTGACCGAAGATACTTAGGAGGATGGAAATAGCGGCATGTTTCACGATCACACTTCCCGCGTACAAAATCTTGGCACACCTGCCAGAAGAAAAAATACATTTTATCCTTCATAAATGAACAAGAAAAGCTAAATCAGTAGGAAAATGTAGCAAATGTCAATAAAGATTCTGATATTTACCATTCATCCCATGATAAAAAGTCATGGAACCTCAGTGCTCTAAAAACGTCAATACAGATTGGAGAATACATACAATGACATAATCACCGTCACCAGCAGAAGGAGTATGATGAGCATAACGACAATCTTCAGCGTCACGATTACATCGTCCACGAACAAAGTCTCTGCATACCTGAATAACATGAAAACGACCAACTTGTATATCCTTCTGGTTTAACTTTTCAAGAAAAGCAGCTGCACTACATGTCTTTCGTTCAGTATGCAATAAAACTTATAAGAATTTTCCAACGACTAAATGGCATGCTATAGATGTTGGAGTAGACCTTAATTTGCAGCCCTTGTGCCTCAATCTCACAATCCAAGCTCTTTATGATACACTGTAGTGTCCCTTCTTTAGCTGTTAAGATCTAAGGAATACCTAAGTAACACGTATACCACAAATGGCCAGGCATAGGCCATATCAATGAGCAATTAAAGAGCAATCCGTCCGACAACAAGTGCCACGTTGGAAACCCCGTCCATAGCATTTTTGGGTCAGTTCAAGCTTGATATTGGGCCGACAATGCTCAAAATTGTCACCTAGCTTGCAAGGAAACCTTGTGAAAGTCTTCAATTGCTCAAGTGCTCACCAACAGTAAGAGAAACATTTACCGAAGGAGCAGCTTTGTTTGTTCAAAACTTCCAACAAAGTAATTAGAGGCATAGATACCCATTCCGTTTGAGAATGTGTATAGAGTGCGCATTCCGAAACAGAACGTGCTTAAAAGAGGGAAAAAATTTGGAACGTTTCTTTTGTTTCTTACAAATTTTCTTAAGATTAGTGATAAATAGGGAAAAATGTTAGGGGCATAGATGCACTGCGTTCCAGAACATAGAGTTTTGATCAAGTTCCAGAAATTTCGGAACGTTCCTTTCCAAAACGTTTTTTTTTTAAGGAAATTTCTTTAGGTGTCTTAGAAAAGAAAAAAAGGCCATAAAAAGGCATCTAAAACACATTTGAATACCTTGTATTAGATAATATTCCTTGTACTTATCTTCTGAACATTCACCAAAAGACTTGAATTGAGACTCCGTTTGATTTAAACAAGATTCAAACGATTCAAATTGAGTAGTTTTTCCTTAAAAAAATAGTTGCTAAGACTTGTTAGGCTTTCTGGAATCAAGATGTAAGAACATGTTAAAAACATTATTTTTACTGACAATACTAAATAGATGTGCAGAAGCAAGATAGGTGATACAGTGACTAATATCCCAAATTCTAATCACTTGTAAGTTGTAACATACAATTACACAAATTTTGAGCAATCCTATCGACTGTGCATACTACATAGGTCAAACTAGTGACATTTATGAGCTAGATTTCCAAAACAGATTCATACTTTGGGCAAAATTTTCAATAGGACTAATTAGAATTAATTCCGAGAGCTTTAAATTGCCACTCTTTGTGACTGTGCTCAAGCATCCATCTCTTCTAGTGAATGATGACGTTGCCAACATATTTAGAATCTGTCTAAATTTTAATGATTAATCTGGTTCTTTTATGGACATAGTTCACAGGGCAGCCCCATAATTGTAAGAGGGAACCGTGCATTTAAACATGCAGGAAGTTTTCTTTTTCAGGGATCCAACATTCCGGAACGCTCGTTCCCGAACACTATGCCTCCGGAATGCTGTTCCGACGCAACTTAGGTTAAGGGCCATTGAAAATTCAGATTGGCATACTAAAATTCCAAATTGGCAAAATTTCAGAATTATGCAAGACATGCATTGACTATTCTCACTCTATATTGCATAGTATTGGCATAGTTCTGCAAGATCTTACGTAGTATCCAAGCATTATAAAACACTGAATGATTCCCCAGCACACCGAATGTTTGGTCTTCCAAGCATGCAAAAAAGGCTAGATGTACATCCTTTTACAGCTGCCCATTTTAATCTCTACATCTTGATTCTTGGCATATAGTAGTGTCTATTTTTAAGACCACAATCATGCCTTTTTTGTAAGTTGACAATGAATGATACAGTCTTGCACTTGACATAGAGAACTGAAGATAAAAGACAGCGACAATATGAGGGTCAGATGCAGAGACAATTTGAAGATATGATGCAGCCACCTGCAGATTTGAAACACTCTTATACATGTACGCAGATGAGATATAGACTATTAAAGAGGAGTCACAGGGTGTTCCAAATCAGATACAGCCACAATATCAGAATGTTGTCCAAAGACCTGATAACCCCAAGTAAAATTTTGAATTGGTGTTGTTTAAACACAATTTTTAGGGAAAGGATTTTTTTTCAAACAAAAATCTATATTTTAAATTTAAATAAAATTGATTACTTAGTATTTAAAAAGACAAATAATAATAATAAATAGATAGATAAGCTCATTCCGAAAGTATGGAACAGGTATCTATGTTAGAAGAGAGTTGTCTACTCATTAATCAAGTTCTTATTTGCCTAACAATGAATGCAAACTTTAACTAAGATGGATAGAAGCAAAACAGGTGAACATATCTTTTCAATGGAAAAGGCTTGTTGGTAAATCCCTAAATTCTAAGAATAGTTGCCCGCTCCGGAATGGAATGCTTTCCGTTTTGAAACGTGGCCCAAAAAAACATTCGTAATTATTTAACAAAGGCCAAAAAAACATTAATTTTTTTACTACCACGTTCCGACCAAGTACGTTCCGGAACGTACATTAGGTTCTGACTAGTTCGGGTCAGAACAGGTTTCTAAACTTCTAAGCATACTTTATCGTAAAACTTACTCCGGCACAAACTGAAAATAACTTTGGTGAAAAGTTTTATTCGCAGCATAGATGCACCTCGATTCTGAATCGTAGTCCGAATCACAAAAAAGAATTTTTATCATTTACTTCTCGCAATTTTTTTGGACCTAAAAACTACTGGAAATGTACTGGAATTGAACTTGTAAGTACTGGAAACCCATTTACTCTTAATGTACGGGAATTAAACTTGTAAATATTAAGAAATGTCTATGTTTTCTCTTTCTACTGATACCCACATTGCATGTATTTACAGGTTCAATTCCAGTACATTCAGGTCCAATTCCAGTAGTTTTTAGGTCCAAAAAAATTTGTGAGAAATTTAAAAAAAAATGCAATTTGCTTCAGCGAATCATGATTCACTGCAGCTACAGTCAACCCTGGATAAATGTTAGGCCTCAGAAGTAGTAGAAAACTAACTAATATAGAGGGTATAGAGGGATAACGATTTGTAGTCAAAAATTTGACAATCCTTGCGTTGCACAACTGCTGGAAAATTGATGATTCTGTGCTGGACCTGGGGGGGGGGGGGGGGGGGGGTGGGCTACAAAAATGGCCTAAAAGAGAAAAATGACTTGTGTGTTGACAGCCCTATTGACGGTTTTGAACGCAGTTTTTATGAATCGCTAAATCCTAAAATGTTGCAGCTCCCATATTTGTGTAAAACAACATTTATCCAGGTCAAATTCTTTAAAGGTGGGAGTAAATTATGTTAACAAATAACAGTTAACACTTTTGTTGTGTAAAATCTTGGGAGTAACAAAAAACTAACTAATAGACAGGGTTAACACATATAGAGCTAACGTTTATCCAGGGTTGACTGTATGATTTGCGGGTATGGCAAACCAAGTCAACACTTATCATTTTTCAGATGGCAACTGATAAACGATGTTTGTTCAACACCAAGTCAAACTTCGAGGGAAATAACTAGCTGATCTTTCCAGTGCTCAAAGCTTTGGAAGTGTACATAAGGGTGCAAACAACTAGCTTGAGGTCTTTCCAGTATTGAAAGCTAATGGAAGTGTAATAAGGGTGCAAACCTGGCTGAACCTATACCATCAGCTTTAAATATCAATTAGGGTCTCACAACAATTGCATGTCATTTTATGCTCAAAATTCATGCTTTCAATCACTTATCGCACACCAAATATTAATGAATGATTGAAATTTCATTATCTCTAAAAAAAATTCAGGAACTTCAGGATACCTATACACGTGAAATTTCAATGAGTGTACTGGTTGGGTCTTCAGATGACTGCAAACTCAGAAACTTCAATTCAAACCAGGTACTAACTCCAATTTGTAAAGAGTAAACTCTATTTTTGTTGCACATTTCAAAATGTGTCCAACATTTTAGAAACCTTAGGTTACAGATAACTCATGTGCAGGACATGACTTGCAAACCTCAATAGAAGGTCTTGCGGTTGTCTTTAAAGAGGATGGAACTACAACAGGTAACGGAGGTGGAAGCCGTGCAGGAGGTACAAGAATATTTGAATGTCTCATCTGTTCATACGAATAACACCTGCTTCACATTAGGACAGAAAATTATCCTAATCTGAACAAAGAAACATTCAAATACAGATTTGAAATCACCCAGTCAGCAAACACGATCTGCAGAAGTGCTGTCAAGGAAAATTCTACTATTAGAGCTTCGCATTGCAACACACTTCATCTGAACGATATCTCGATGGAGGTGAAGGAGTGATGCCAACAGCTTCCTGCATCGACCTGAACCAAGAAATCTCATATGACTCAATAATTGAAAACAGAACTGGGAGCCTGCTTCAACTGCAAAAGATGTCAGCCTGCTATGTAAAAAGGCATGCACAAAAAGCACGCACTTCATTTCTGAGCAGTTTTTAGCTATGTGACTAAGCAGGACATATTAGTTTATTAAATGTTTAAGTATACATAGACAGAAATACTGCATAGTACAAGACTAACCATAATTTTAATCATTAGTTTGAACTTTGTATAAAATATCATTTGAAAACTGAGACCCTTGGGTTCCAGCAACTTATTCAATATCTACTTGTAGATTAGAATGTATCCAAATCACAAATTAAATTGTAGAAGTCACTGATGTCATTAGGTAGAGCAGCATACATGCAACACAAAAGTCCAATATAATATATCTTAGTTGCCCGTTCTGGAACAGAACCAAAAAAATTTTCAAAAAAACACGTACTTTTTTACAAAGGAAAAAACCGCGTTACTGTAATATCGCATAACATCGCTCTTTCTGCCGTTTCTCTACTGCGCCTCAATTCTGTGCTTTTTGTCTAGAAATTTGAAGCTTTAATTTTGCTTTGCTCAATTATAAGGTATGGTCTGTTTAGGTAGCCAATAATCCCTCGGGAAATTTAAATCAATGCCCTGGAGCAGCACATTACGAACCTCTTATCCCCCTCAACTCCATATTTTTTCAACACCCTCTACGATCCATTCCGAGATGGTACTGATTTTGTGCGAGGCTACAACTTCAGTCTTCAGGAAGGTGTGCCTCAGCTCTGATGCAAAGGGGAGTGATGGAGCAAAAATCTGTATACTGAAATTGATTCCTAGCGCATCTGGATATACACATGTGCTGCAGTGGCCACATTGACTCCAAGCGCATCTGTATCAGAAATGAGAATTTGTTCCTACAAATCTGGACGCATTGCAGAGGAGGTAAATTTTTGTTCACGTGAAATAATATCATGCAGATGTTGAATCGTTTATGATTCACAAGCTATGAATACTCAATGTCAGGACATAGATGCGCTTGGAATCAATGTCAGTATACAGATGTGCTTGGCCACTGCAGTTGGATCTCATTAACTGGAATTGCTGGAGCATTCTAGGACCTGTTTTAAAAAAACATTCCGACCCAGTACGTTCCGGAACGTACTGTACGTACGTTGTTACAATCCCTACTTACTGCAAACCTTCAGGTGCCGGTTAACCACAAGAGACCAAACGATTCACGTTCCACCCCGCCGTAGGACCTAATCCAGGTCCACCCTCTGTGCCTTGGCTTCTGACCTATCAAGTTGGATCCGACTTCCATCCTAGACGGTGTCCCATACCACCGTCTAGGCTCTCAGCCATCTCCTGCCTCACACTAGCATTCATCCTGGTCGTGCACACGCTCTCCATCCACCTCCTCCTAGGTAGATAGAATGGATGGCTAATGAGCCCTCCTCCCCCTGTATACTTCCAAGGAGAGAGACTCCTAGCCATGTGCACACCTAGATTTTGACACGTGGCAACCATGCAGGTTCACGAGTCACCGGTCAAGTCTATAAGCCCAGTCATTGTCCAGTCTCAAGTATAGGGTTGGGACCCAAGGGAGTTGGGTCCCTAACATTCCCTCTTCCTTAAAAAATTCCTTATCTAAGGAAGAAAACCAGGGAACCTCAGTTTAAGGTCATGTTCCTTTTCCCAAGTATCATCATCCTCAGAACTTCCTTTCCAACAAACCAAGTACTCAGTTACCTGCCGGTTTCTGAGCCCACATTGACGTACATCAACAATGGCCTGGGGTTCCGAAGGTACAAAGGATGTCAGGTCCTCCACTTTCCACCAAGTCGTTCCTTTAAACGACTAATGTGAAAAACTGGATGTACCTTAACACCTTGAGGAAGTTCTAGCTGATACACATTCTGATGGAGTTTCTTTACTATACGGAATGACCCTCCCAGTCTTTAAAACCTTAAGAGTCTTTTGGGATTATAAGATCCCCCTCCTCGTAGACCCTAGGTTGTCGCTTTTGATTAGCGTAAAACTGGGCTCTATCTTGAGCCATTTTTACGTTCTCACGAGCAACTAGCAACATTTCTTGCATATCATGCAAGAAATCTACTGTTGCTTTAACCTTGAGGCCTTTGAGGCCCACTGAAATGGGAGCCCTAGCCTGGAAACCATACATCAAAGAAAATGGACTAAACCCCATCGCTGAGTGCTTTGCGCCGTTATACGCAAACTCAATCATTGGAAGGTACCTTTTCCAATCCAACTGTCTTCCCAAGTTTGGTCTAAAAGGATGCACCAACTACCTTCATAAACTTGATGAATGAAGTCTTCCATGTTTATATAGATGGATTTGTCGGAAGGACAACCATTCTCGAGAAAATTTTAAAAAATAAACTCTCAAAAATAGTTGGCGAATCCAAGAAACTCCTCAATTCTTAAAACTTGTGTACGTATTAATATCTATTGCCATGAGTCTCAACCTGCATCCAATGGAATTGCATGTGCACTCCCAGTCAAAAAGCTAGTAAAACCTAAAAAGTCCCCATGGGTTTATGCTAACTTTGTCGATGAAGCCTCTCAACTCTCGAAAGAGTCAGTCTTATGTTTAAGTTTGTTAATGTCTTTCCTAAGGAACTGCCTAATAGCATTCCCCCTTCTACAGGTGTTGAGCATAAATTGAGTTGGAGCCTGATACTAAGCCTATCTTTTGTAAGACTAAGTTTGTTGGAGCAAGAAGAAGTTAAGAAACAAATTGAAGAGCTTTTTGAATAAGGGTATTGATATGGAATAAATATCAAGACAATATATTATATGATTACAAAACAATTAGCTATAATTTCATGATTACGCTACCAAAACTGAGTCTCAATCTAGACAATTCTAGACTATCGTCTTGTCATTGACTTTTTGGAATGAGGCAAGGTCGATTGTTGTTGGGCCACAACCACTGCTCATTGTTCTACAGCTCACAAATAGAGAGGGATCCACCATGAGCCTTCTCTATGAGTTCATTAGTGGGTTGGGTGAGCAGCTTGATAGCTACTCAAAGCTTAGTTGCGTGAGGTATATCTTGAATCTTGATTCTAATTTCTCACTACAAATTCCTCAATCTTCGAATCTCGTCTTGTCGTTCAAAATCATATCTCAATCCTGATTTCTTTCATTTTCATTTTAGCACAATTTTTCTCAAGTTTGAACCTTGTGAACCAATGACAGAGTATTAACTATTTCTTGATTCATAGGATTCGGGAGATAAAAGGCCAATGGAAAAAAAGATGGAACTTGTTTCAGAAAACTATACATGGAGATGCCCATTTGCTGCAACCTCTATGGAAAAAATTTGATCATGGGCAATTGCACGACCATGAGCTTGAGGATGGATCATTTGAATACCTGCAAAAGCTTGTACCAGACGTTGAAATGAGCAACAGACCGGCAACAACGAGTTGATAATTTTCGAAAAGACCGGTTGACATTTCAAAGGGACAACAACTTGTGAGAGGAACTGGAGCATCTACACATACACACCAAGAAAAATAAACAAACTTTCCACAAATCAGCTATGAAGGCTAATATACATGCATTCAAACTATGTCTTTTATAAAAGAGGAGGGAGACTAACGAACCATGAAAGTACTTGTTTGTATTTGAGCTTGGAGTACTTGAACTTGAATGTTGAAACTTGCAAGTTGATTGTTGACTTGAGCAGTCTTCGAAGAGTAGCTTCAGTGGCTCTAACGAGGAAACTGAGAAGCGAGGGTGTCTCTATCATATGAGGTGGTGAGGAGGAGGAGGAGGAGGAGGAGGAGCAAACACTAGGAGGACCTAAATATAGTTCATTGTAGAATCTATAGTCAAGAATCTAGGTTAAATTGTCATCTAGATTATGAGTCATGACTCATGACATCAGTTTGAGACTTTTTCATATTCTTTCCTTTCACCCAGCCTATATGGAACATTTGTAGAGTTTGGACAACAAAAATGATTATTGTAGCTTGTCAAGTTTGAAGTTTGAACGATGTCCATGATTTTGCTTTTCAATGTTTTGAATTTGTGGAAGTTGGAACATCGAATCTAGATTCTAGATGATGGAAAATTTGTAGCATCTGGACAATAAAAATGATTATTGTAGTTTGTCAAATTTGAAGTTTAAAGTCCCCCGCCATTGTGACTTTGTGAACACTAACTTGGTTTCAACTTTGTACAAGGGACAGTGAAATGTATGTACTCATTAACAATCTCATATCTATGAGAAACATTGTAGACATGATACATTCGATATTTTTAAGCACTAAATCTAAAAAAAATTGCAAAACCTTTTCCCTCCCATTTTTTTCGAGATGGACCCAATTTTAAACCACAATTCATGCCAATTCGTACGGTTCAAACCTGCCCGATGCTAAACCAAGTGGAAACATACGCATCTCTAAACACACCCAAAGTCACTTCAAGGCAATGCATGAATCATCAAATCTCTTTCACTTTGTGTGTATGATTTCACAACACAGTAGCGTGTGATTTATTCATAGATTCTAGTGTGATTCATTCATCAAGTCCAAGGACTCCATTCACAAAGCGGCCATATAGACACAACTCAAGTTCGTTGAGACATCAACTCAGCAGCCCTATATAGTTATGGACTCGGCTCATTACATTCGCCGCGTCCATTTACATTTACAATTACTTTACTTTATGCATAAGCAGGCCTTGGGCCCTTTTTTATTCATTAGTGACATTCAGACTATATGGTTGGCCTTTGGCCTTATTATTCATTATTAGGCCATTTGGACATATTACTGGAGAGTGGGGGCCTTCTTGGAGCGCACACTATTATCTCTCCCAGTTGGGCCCTAGCCACTAGAAGCTTCCTTTTAGGGCTTCCTCTTGGCTATAAGTAGGGAAACTGTGTCATTTGTCATTCAGCTGATGATATTGATCTCTCTCTTTAGCCTCCTTAATCTCTCTCTTTCCTGCTTTCTAGGGTTGAGTCTTGCTTATGTGCTGCTTTCATAGCTTAAGTCTTGCTTATGTGATGCTTTCATGGCTTAGCTCTAGATCAGCTGTGGCTCTATTCGTAACTTATATTCTCATAGAAACCAGCACCAATACATAAGTTTCGCACTTAATAGATTCAGATCCCACCTTACCAAGTCTCACCAATTCACCATATCTGAACCCTAGTTTGGTGCACTCTAGTCAAGTCTCGCCAATTCACCATATCTGAACCCTAGTTTGGTGCACTCTAGTCTTATCCACGAACATAGAGACGTGACGACCTTCATTGAAACTGATTTGCAGGGAACATAAATGTGAAGTGTTCAATGCAGTAAATTGAATTTAACAATTTGCTTCAAACAAGAAATAATTTGCAAACTTAGAATGTTAAACTAGGGTAGATGTTGACATGTAACTACTGGGCATTAGAGTATATGGTTTGGCACTTTGGCCCTTCAGTTTTTCTTGGGGTTGTTTATTGAGTTGTTATTGAAATAATTACTATTGTGCCCAAGCCAGGTCCTAACCCTAATTTGGGCCTCAGTGATCATCAATACACCTCTAGGATCAATTGTTCATAACTGAAATTAAGATCAATCTAGCATAGCTTCATATTACATTCAGCTTAGATCAACTAGTATACTCATCGAGATTATTACTACATCAATATTTTGCATCAGATTGCTCTTTATATTTGCAGTAGTCTCTCTCTTTACTTTTTGTAGCGTTTATTTGCTCACAACTTTGATGTCTACCTTTGGAATAGCATAAAAATAACAAAATCTTCACAGAAAGACCAAACAGATTAACTTCCTTTGCACAAGATTGAATTGGTTAGTACTTCTCTCAAGGACTAACTTTCAAAACAGCCATCTTAAATAAACAAAAATAACCATAACTATGCAAGTAAATGGAGAGATTATGGAACAACTCTTCTTTTGCATATTTAAAGCAGTAAATTCAGCACATTAGGGCTCCTGAGCTCCCAAACATAAGATCTAAGCGAAATTCAGAACAACATTAAATAGCTAGATATTGTCCACTTACACACGAATGTGTGGTGGCGGATGAAAATAGCGACAACCAAGGCCACGAACACATCTGTCTCGAAGTGAATCGTAGCATACTGTGACTGTTTCACTGCATTGCAGGAGAAGAACTACGTTAATCGGAAAACGTTTTACAACTGATAAAATAATGTTGTAGAATATCACTCTAGATATGAAATGTTTAATAGAACCAGCAGCCGTTTCTATGCAACAGAATTCGGTCAAAAGTTTCAATAACCTTTACTTTTTATTCCAAGGGCCACTGAACCTTCAAATTGAAAAGGAAACCCCAAGATCCATTGAAGTGGAATATCTCATTAATCACGACATAACACTGCAGATAAAAGTGAGGTGAATGATTGGTCTTTTTATTATGCGACTGATTCATTGAAGGAACTAAGGAATACATGACTCTGAAACCGTCCTATAAATGTAGCAGCAAGTAATTTTGGCATAAGAGAGCTTCCATATCGGAATACAAATTGACCCTAAGCCAAGGCATGCAACCAAAAGGCTCAAACTAAATGGATTTACGAACGTCTTCAAACGGAAAATTTTACCAAACAAGTGGATGCTAGGTTTCATTCTTGAGAAAGGTTGTTCTAAGTTCGGAACAGCTTTAGTAAAGACCTAGTTCCAAGCTGAAAAATAAAAACATCAATTATTGTCCGCCCTTACCCTTCAACATCCACTGAAGGTGGAGGGTGTGCGTAGCGGCATTCCAAAGGGGAGCGAGAGCAGCGGCCTCTCGTGAAATCCTTGCATATGGGAACAGATAAGTTATGCCGCTTTCCCGACTTATCACCTTCCTCGTGATGATCACGCCCATCCCTTTCCCTGCTACGCTCTCGGCCCCGCTCCTTGTCTCTGCCTCCACCGCTGCTGCGCTCACGGCCCCTGGACGAAGAGCGCAAATCCTCTTCGGGTGTGGGTGGAGAACTGCGATCCGAACGACTAGACCTGCTCGGCCTGCTCTTCCTCTCCTTCGCCATACCCGCTGCTGCCGCTGCCGCTGCCGCTGCCGTCTCCTCTCTTTTGCTTTTGCTTCTGCTGCTGCTCGATCAACTCTTATATGCGAGAGAAAAAGAAAGATAAATATACATATACGTGAATGAATGAGAGAGAAATAGAAGAGGGGTTTTCTTTTTTGGGGGAGGGGTGTTTTTTTTTTGTTTTATTTAAATAGGAAATGGGATAGTCAAGGAATGGAATGGCAAAATTTGCTAGAAATTTTCATGAAAATATGTTAAGAAGTTTGTTCTTAAAAATAAGCATTGTCAATTGCAATCGGGTGTATGGGTTGAGTTGTTAAGTGTGGTCGACGTGGGCTTAATTACCGACTGGTGTGAAGTGACTGACATATTAAGGGCTTGCCTTTTACATGGCATTGCCCAACTAGCATTGCTACATTGTATATAGGTTAGTATATAACCAACCACACGTAGCTTAACACATTGCTACATTGTATATAGGTTAGTATGTAACCGACCACTAGTAGCTTAAACAACAAAATTCAGCATCCCTTAAGATGTATTAATTTCAGCTCTTTGATTAAGTTTCTACATGTTAAATCCACGGTTACCTTTTAGACTTGGAGGATTATAAACATGGCATATCAAAAAATAATGGTTATTTTTCATGGCTTGTTCAAAATAATGTCGAGATTTCTTTTTCACATGTAGGACCTTGGCATAAAGCCTTAACAGTGTGGTCCAGTCTCTAGGGACCATAATGCCAATTGTGGGCCCTTGGGCTTAGCTCTATGACCAAGTGCCATGTGAACATTTGCAAATGTACAACTTTCAACAACCACGTTAATGCACTGAAATATGAATCTATTGAGAAACAATGTTGAAACTTAATATGTTGGTGGCTACAGTATGAAGCCAAATCTAGTGAAGCAACAAAGGCCAAGGCCGCACTGCACAGTGCGCACACTAGTGAGGCCGCTGCGAATGAGACTTAGGCATTGTTGCTTTGTGCAAACTTCTAAGTGCTCACAGTTGTAGATTCTCAAGCTTCAGCCATTGAGTTGTGGATTCTTGGCTTGTGCAAACTTCTCAATGTTCAATGTTGCATATTCTCAAGCTTCAGCCAACGAGCTACAGATTTTTGCCTTGTGCAAACTTCTCACTATTGTGGATTCTCAATTAACGAATTGTGGACTCTTGCCTTATGCACATTTCACATTGTTGTGATTCTCAACTAGCAAGCTACGGATTCTCGTTGCTCAATTCATACTCGCTCATTGCTCATAAATTCATTCGAACTTAAGTCCGCTCAATGTCGTAAGTATCGTGTGTAGTATATTAAGGACATTGTGTGTCATGCATTGTGATTTTGTGTTAAAGCTAAGAAAATAATGCCAGCTTGGGAAGAACTTCAATACTTCGCTAGAACCAATGAAATTTTTCAACCATAAGAACTTGGTGGCGGCTGGATTCTGGTCAGAGTGGCGTCGGCTGTGGAGAGAGAGAGAGAGAGAGAGAGAGAGAGAGAGAGAGAGAGAGAGAGAGAGAGAGAGAGAGAGAGAGAGAGAGAGAGAGAGAGAGAGAGAGAGAGAGAGAGAGAGAGAGAGAGAGAGAGAGAGAGAGAGAGAGAGAGAGAAAAAAGGACACTAGACTCTATACTTCATACAATAATGCACTTTCCATTCAAAATTGTTTTCCAATGCTTTGAGATTTTACCACTTATTGCCACTTAAGTCTTGGCACTTTTGGTTCATTTGGTTCACAAAGTGTCAACGTGTGTTTAAAATGTTCCATCAGGATTTAGCGGTCCATGAGTCAATTACCCCTTGAATAGCTACAACATGTTGTTCATGTTTTTCCTATCACAAATTCATCACCACTTTTTATTGTTGCGTATGAGTATAGGACAATGAAGCACTGATTTACATTGGTATGTCTATAGACCCATCAAAGACATTAGTGATAATTCATAAACATCATGAACCTATGCATGTAGCTCCATATCTACTTAATTTTGCCTCGTATTAATGGCCTTACTAAGAAGTTCTAAATACATAAAATGCCTAATGATTTTAGCCAACTAAATTCTATTGTTCCTTAGAGTTTTCACTTTTTGCTTAAAGTGCTTAGTAGGTCTTCTTCTTTCAAGCTTTGAAAGCTTTTAATATTGTCATTTTCCCTACCATAAAAAATACTATGATCTAAATGAATACCCCGAAATGTGTTAGATTTCTTATGCTCAGCCTTAAACAAATCGTTCAAGTAATGAGCATCCTTAAAACTGAAGGCCGACTACATGTTTTCGGAGCCTCACATTTTTCCTTCGAGATTTTTTTGCGCCTTAACCGTTTTTAAGACACCTTCGCCTTTTTCACACCTTCGCAAAAAATGCGACACAGTGGCCAGAATGACTTAGTATCAATTTCAGGCCCACCTTCGCCTTTTTCGTCTTTTTGCATTTTTGGCACCTTCGGGAAAAATGCGACACTGTGACCAAAATTCAATTTAAAGGCACTGTCGGATTTTTCGCATTTTCTCTGCCTTCGCTCTAGAGGTGCCTTCGAGATTTTCATACCTTCAGTCTAAGGGCACCTTCGGGTTTTTCAGGTTTTTGCTACATTGGCAGACGAATGTTGCCAACTTATCATAAATTCTAAAATAGCTGGACAACCAAATATCGTAAGGGCAGTTACCAACCTTTGTACATATACAAAAGAATAAATGGCAGTTAAGGCTTATAAGATATTTGTCTCTCGACACTTATAAATATATATACTAGCTGAATCAAGCTATGTAAGTGTTCCTTTTCAATCAGAGTTATCTGTAGCTAGCGTTATCATGCTCAGCAAGCCGAAGTTATTACTTCAAGCCCTTGTACTCACTATTGATATTAATCAGAGTGCAATTTTTGTCTCACTATCGTATTGTTCATTTGCACAATTTGTATGTTGTTTCTACCAACGGTCTCGTTCAACCGGAATGGATCCATCATCTAGTTCATCTCTCATTGACAAACTTGATGGAGATAACTACCATATCTAGAAATTCAATGTGAAGGTTATACTTCTAGCCAAAGAATTGTGGGACATCGTTGATGGCACAGAGCTCAAACCAGAAGGAGATGCAGCCAGCATCACCAAGTGGAGACTGAGAGATGGCAAAGCATTTGCCATGATCACCCTCAACCTCAAGGATACTCAGATCAGCCACATTCGTGCTGCTTAGACTACTAAGGATGCATGGGACATCCTAGCAACTCTCTACGACATCAGAGACGTTACTTCTAAGCTTCATCTGAGGAAGAAATTCTTCACCCTCATAACGTCTGATGCAAATAGTGTTTCGAGTTATCTCGTCACCTTAAAAAATCTTATGGAGCAGATGACTGCAACTGGCTCAGTCATAGAAAATTCCGATGCACTCGTGACTCTATTATCAAGTCTACCTGAAGCCTACGAAAATTGGGTAATGGCAATTTCTACCCAGGTGCACCTCACTCTATCAAGAGTAATTTCGCTACTCCTACAAGAGGAGATCAGAAGATCAGCATCCTCCTCAGGCTTTGGATTAGATCCTCAAGCTCTATATTCGAAAAATCAGAAGTTTAGATCCAAGAGATCTACAAAGTCAGGCTATACTGATAAGAAGAGCAACATGCAGTCTGGACCAAATTCCGCCAGACTCAAAAGATTTTTGTTCGCGACAGTTTATCTATCAAGTTCGTTTCTTGTTCGCAACAGTTTATCTATTCACGACAGTTTCGAGTTCTCAACCTTTGCTTCTCAAACAAGACTTTACTGAGTGGCTTTGTAAAGATATCAGTTGTCATTTTCTCTGTAGGTATGAAGATTGTCTTCAGTATCTTCTTTTCGACTAAGTCCTGAATAACATGATACTTGATAGCTATATGCTTCGTTTTCAAATGAAACATGGGATCTTTCGTAAGATAGATTGCTGAAGTGTTATCCATCAGTAAGACATAAGGTTCAAAGATAGTTTCATCAAATCCTTCCAACATTTGTTTGATCCATATCAGCTCGTTTGCCAGCTTAGCTGCTGCTACATATTCGGCCTCACACGAAGATTGAGTTTCTATTGTTTGCTTCTTGCTTATCCAAAGTATGGCTGCGCCAGATGCTAGAGTACAACCTCTTGAAATACTTTTGTTATCATCCTTCATGGATGCCTAGCTTGCATCACTATAAGATTCGATCCGAAATCCAGGTTCCTTCGAATAACACAGTCCATAGTCTTTTGTTTCCTGGAGATATTGTACTACTCTTTTTGCTAACTTCCAATGCAACGATCATGGGTTCTGATTAAATTGGCTTAGCCTGTATACCACAAATGCTATATTAGGTCTGGTGTTGTCTACAAGATACAACAATGATCCAATCAGCCTTCGATAGGGTGTATTGGCCATTTGTTTTTCTTCTTCGAGAGTTTGCGGACAATCTGCCTTAGTCAGTATTGTTCCAGGTATCATGGAAGTATGCACTCCTTTGCATTTGAGCATGTTGAAATCTTCAATGATTTTCCGAGCATACTTTTTTTGGTGAAGATACAACTTGCCACCTTCAAAGTCTCTTTCGATCTGTGTGATGCCACGAAAATGTAAAATATTAAACATCAACATAAATATGGCATGATATACTCAAAAATGAAGACATGAGTTGAATAAGTATAAATCATAAAGAGGCCTAAGTCATTTTTCGGGAATATATCTCCTAAGTACTTGCCTTGTAATTAAGGACAAGACCTTTTAAAGGAAAAGACATTGTCTTGGACAACCTTTACTAGGTTGTCCATACAAAACGACTAGATATGAAAAGACATGATAAACTAGAGTAACTTTAACTCATAGTTAAGTATACCTCCTATGGTATAGGTGAACGTATTCTCAGTCTAATCATTAACTAGACCCTTTCGCGGGAGCGACACAGTTGTTGTTTTAGAAGTGTGTTTGTTTGCCCCGTAGAACATATGTTGATCTCACACTTCAATCTCGATCATCAAGAGAGGAGAGTTTATGCTTATGTAAGAGATTGAAGAAGTGAACAGAGTTTTGTGAGTTATTCTCTCTTATCTCTGTTCTCCGCACTGTTGAGTGTGAGTAATCAGGAGTCTGCTAACAATCTCTAACGCATTTCATGAATTTCTCTCTAATCAGACAAACGCTCTAGTGCGTTACAGTCGTTTGTTGTGTTTCCGTAAAGCATGCTCTAAAGAACTGTCTTTAAACCATCTTATTCGTCTGTCGTGAATACTTTCTTTTCGGCACTCGAATAACGACTATCTTTGGTACAATCTAGCATGATCATTGAATAAAGTTGTATGTATACATATGAGATGACAATCCTTGTCTGAAGAATTGAGTCTTTGATCTGTCTTCCTGATTGGCATTGACATAAGTTTCTAACGTATTCTAAAACTCTTCGTGTTCTTTAACCATTAAGTTGGACTTTAGTTGTTGAGGACTTCTGTCTAGAAACAAATAGTTCGCGAATGCGATTAATTAATTGTCTGCACAGTCACGAATACATCGAACAATTCTCGATTCTCTGTTCACACCTTAATCAACCGGAGTGTAGTACCATTGTACTACTCTGATAACATCTCATCTGTAAAACGCGCTTCATCCAATTCGATAGATGCCAGATTGTTGTTTTGAGTTTATTAACACTACCCATCCCAAATATAAGTAATACTGGTTACTTTTTAATGTCTGTCGACAACCAGAATAACACTCAAAACCACTTGCCATAATTGTATAAAAAACATAACTTTCTATCGTTGTCCTCTGTGGGAACGACATTATTTATTATAAAATCTATATTAACCTTGTCGGTATAGTACGACATATACCAATTTTTGGCCCCGTTGTCGGGGATAGTTTAGGAAACTTATAAGAAATCTGACTAGAGTATGTCAAATAGAGAATCCAGATTAGAATGCTACCATAAGCTTAGAGAGAAATTTTTACGAAGACAAAGTGAGAATACCAATCGAAGAAATCTAGACAAAATCACTGCCCAATTACTTGAACTCCTAATTAGCTTCAGTATGGAGGGTCCTACTGCACGTTTTACTTCTATCTCCAAAATTAAATACGATAATTTCAAAGGGACTTCTTCCGATGATGCAGATAGCTATGTCTCACAATTTGAGTCAATCGCTAATGCGAATAACGAGGGAACTAACGTAAACAAACTACGAATTTTCCCTGGTCTGGTAAGAAAGCAGACGTGCATATGGTACAATCAAGTTGAACCAGGTCGTGTGGGAACCTGGTACTTGCTGAAAGATGTGTTTCTGAACCAATTCAGAGAGATTGGTTACAAATCTAGAATTCTTGGACGTTTGAACAATGTTCAGAAGAACAGTAAAAAATCTCTTCGCAAATATACACGTAAGGTTAAAAATCTCATAGGAAAACTAACCGGTGTATATCTCGTAGATATGCAGATCGAATGGTTTTTGGCTGGTCTACCACCAAAGATTGATCGGTATTGCAGACAAGGGGACATGATCTCCTTAGCAGCAGTAATAACTAGTGCCAAAAATTTCGAGACCTCAAAACTAGCACAAAAGCGACGATCGACGAAGAAATCTCGAAAGTCGAAGACTGATTCTAGTGACAGCGATGAAGATTCAGATTCTGATTTATGTACCAATTCTTCAAGCTCGGAATCTAAAAGCAGCGATTCATCAGAACTGAAGCTGACAAAGGAGAGAGAAAGAATAAACGAAAGGACGACACGAAAGTTGTCGAGGATAAGTCGTCAACTTCTAAAGTTGAAAAGCTTTGGAAGAGTAATATGGCTGACCTTAATAAAAAGTTGCAGATAAAAGACCAAAAGCGTCTTCTTCCAACTCAGGAATGTGATGTATGAAATGTGGAACTTCTGGACACACTAAGGAAGACTGCACTATTGTGAATGTCAAATACATTGAAGATCATGCCCAGGAGGTACATTTTATTTTTCAAAATGATGCGACTACTAGCTATGTACAGGGTACTGCAGCATTAGCCCAGCAGGACAGACCCAAGTTCGCACCAAGGAGGCATAATCCTCCTGAATTTGTTGGACTAGCGAAGTCTCAAACTACGACTAAACCAGTTTCGAGCAACTGCTACAACTGTGGAGAGTCGGGACATTTTTCTCTTGACTGTCCTCAACCGCGAAAGCCGATTGGTTATGTACCATTATGTTCGAATTACAGAGAGCCTGGCCACAAGTATCCTAATTGCCCTCAGCCATAGAAGCCGCAACCCAAATATCAGTATGTAGCAACACCAACTGTTGCAGACACAAAAGCGAAATTTGCGACTGATGCTATTGTGCAGAGAATTGACGGTATTGAAGGAAAATTGGCAAAGACAGAAGATCAGTCCTGGCCAAGTGACGTGGAGAAATTGTTCAAAGTCACAACGAGAAGCAAAAGCTCCTCGAAATCTGATCAGAAATCTTCGACAAAGCGCAAAAAAATCCTTGAAGAATAAATCCTCTAGCAAAACAACGAACAAATCTACGACTAAGGAAGATCTCAAAGATGACCCTGACTATGACCGCAATGCTGTGAAGTTATTTGCAAAAGATATCTCGGCAGAAACAAAGGAAATCATCAACGCTGAACTTCAGACAGCTACTGCAGAAAAGGTGGTCACTTTCGAGGAAGAGGACGAATAAATCCCGAAGACGAAATTGTCTAGTGCTGTTATCGATAAACCAACCTCGAAATCAAAGACGAAAGAATATGACATCGTGACTAATATTGGATCCCTTCGTCCGAACATTACTTTTGAACAGCTGTTGGCAGATAACACTTATTACAAAAAGCAACTAAAAGGTCTTTCTGTGCCCAAAAAGAAGAAAAAAATTTCTCTGTCAGATGCTGGTATTTTGTCTATCGATTTAGGTGATCTCGGTGCACCTAAGATTGATATTACCATTGCGGGATGCCTGATCGAAAAAGTGCCAATTGACTCTGGTTCCAGTGTAAATATAATAATAGAAGACATAGCTCATGCTCTGGGGCTGACTGAACATTTAACCGACACAGCAAAACATCAAGTTAGCTGATTCGACATGACGAAAACCTGTTGGGGAACTGAAGAATGTCACTGTCTACATTCAAGCCAAACCATTCACAATGAATTTCATTGTTATCAAACCACTCGGTTTGTCATCCTATTCTGTGCTGATTGGACGACTTTGGCTTTATCAATCAAACACAAGTGTACATTGGAAATCCAGAGAGCTGAGATTTCAGACTGGTGAGACCAATAACCGAGGTAAGCCAGCAGAAAAAGTCATAACCTGGAGTCGTGACAATTATGAAGGTGAAACTCCTTTGTCCGACACCAGCTTTACATCAGAAGAATCTTCATATGCCTTGAATATTTTTTTCAATGGATCTGATATTGAAGTGCAGTACTTTGAATGTTATGAGAATGTTGATGACGAAGAATTCTTCGATGCCTGCGACGTTGAAGTGGATGTTTCGTATTAAGAAATTAATGTTGCAGACACGAACTCGAAAGAGTCTAAGGATTCGAGTGACGAATCTGAACACAAATTTGGTAACAAGAACCAGGTTGACGACAAGAAAACATCTGTGGAGTCAACCATGCACGAAATTCATGGCCATACCAAGGCCAGTATGACAGAAGGTATCATTTTACCAAATTCTACTGAACTGATTGAACTTGCACCTGGCAGATTTGTGCATGTTTTGAAGTCACTTGGAAAATCGGAGTTAGTGGAATTCACTGAACTACTGAAGGAGTATGAAGACGTTTTTTCTGGTCGCTCGACGATTTGAAGGGTATACCTACAGAATTTGGAGAGCACCGAATTGATCTCAAGGAAGATGATGTACCTATTCGACAGAGACAATATCGTCTCAACTCTAAGTACTCTCATGGTTAAGGACGAACTTAACAAGCACCTTAAGACAGGTATAATCTATCTCGTCTTAAGTAGTGAATGGGTTTCACCCATTGTTGTCGTTCCAAAGAAGAAGACTGGCAAAATACAAATATGCCAGGATTTCCGGGAACTTGATGCTACCACAAGGAAGGATCATCATCCTCTGCCTTTCACTGATTTCATCCTAGATCAGGATGCTGGTCAAGAGCGTTACAGTTTCTGTGACGGCTTTTCTGGATATAATCAAGTTGGAGTGCGAAAGGAGGATTATTCAAAGACCACATTCACTATGGATTGGGGCACTTATGCCTACAACAAAATGCCCTTTGTTTTTTGTAACGCTCCAGCACTTTTCAGCGAATTATGATGTTAATCTTCGCTGCCTTCCTGAGAACTTTTCTCGAAATATTTATTGATGATTTCTGTGTATACAGTGATATAAAGACACACCTGCAGAAGCTGAAATTAATATTGCAACGGTGTCGAGATACTTGTTTATCTCTTCATCTAGAGAAATTATTTTTTGGTATGAAAGAAGAAATATTGCTTGGACACAGAATATCTAATAGAGGAATAGAAGTCGACAAAGATAAAGTCGAGCTTATAAGAAATCTCCAGATACCAACAAATTTACATGAACTAAGAGCTTTCTTAGGACATGTTGGCTATTACAGGAGGTTTATCTAAATTCATGCTTCTATTGCTGCCTCTCTTACACATTTACTGAAGAAACAAGTAGAATACTTGTGGACGAATGAATTGCAAAAAGCATTTGAAGATCTTAAGCAAAGGTTGATTAATGCTCCTATTCTGAGGCCACCCAACTGGGCTATTTTATTTCATAGTTATGTGGATGTTTCTGCATTTGCTATTGGCATTTGTCTAAGCCAAAAGGACAACCAGAAGAAGGATCATCCCATCTACTATGCGAGTCGACAGCTCAGTGCATCAGAGAAGAATTATTCGGCTATAGAAAGGGAAGCACTTGGCATGATTTTCACTGTTAAAAAATTTTGACATTATTTGCTGGGATATGCATTTATTTTTCATGTGGATCATTATGCTCTTAAGTATCTTGTAAATAAACCAGATCTATCAGGACGAATTGCTCGATGAGTTCTACTTCTGCAAGAATTTACTTATCAAGTAGAGCTTCGTCAAGGAAAATATCATATGAATGTTGATTAGCACCGAAAAAATTGAAGACCCTATCGATGCTTGGACACAGAATATCTAATAGAGGAATAGAAGTCGACAAAGATAAAGTTGAGCTTATAAGAAATCCCCAGATACCAACAAATTTACATGAACTAAGAGCTTTCTTAGGACATGTTGGCTATTACAGGAGATTTATCTAAATTCATGCTTCTATTGCTGCCTCTCTTACACATTTACTGAAGAAACAAGTAGAATACTTGTGGACGAATGAATTGCAAAAAGCATTTGAAGATCTTAAGCAAAAGTTGATTAATGCTCCTATTCTGAGGCCACCCAACTGGGCTATTTTATTTCATAGTTATGTGGATGTTTCTGCATTTGCTATTGGCATTTGTCTAAGCCAAAAGGACAACCAGAAGAAGGATCATCCCATCTACTATGCGAGTCGACAGCTCAGTGCATCAGAGAAGAATTATTCGGCTATAGAAAGGGAAGCACTTGGCATGATTTTCACTGTTAAAATTTTTTGACATTATTTGCTGGGATATGCATTTATTTTTCATGTGGATCATTATGCTCTTAAGTATCTTGTAAATAAACCAGATCTATCAGGACGAATTGCTCGATGAGTTCTACTTCTGCAAGAATTTACTTATCAAGTAGAGCTTCGTCAAGGAAAATATCATATGAATGTTGATTAGCACCGAAAAAATTGAAGACCCTATCGATGATGATTTTCCAGACGAACATTTATTCGAGATTTTATTTACAAATTTGTTATATTCTGATATTATTATTTATCTTAAGGATCAGATATATCTGGATGATTATGATTTGGAGCAAAAGACAGTTTTTCAATATAAGGTAGCACCTTATACAATTATTAACAATGTTCTGTACAAGCTTGGTGCTGACCATCAACTACAAAGATGTCTCGAAACTGAAGACATTAAAAAGGTCGTTAAAACCTTACACTCAGAAGATGCTAGCGGACATTTTGCTTTAAAGAATACAATTAATAAGATATTGACTGCCAGGTATTGGTGGCCAACAATGTTCAAGGATGTATCAAATTTTATTCGTTCATGTAATCCATGCCAGACTCTGGTAAGCCTACAAAAGCAATGAATTGGCCGTTGACACCAATCTTGCCTCTTGCATCATTCGAGAAGTGGGGGATTGACTTTGTCGGTCCAATCAAACATGTTACTCGACATACGAAATGTCGTTATATTCTAGTTGTTACGGATTATGCTACCCAAGAACGTTGAAGCAGAGGTGACGAAACGAAACGATGCAAAAACTGTCGCGACGTTCTCAAAAGTATAATCACAAGATATGGTTGTCCACTCGAACTAGTAAGTGACCAAGGAATACATTTTCTAAATGATACGATACGGTTCTGACAACCTATTTCTTGATCAAACACAGAAAAACTACACCGTATAATCCAAAAGCAAATGGGTTGACAAAAAGAGCTAATGGAATCTTATGTAAGATCCTGACTAAAATTACTATTGCACATGCAACGGATTGGGATCAGAAACTACCATCAGTTCTCTGGGCTTATCGCAACAAAGAGAAAATCACAACGAAATAGACACCATATTTTCTTACATATGGTATGCATCCTATCTTGCCAATTGAATTCAAGGTTAAAACCTTTCGTATTCAAGCTCAACGAACAGATGCAGTTTTAATAAACTAAAGGTTGACTAATATTGAAGAACTAGCTGAAGCTCGAGAGACTTCACAAAAACTAACGAAGGTGATTTTGCAATTCGTCGAGGAGGGCAGAGATCTTCTGCTCAAGATTTTTCAAGAGATCATGCACTGGGGCACTATCTGAAGTCCTTCAAGAATAATGAGATAAGTGTTGCCCATTCAAAGTTTCATCAACATGGTGAAACTATGATTATGACAATCAAGACACTATCTCATTTTCTTGGAGGGCATAGTTTCAATAAAGTGCATAAAATAATTTTTGTAAAGAAAACCATTGCGGTTAAAATTTTAGGATATGGACCAGTGAATTCCATGCTCAAATCATCTCATTTTGCATTGTATGCTGCTTACGTTGATTTGAGTAAACATGAAAACTATGAGCTATTGGATCCATACGAAAGAAGAAAATTGTTGCATGATTCTAAGTTGCAACTTTCATTGGAGAAAATATCGGAAGCAGATTAGTTACTGTTGAATTGTACTTTGTAAATATTTTTTTTAATATACAAAATTCTATTGTGTGTCTATAGCCTATTGGCTTGTATAAATTTGCATGCTTCTTGAAATTTTTTATAATCTGTCGATTTTGTATCATGACAAACTTGGATTCTTCTGTAAAACCATTGAAAAAGTTGCAGTATATAGCTGTTTTTTGTGCTAGTCCCACCATGTTGTGTACTTTTATGAAATGCTGCTCTTGCTTGCCAATGAGGCTTTTCCATTCCTTGCGATGACCATATGCTAAGACTTCGACTATTTCTTGCAAAGAATGTCGAATGATGTCATAATATGTGCTGCATGTCATAAAAATATAATCTAAATCAGTACCAAAAGTATCTAATTTAATTGCACATATTTGTCTATCGTAGTGTAAAATTAAAATCTTACCATATAATGTGTTATATGATCAACACCCCATGCACTTTGAATTGCATCCACAAATTCATTGGTTGTTTTCTATATCATTTGTACATCAGTATTTGAAAATTTATCTTTTCTCAAGTATTTCACCATGTTGTCTAACTTTTTCCAAACTTCTACTTTGTGTATACGAGAATAACCTTCTTCTTCGAAATCTTGAGTTGCTGCAATAATTTCTTTCCAAACCATGTATTGAACCTTGGATTGTTTGCCAGAATAATTTGATAAAAATCTGCGAGCTTTAGATCCTCCAATGCTCGGCTTGCATGGAATATTTCCTGTTTTACCTGATAACTTGTCATCTTTTTTTATTTTAACATGCCTTTATGTAAGTATGCTTTGGAGAACACATCCTCTAATATGGAAATAGCTTCCTTCGCAGAGGCCTCTGGCTTGGAATTTCATGCAAACAAGATGTGAAGATATATTATTTTTTCTATAATGGGCACCTCCACATGCAATGTACAAATATGAACATTTCGTAGAGGAATCGGCAGTACAGGTTTCCAATTAGGATCTTCTCAATCTCTTGATATTCCTGTACTCCTTGTCATGTCTTTTGTTGTTTTCATGCAGTACAAACAAGGGTGTTTAGAGTTAGCACCGTGAGATACATTGAACATACATTTTAATGTCTTCAGATCTCCTGCTAAATGCCATTCAATGTTGAAAGTGCCAATTCTAGGAATATTGAGTGGAACTCCCTCCATGTGATTTTTTATGGTGGCAGGATATGATGTTCTATGAAATATCCATCAGAGATGTCATGGTCTTCTTTCAGCACCTATAAGAGAATACAAAAACGTGATTAGTCCCATAATATTAATACAGAAAAGATTTTCCATATGAAATCCATATTGAAATGATTATCCCTATTTATTATGCAAAGGAACTGCTATACCTGAAATGCTGCCAACCACCAGATATCATTTTCCGATTGAACACTGAAATTGAGACCTTCTGAGTCTTCTGAATTTGAAAGTGCTCCATTCATGATCGTGAGACTGACTCTTTCCATTTTTTGTCCTTTTATAATTTCAAACTCATATAACTTGAGAACAACTATCAGCTTGTTATTGACACTCTCATTTGTAATACCGTAAAAATTTATGATTAATGTTAATAACTGATTAATGTCAATAAATAAATTGTTGGAATTGTTATAAGCTAGACTTTCTCCTTTCTGGCAATACACTTCATTGATATGAGATGGATTACCAACTATTGTCAGCATACCTTGGTTTAGCATGTTTTTTTTTTTTAAAGATGAAATGGTCGTGGGATTGAAATTTTTTTAATATTTACCTGTACAAATGCCTCCTTTATCATCTTAAACATTGTTGCATATGTTTCCCTACTGATGCTAGAAAAGTCACATGCCGCCTGAAGCAATGTAGTGTCTAATATTTTTCCAACTTCATCCATAATGCTATCAGTAACTGAAGCCTTAATCTTTTTCATTTTGTTATTATTTAACATTGATTTCATAGATTTAGAAATCAAGATCGAGCCTAGTGAGTTTCCACTTGAAATCTCATCGGCCAAATGGTCTTCAACAACCAATGTTGATTTGCATTGCAAACATAATGTTCATGAAAATGTTAGTAGAAATTAGGACACTCATAGTATTCACAGCAGTATATAATAAGCAAATCAACAGAAAGTTGAAATGAATACAAAACTAGTGATTATGAATGAATCAAAAAGTTCAAGCAATATTCAATACCAAATAAGCTATAACTTACTTGAATGCACGGATTTGTCTTTTTCTATGACCTCCTCTGGATGATAGATCACATATCTCCTTGTTTACCAGTCTTTTTCTCTTGTTGCTTCGGACTTTTCTATTGAGCACATCCATATCTTTAACAAGAGACAAATATGAGATACGCATGGATTGAAATGCAATTTTTATCTCATCATTACTAGTTGTATAATGATGCAAAGAAGATTTCAACCTTTGGATCTCCTCCTTGAGCATCTCATTTTCATCCAAACAAGTTTTCATCTTTGTAGATTTTTCTTCGCGCTCCTTTGATATTTTCCTTGATTCCTCTTCCAAATAATGTATTCTTTGCATTGAATGTGCATTTCCATAGAGCATCAAATTCTCACAGTAACCCAAAGGCCATATTTACCATGACACATATAGATTATTAACTGACTCACCGAATGAAAATCTGGATGTTGCAATGAACATGGATCAATAGGATACAATGTTCCTAATGACCATAAATCTACATGCTTTAGCTTTTCCTCCCTCTGTATCAGACCATATCAAAGTTGACAATTTGGGTTGTTTTGAATTTCTTGTCCTAAGAGGAGCATATCTTGGTGACAGATCCACATGAAGATGATGAAGCTTTGTCATCAGTATAGTAGTATAGTAACAAACAACACAATGACAATAACAAAGTAGAGATGGCGCTAACGACTCTGCTAGAGATAGAGATGGTGCTAAACACTTGTTTTTGACCTTGGAGATAGAGATGGCGTAGGCTTTTTTCAGAAATGCCACTCCTAATTCAAATTTTTGAGTGTTTCCAACTATTGGGAGGAAATATTTCAGCATTTTAAAAAATTATCTTTTAACTATGATTAAGCACCAATGAAATTTGATGTGACTAAACTAAGGTGCATTCATTTACATGGAAAGTAGTGCGGGCAAATGCGTAAAGAAGTTAGAAAATAATATTATAATTACTTTATAGTTTATTTTTTTCTCTCCTACATGGCATTTCTTGTAAGGCCCTCTTTGGGCCCATATTTTCTCTAATGCTTGTGTCACAACTTGTATTCTTTGTGCTTTTTTCTACTCCAAGGTTTATCATGAAATACTGGATGCACCTTGCATCCCACATGTAGATGTAGCTTATAAACTACTTGGCTTACCTCTCTAATAATCAACCATGGTCCACAATACGTAGGAGGTTTGGGCCAGGACTAGAGGACACTTTGAGACTGGCTTCAATAGAATGAACCTACACCAAGCCAGAATCTGGTACTGGAAAAGACCCTTTTTCACATGTAGATGTGGTGAAAAATGTAAAAACGGTTCTTCCATCATTTGGTTTGATCATGCTATCTGTTTCATTATGGATAACCTTGCCAAGTTTTTTCCTGGTTCTTCCCTCCAGAATCAGACAAATGCCTTTTTCATGTGGCTAAATAAACCTACTAGGGATGTGGTAAAATCTCATCTCACTTTTCTCTTTATCCGCTAATACATGATTGATGCCTCTATTGAATTGGCTAAGGACTCCTTCGCCAAATTACTTGCACCTTTAGGAGACACCGAGAATATTCGAGAGATAGAACGCCTTTTAAAATGTCCTAGTTTTTATCCTCCAAGACAACTACTTCTATAACTCAAACAAAAGGATGGGCTCTTTTAATTTGAATAATCTGAACTCAATCATTTCCGGTTCAGGAACATGGAAGAAAAAGCGTGTCTCAGATTACAAAGCAAAGGAAGGATAGAGCAGTAAAAACAAAGATGACTTACTAATTAAAAGGCTGAATTTTTACAGATCCTAATCGATGTGTAGGATGAAGAAGACTATGTTAGAAGACAAATCAGCATTTCAGAAGCCGGACATCTCTAGTTTTCCACTAGTAGCCACTCATGGAGATTTTTTTTACATTTATGTTACCGAAATAGAGTATTTGGGTTCTTAGCGCAAAAGTTAGCTCAAGAAGAATCAGAAGACCATCAGGAGCCGCTCTTTTGTGCTGGATTTGAAGAATCTAACGATGTACTACATGTTGGAGCAGCTTGGAAAAGTGAACAAAAGAATATCACTCTGCCAATACAACATAGACAATTCTTAGACAAGCTAATGTGAACGAAGTTGCCTTAGAGCTTTATTATGGATGGTTTAAACTTATGGAATTCCTACCTTATGATTCTTTAGACAGTAATACAAAAAAAGAACATGTTACATTTTGTAAAAGAATCGCTTTAAGTCATATTAGAAAGGGAAAATGGCTTCATGGAAATACTGAATCTCTTTCCAAAAATAAGATTGCAAAGGACGAGCTACTTTGGCTTACAAATTCTCTATATGATAATGGAATTGATAAAGCACAACATAATCCCGGTTTCATGTGTAAATTCTTTGTACGAAATTTGGCCATAAAATGACTTAACAATCTGGATTTTACTCCTCCTAACGGTCAATCTAATTTGGTGGAGGATTCCTTGTCATATATAACGAACATTTCTACAAATGCTCTACCTGAAATTTTCTTGGACAATAATTCTCTACCTTACCTTCTCTGCACTTTTAAAGCCCACAAAGACTCTTTCAAATGGATTGCCAATGCTCACAATTGTTGCTTTACCATACTTGCCAAATTTCTCATAGGAGCTCTTGGTATGTTGTCACCCTTTCTCGTGGAAGGAGAAGGCCTTAAGGCGAATACATACAAGAATATCCTTAGAGCTGATACGATTTTACATTGGCAATGTGAGTCATCAATGGATTTCTATCTAAACTTACCATCTCTAATTATCAATATGTGGGTCGCAAATATCTCAAAATGTTACAAGAATATCCCCCTAGATGGCCCAGAGGGTTTAAAAACTATTATGAAAAAGGCAATAAAATATGCCTTTAAATATTCCAGACGTGAACTTATATACTTTAAATAAAATCACTCACGCGAAGTTTTCAATTGGTCATGGAAGGCAAAACAATCACAAGACTGACACACTTTGGATATAAACCTACTCTATCAATGGAATGGCTTCTTGATTGATAATTGTATTGTCAGACTAGGATACAAAACCGGGAGACAAGTACGAGGTATTCCTATGGGCTTTTCCAGTTCATCTACGTGGTGCAATTGGTATCTTTCCTTTTTTAAAACACAATTTATTAAGAGACTTGCTAAACTGGGCCTGACCTTGTTCATGAATGACTTTCGACATTCTTTTAGATATATAGATGACATTTGCTTCATCATTAGCCCTAATATCGAACTTTTTATGGACAAAACACAAGTAAGGAACCCTGAAAAACCGTTTTGGATCTATCCCCTGGACTTTTAGAAATAGAAAGAAAAGTGATTGAAGGGATTAAAGTCAACTTTTTAAATATTTCTATTACCTTCGATAATAAATCCGGCCTGACTTGTTTTTCTAAATACGACAAAAGAAGAGAACTACCCTTTTCTTACTTACAATATATACATCTGCTTTGAAAAGACCAATCCGTAATTCATATAAGGTTATTGTTTCACAAGTCATTGCCGCAATGTACTGCTGTAACTTGCAAGAGACGTATCTTAACGAGGTTGGAATTCTTGTTGATGCTTTTCAAAAAAATGGTTTTATGAGAGATAAGCTCTGTCGTATCATCAATAAGTTGCTTACTTCGGAATCGTTCTCCGGTTTGTCGTACACGTTACCACATGACATTGATGTTCTTCTGGTAGGCAGTTAGTGTTACGAGCTCGTAAACCCTAGAGAACACAGATAGGTCAGATACCATAGTCAGGGTCGTGTCCAGCGTATATGACCAACAGGGCAAGACAGTGTGAGTAGTGTGCCCCAGCACGGTCCATAGCCATGGCGGGCCTAACACAGCCTAGGGACCCTGTCAGCAGGATAGGGCCCCCAGTTGGGTCCCGACGTGCAGTCGGCCACGTCAGTGCCATGTGGCTGACACTTGGCAGTAGCATGCTACCAGTTCTCACACTGGGCTAGGAGGGGATTACTCTATATCAGGGAGTAGGCAAGGTTGGGTGGATCAGTTAGTGTTTGCCCTACTGTGGTGTTAGGATCTATTACATCGGTATCAGAGCCATCTCCATCCTAGGGAGTTCAGGAGTAGCAGTAGAGAAAGCTATCAGAAGATAGGAAGTGTTTCTCAGATTCTCAGAGAGGAATAGAGTAGGAGGATCGCTGTAGATGCAGCCTTCAAACCTTTGAAATTCACTGAGAAATTACAGTAGTAAGGAGTCAAATTCCATGTACAGGTAACTTGCTGGAAGGGCAGCTATCCATCGCTGATTTCAGAGATCTTTTTTAAAAGATTTCCAGCGGAAATAGAGTAGGAAATAGCAAGTAGACCCATTGATGTACATACAGGGATCTACTTCTGTTTTCAAAGTGCAATTTCAGTAGAGCTGAGTGGATTTCAAGCTGAGATTTTCCAACAGGGTCAACGCTACCAATACTTCTGAGTTTTCAGATTTCTGACAAATTTTTGGGCCCTAATTTGAAAGATTTGGAGCAATAGTACTTCGAACAGATTAGCGAGTAGGGGACTTCTGAAATTTCACAATTCAGAACTGCTTTTGGACTTCAAATTTGCCTTCTTGTGGACAGATTGGGGTGTTGTCAGACTAGCGAGCTACTATCCTCAGAGAACCGGAAAATTTGACACCGTTTTGAAGCTTCAAACTGGCATTTTTCAGGACAACAAGTCTGATAGCAGTGGAGGAAGACCTGAAAGGGCTTTTCTTGATTCTCTCTGTGGAAGTACAGTCCTCAGAAACCGCTAAGTCATCTTTTCTTTTTCTTGTACAGTTGTAAATTAGTCTTTTAGACTTTTTTTTCCTTCAAAAGTTAAGGTAGCTCTCTTTCAGTTCCGAAGATGACCACTCCTCAGGGACCTGATCAACCCTAGGAGAGAGGCTTCGACGAACTTGAAACAGAAGCCTTGGCTTACAGAAAAGAGAAGGAACCCATGGAAGTGGAAGAACAGGAACAGTTCGCCGAAGAACTCGACGAACTGGTTACCAAGGAGCAGTTTCTCCAATTGGTAACAGAAGTGGATGAACTGAAGTTGGCATTAGCCAATTTCAAGTCCAGTGTGGACAACTCGTTCGCTGAACTCAAAAGCTTGATTTTGAGTTCCGCGAAAGGAAGCCTTCCCTCCACTTCTCAGTTATCCCCTTCTCCACTTCCATCAGTTTCGGGTGAGACTTTACGATCTCACCCCAGTGTTTTTCAATATTTAAAGCCTCCTACTTTTAATGGGGAAGAGAAGGATAGAAATGCAGATATTCTACAAACCTTCCTCAGCAAATGGAAGAACATTCATACTCTTAAACAGACCCTTGACCATTTGCAAGCAATTGAGGCCAGTCTTTCCTTAGGGCCTATGGCCTATAAGTGGTGGTTAAATCTCCAGGAGACTGGGCAGACTCCCCGGTCATGGAAAGCTTTTGAAGAAGCTTTCCTAAGAGAATTTCTACCAGAAAATGAACTGGATAGAGCCTGGGAAGCCTGGGAAAGAACAGTAATGGATAAATCCCTCATCCAATATATCTCACAGTATCGAGAAGCAATTTTAAAGATTAAAAATATGGATGACTATCAGAAAATCAGGGGATTTGTCCATGGCCTCAAAGATGAATATAAAGTAGAGGTCCAGAGAAACTCGCTTGCTACCCTTGAGCAAGCTCTCAGATATGCTCAGATCTATGATGATTCAGTGGGTAGGAAGAAGGCGAGACAACAGCCACTTTCTGAGCAGCCTTCTCAGAAAGACTTTCAATCTAAAAAGAAATTTTTAAAAAGAAAGAAAGAAGACAAATTTAAAAGTGAAGCTCCTCAGAAACGTCCTTCACTCATACAGCCCTTAAAACCAAATGATTTTGAGAAAGCCAAACAAGAACGTTTGTGCTTTGTGTGTATGGGCAAGGGACACACAGTTAGACAGTGTCCCAAAGGGCCTTTCACTAAAAAAGATAAGAAAGATAAAAAACAAGTTCATCTTGTTCAGACTGTATGTTTCCCCAGTGACTCGGCAGCTTCCGAGATCAAAGTGTATCATGAAGATCATGAACACTGTTGCCAACTGACCTCTGCAATGCTAGCGAGACCCTTCAGCTTTGGGCCGCATGACCTAGTACGTATGCATGGAAAAGTTGGTAACCAGTCAGTAAGAGTCATGGTTGATGATGGGGCAACCCATAATTTCATCAACCACATCCTGGTTAAAAAGCTTAAACTACCAGAAGTACCTAGTCAGCATAGGTACATAGTTTCATTAGCTAAGGGTGAAGATAAAAAAATATGGGAAACTATGGTAAGTAAGTTAAATCTTGGTATTTAGGGGTACCAAGATGAAATAAACTTTCAGATAATGCACCTGGATCGAACAGACATTGTTCTCGGGAGAGATTGGCTCTACAGTTTAGGACCTTTCCTCCACAGAAACTATCAGGAGAACACCCTCAGCTTTCAACATAAAGGCCGAGAGATCCAGTTGCATGGGGAGCATGATGTTCCCAACAGCCCTATGGTCTGTAGTTCAGAACTCTGTCAGCTAATCGGAGACGAAGACCATCAGGTATTCTTATGTGACTTTCAGTTTATTCCTGAAGTTTTTATTTCCAGTTCTATTCAGCAGAAAATCAGTAAATTAGAAACTTTATTGTCTAAATTTAAAGATGTTTTCCTGAAGATTTGCCACATGGTTTTCCACCTAGCAGAGAGGTAGATCATGTAATAAAGCTAGTACCAGGTACAGCACCTGTTTCTAAACCTTCGTATTGGGTCAACCGAACAAAGGATGAAGAAATAAGTAGGCAGTTAACAGACTATCTTGGGAAAGGCCAAATTCAGACCAGTAGTTCACCATGGGCCTCACCAGTCCTATTGGTGAAAAAGACAGAGGGGTCTATGCGTCTTTGCGTAGATTACAGAGCCATCAATAAAGTCACAATTAAGAATAAATACCCTATGCCTCGGGCAGACGAGTTGTTTGATCAACTCGACGAGGCTAAGTTTTTCAGCAAAATAGACCTCAGATCGGGATATCATCAAGTTCGTATAAAATCGGAAGATGTCTCGAAAACAGTTTTTAGGACTCGTCACGGTCATTATGAGTTTAAGGTGATGCCATTTGGGCTCACAAATGCTCCAACTACCATTATGACCTTGATGAACAGTGTCTTCAGACCATACTTGGGTAAGTTTGTAGTCGTATTTTTATATGACATCCTCGTCTACAACAAAACGAGGAAGGAGCATCCAAAACACCTCAGAAAGGTGTTTCGACTGCTCAGAAAGCATAAGCTTTATGCTAAACAATCCAAGTGTGAATTCTTCGTTGAAGAAGTAGCATATTTGGGTCACATTATCTCTTCAGATGGGATTAAGATGGACCCAAATAAGGTTAAAGCCATACTCAGTTGGCTGAGACCTCAAAATATTTTGGAACTTCAGATCTTTCTTGGTTTAGCGGGATATTACAGACGATTTCTCAAGGAATATGCTCAGATAGCAGTTCCTATGACAAATCTTCTTGTTAAAAATTCACAATTCTAGCTTGACTAGTTTTGGTCATATGACTTGTAAATAGTTAAATGGTCATGATGTGGCTTGTCACACGTGCCAAATAGCATAGGATTCCATTCATAAGGATGTTCTCAAGTAGACCTAAGTGTTAGAACCTTTGGAATGAGTCCAAATTATGCTTAGATACAATGGAGAAAAAATAGGAGCTATTTTTGGTAATTTTTGCATTGTTGAGGGATCTCCAAGATTCCAACCCTAACTTGGTAGGGATGAAAGATCCACCAAAATTAGCATTAGGGATAGGTTTAGGGCTACTCATACCTGCCCAAAACCGTGATGGATCATGTATATATAGGTGATGATATCTCACCAAAATCAATCAAGCAATTTCATGTTTTTTCTCTCATAATGGTGCAATTGCTCTCTATGTTCATAATTGTTTGAGTACTTGTGATTACTAATGATTATAGGATTGAATGTAGGTCTGGTGTACAGTACTCAGACTGTGGGAGGCCGTACTTTCACACGTGTGAAGCCTTCCTCAAGGATTTGGGCCATTTAGTGAGGTTCAAGCATAGATTTTTGATGGATTTTGATGGTTCAACTTGTGCTAATCTTATGAAATCATAATCTATTGTTTCCCTCATCATTTCAAGTGTTTTAGAATCCTTATTTGCTGTAATTTTTACATGGTATCAGAGCCTAAAGGCTGAAATGAGCTAAATCCTTGGTTTGCATTCAATTTTATCACAATTTTTTATCTAAATCTTGTGTAGATTGGATCTTAGCATCTAGTATTGATTCTAGAACTCAAAGTGAGTCAAATACATTGGAGATTGGTGTTGTGTGACTTCATTTGCAGGTGTTTAGGTGTCTAAAACCAGAGGCAAAGTTGAATTCAATTCACATTACCAAGATAGCAAGTTTTGCTTGCTCCAAGCATTGATTTCTAAGCGAGTTTTGGAGGTGATTTCATAGAGAAGGCTTTCTAGCATTCAAGGAGAGGGAAGATCAGAGTTTTGGGGACTCTTCAAGGCTGTTCTAAGGTGTAGTAGGCACCTCCTAAAGTGATTTAGGTTCAGTCCAACCATTGCTTGACTTATGCACCAAATTAGATCAATTTTTCATCAATTTTGATCATTTTTTGCTTGTGATTGGATAGTAGATTGTGTTGCATCCTCATTAAGTTCCATTTAGATCTTTTACAAGTGATTTTGGAAGTATATTAGGTTGCTGAAATTCACTCTTTATCAGATCATTTGGAAGCTTTAATGTTCTTTATAGAAAGAGGGGCAATTCTACTAGTATTGTCTACTTCAATCAAGCAAGTGCATTGTTTCTAGTATTCTATGATTTGATTTTGTTAGAGATCATTCTTAGATCTTTATAGGAAGTCTATTACTGATCTTTTCAGGTCCCTAAGAAGTGGGATAAGGTAGACCTTCAATCAAATCAATAGAAGTAACCTTCATTTGTGTCAAGTCCTTGATTAGGAGACTAGATGGCATCTATAAATGCATATCTTTTGGATACTAATGAAAGGCTCAACAAAACTAACTATTCCATATGGAAAGTTAGAATGGAATCTATCATGATCATGCAAGATCTGATGGAAATTGTAAATGGTAAGGAGGGTGAACCTATTCATCCTCAAGAAAAAGCCAAATACATCAAGAGGTGCAATGTTGCACTACATTGCATAAAAATGAATGTTGCAAATGAACTCTTAAGAGAGGTAGGAGATTGCACTTCAGCTCAAGATGCTTGGGAGACTTTGCAAAATGTCTATGAATCCAAGAACCAAACTAGAATGTTAGCTTTGAAGAATCAAATCTATAGAAGCTATCAAAAGAAAGGAGAGAGTGCACATACTTTTGTCCTAAGAGTAAAGGAATTGAACAAAGAGCTAGCCTTTATAGGTGACCCTATCAAGGATGAAGAGCTTGTTCAACTCATATTAAATGGACTAAGCTTTGAATTTGACAATTTGGTTCAGGGATATGCAATTATGGGTAAGCTACCCATACTTGAAGAACTCCAAGGCACGCTCATGGCCGAGGAATCAAGAAGGAGCCAAATGCAAGAGAGGATGGATAGGCTTTCCATCCAAGGTGGAGATGACCAAGCTCTCTTCACCAAGTCCAAAGGCAAAGGATCAACATTCAAGAAGTCTACAAAGCTTGAGGATCAAGAAGGACCCCCAAAGGCATCTCCATCAACCACCAAAGTCAAGAAGGACAAATCAAAGGTGAAGTGCTACTATTGTAGCAAGATGGGGCATTATGCCTCGGAATGCTTCAAGAGGAAGCAAGATCAAAGCCAAGCCAACATGAGCAAAGAGGAGGAGGAGGAGAGTTCACATGAGGACTCTCTCATGATGTCCATATTTTTTTCAACAAGCTTCAAAGGAGAAGATCCTTGGTGGATTGACTCGGGTGCTAGTTCACACATGACTAGTAAAAGGGAGTTTTTCTCTTCTCTCTTATCTTATGATGGACCTATAAAGTCTATCTATACAGCAAATGATGAAGCTTGTAAGATTGAAGGAGTTGGTAGCATTCCCCTTTGCTTAGGATCTTCCAAAAAGATCAACATAGAAGGTGTTTTGTACATTCCTACAATAACAAAGAATCTACTAAGTGTTGGCCAAATGGTAGACAATGGTTTCAATGTTGACTTTGCTTCAAATGAATGTTTCATCAAGAAGAAGGGTAAGATAGTGGCTAAGGGCACTAGACTTGGCAAACTTTATAAGCTGGATGCATTTGTGGATACTAATGTTGTCATGTTGGCCGAGAAGAGCAAGATATCTACCTTTAATTTATGGCACAAAAGACTTGGACATGTCAACTCGGGTTCCATGGAGGCTATGATCAAGGAGGAGTATGCTTTAGGCCTACCAAGGTCTATTGGGAAGGAAGACAAGGTTTGTGAAGCTTGTGCCTTATCCAAGGCACATAAGAAGGTGTTTCCTAACTCCATCACAAAGTCATCTCATCCTCTTGAACTCATACACTCGGATGTGCACATTGCTAGCACCAAATCTAATGGAGGTTCATCCATGTTTTTAACCTTCATTGATGACTACTCAAGATATTGTTGGGTGTTCTTACTTTCCTTCAAGTCTCAAGTATTTGATACTTTTGTAAAGTTCAAGTTGTTTGTGGAAAAGCATCATAATCATAGCATCAAGATTCTTAGAAGTGACAATGGTGGAGAATTCATCTCCAATGAGTTCAAGGCCTTTTGTGAGGAGGAAGAGATCAAGAAAGAGACTTCTTGTCCTTACACTCCTCAACAAAATGGAGTTGCTGAAAGAAGGAATAGAACATTATGTGAATGTTCTAAGGCTTTAAGATTAGATGCTTGTTTGCCCAAATCCTTTTGGGGTGAGTCTCTTGTATGTGCAAACTACTTGATGAATAGGGTGTCTTGCAAAGCAATTGAAGGCAAAACTCCTTATGAGATGTTGTATGGAAAGAAACCCAATCTTAATCACTTGAAAGTTTTTGGGTGTATATGTTATGTGCATGTGCCATTAGAAACAAGAACCAAGGAGGATCCATCTTCCACAAGAGGGATCATGCTTGGATATGCAAGCTCAAGCAAGGGCTACAAAGTCTATCTTCCATCCTTGAACAAATTTGTTGTTTCAAGGGATGTCATCTTTGATGAACATCATATGCATATGCTTGAAGAAGGCTCAAGTGCTCCAACAATCAAGAAGAAGATGGCCGAGGAGCAAGATCTTGGTTTTGAGGAGGAGCTCATGGAGGAGCAAGCACCAAACCCACCTATCACACCAAGGAGATCTTCAAGGGCAAAAGTGGAGCCATCAAGGCTCACATATCAAGGCAAAGGGCAGCAAGTTGAGGGTATCTCATCCACTTCTTATGCTTTATCTAGTTTTGAAGAACCGTCTAATGTTGAAGATGCATTGAACTCCAAAGAATGGTATAAAGCTATGTTGGATGAGTATGATGCCTTGATTGAGAATGAAACTTGGTTGCTTGTTGAGAGACCTCAAAGGAATGTAATAGGATGCAAGTGGGTCTTCAAGCTTAAGTTGAATGCAAATGGGAGTGTTAACAAACATAAAGCAAGATTAGTTGCAAAAGGTTATGCTCAAGAGAGAGGGAATGTATTTGTGAAATCAAGTTGGAATAGCTCCCAGAATAGTTGGGTACATTGAATCCAGACCCAAAAATAGTAGGGTTAGCATTTTGGCGGGAAAGCCAAGTGGTCAAATAGGGTTTGGACCTGTTATAAAAGGATGTAACTCATGGAGAGAGTAATCTTCTCTCTTCTCTATCTCATTTCATGCTTATACATGGTTCTCTTGGGTTCTACTATCCATTGGTGCACTATATTGGTGATTGCATGCAATTTTATGTGTAGAA
Organism: Diphasiastrum complanatum; assembly: GCA_029204225.1. Lineage (NCBI taxonomy): Eukaryota > Viridiplantae > Streptophyta > Lycopodiopsida > Lycopodiales > Lycopodiaceae > Diphasiastrum > Diphasiastrum complanatum. The sequence continues at coordinate 39,528,471 of CM055112.1, read as the reverse complement.
TGATCCATAATTGCTATTTTCGGTTTCACACGTGTGAATGACAATAGGTTGCTGGTTTTGTATGGACAAAAATAATACTTTATCATATCAATCAAGTTTGATCAAGTTCTATTAGTGTTTGCATCTCATTTTGTGTGTAGATGCTGATTTTTCTACATTGGTGAGATTGGTAGTGTATTTCTCTTTCTAACCAGAGATCTTTCAAGTTGATTGGATCTTAAGGATCTGAAAACTTTCACATGGTATCAGAGCTTGTGTTTCAAGTTATGAAGAAGGAAATCAGATCTATCAATGATTTTGTGAAGATATCAAGTCTAGAGCATGATAGAGAGGATTCTATACCAAAATCGAGTTGTTTGCTTTTGTAGATTGGATCTTTTGTAGACCAAAACCCTATATAGGTCTATGAAATTGATCAATTCCGATTTTTGATTTGACATACTGGATTTGGCTGATTTTTGGATCTTTGGATCAGCCTAAGTGGTGGCTAATAGATTGCATATCAAATTTTCAGCATTTGCATGTAGATTTGGAATAGTCAATTTTTTGTGATTTTGTCAAAACCCCTAATTCTGATTGGATTCCTAGATAGTGAGAAATCTGGACTTCATTTGAGTGTGTTTCAATATTAGGGACTGGCAAAAGTCATTAGATTGAGGATAGATCATAGCTAGATCAAGATTCCATGATTCTATGTGTTGATTTGCTTGGTATAAGTGCTAGAAGAGCATTTGTGAGATGGTTTCAAATCTTGGTGATTTCTTTTGAAAGCATTTGTTGTTGTTCAAAGGAGTGCTTTGTGCATTGAAACAGGTTGAAAAATAAGATCAGGTCATTGTTACATGACAACCTCAATTGGAGTCATGTTGGAAGCCAATGATAGGCTTATCTCACAAGTAACTATTCATTGTGGCAAGTGAGGATGGAGTCACTTCTTGAGATGAATGATGTTTTGGATATTGTTGTAGGTTTGGAGAAGAGACCAACAATACAACAAGGTCAAATGAGGTATGATAAGAGGGCCAAGAAGGCTCTACACATGATAAAGATGAATGTTACCAATGAGCTTCTCAAGGAAGTTGGTAAGTGCACACCAACTTGGTAAGTGCACACCATATTTGGAGCTTGGAATTCATTGAAGAAGCTTTATAAATCCAAGTCTACATCTAGAGTGTTGACTCTAAGAAGGCAAATTTTTTCTTGTTTGTAAAAGAATGAAGAAACTCCAAGTACTTTTGTTTTGAGAATGAAAGCATTGAATGATGAGTTGGCTTGCATTGATGAAAGCATTAAGGAAGGAGAGCTTGTTCAAGTGATTCAATGGCTTGTTGGATGCTCATGCTAACTTTGTTCAAAGTATTGCTATTCAAAAGACTTTTCCAAGTTTGATGGATTTTCAAGAGATCTTGATTAATGAGGAATATAGGCTTCAAACAAGAAGTGGATCTACATCGACACTTCAAGAGGATGCTATGTTCACAAAGTGCTAATTCAAGGGCAAAACCAAAAGTAAGCGGTCTAAAGGGCAAGATCAAGTGGATGCTTATTCAAGTGGCAAAAAGAAGGATAGATCAAAGCTCAAGTGATTCTATTGTGGCATCAAAAGACACTTTGCAAATGAGTGCTACAAGAAGAAGAGAGATCAAGAAAATAAGCAAGGTAATCTTACTCTTGATGAGGATGGTTTGGATGTTCAAGATGCAAATGATGGAGATGCTTGTTTGATCAAAGGGAAGGATGTCATTGTTGGAAAAGGTAAAATGCAAGGGAAGTTGTTCAAACTAGATTTTGTGTTATTGCTAACCAATTTGGATGTGTTTCAAGGGAACAAATACCTATTCAAGAGGTTTGGCATAAAAGGATGGGACACCTCAACTTCAAGTCATTGAAGGTAATGTCAAGGAAGAAGATTGTGATAGGTCTTCCAAGTTATTTAAGTGGCATCAAACATGTTTGTGAGTCTTGTGCTTTGTCTAAGTCACATAGACTACCTTATACTAGATCTATATCTAGATCTACAAAGCCTTTTCAACTTGTACTTTTAGATATTCATGGATTTACTACAATTAGCAATAGTGGAGCTAAGATGTATGTAACATTCATTGATGATTTTAGTAGACTTTTTGTTGGATCTATCTACTAAAGAGCTAGGATGAAGTGTATGATGTCTTTATCAAGTTCAAGAATGCAAGGGAGAACCAATTTTCCACAAAGATCAAGTGCTTAAGGAGTGACAATGGTGGTGAGTACATATCTACCAAGTTCAAGGCCTTTTGTGATGAGCATGGGATCAAGAGGGAGTATACAACATCAAGGACCCCACAACAAAATGGAGTGGCTGAAAGGAAGAATAGGACTTTATGTGAAAGTGCTATAGCTATGAGGTTAGGTGCTAATCTTGACAAACCGTTTTGGGATCAAGCTTTGTTGTGTGCCAATTCTTGTGCAATAGGTGGCCGAGTGCTATTTTGGATGGAAGGACACCTTTTGAGATGATCTTCAAGAGGAGGCCGAGTGTCAACTTTCTAAAAACCTTTGGATGCACATGCTATGTCAACATTACTCTTGATGATAGGACCAAGGAGGATCCATCTTCAAGAAGAGGTATTCTTGTTGGATATAGTGAGGTGAGTAAAGCCTAGAAGGTTTACATTCCTTCTACTAACAAAGTGATTTTTGGTAGAGATGTCATTTCTGATGAGGGAAACATTCCAAAAGTGTCTTCAAGCATGATTGATGGTAGTGTGGATGAAAAGGATCCTACTTTGGATGGTGGTGATGACGGACCTTCATCAAGTCAAAAGCCAAGGAGAACATCAAGAGAAAGACAAGTACCTTCAAGTCTCACGTATGATCAAAAGGGTAAGAAAGTAGTTTCTAGAAATTATGTTGCTTTTCTAACCTCTTTGGATGAGCCTACAAGTGTAGATCAAGCAAGGAAAGAAGAGGAGTGGATCCAAGCGATGGATTTTGAGTATCAAGCTCTTATGAAGAGTGAAATATCTTTTGGAGGATCTTATTGTGTACATGGAGCTATGCAAGTGAATGGATGTTGTTATCTTGCATAAAATCAAGTAATGGATCTAGAAAACAAAGTTTGTTCAATGACTTTGATGGTCAAATTGAAGATCAAGAGATAAATCTCAAAGGGCTTCAACAAGGCAAAAAGGAAGTTGGCAATTTGGAGCTAGTCAAGAGCATCAAAGGAGAGGTAATTGGCAAAGATGTTATGGATCTATTTTTGCAGCATATTTAAGACTCAAGTAAGGTCAAAGGAGCATCAAGGAATTGTTTTTCAAGTTTACTTTACTTGTACTATCTCATGTTTGAGCAATTTCATGTGGATGTGTGCAAATTGTCAAGATATGGTAAAACTAGCTACATTGGTGAGCATTGTTTTGATGTTGGATTTGTCCTAGCATTCTTGGCTGGTTTTGCTGATGGAAATGAAGCTCTTGGAGGTTCATTATGTCACTCATTCATGGTCAAGTCATCAAGTGTTGATGATATCTTGTGGCAAGATGGAGATGGAGGCTCATTCATGGAGTTTTATGGTGGAGACATATCAAGAAAGGACAAAGTTGGAGGACACGAGCAAGCAAATGGTCATCACTCACATTTATTGTTTGGATGCTATATTTTTCCAGAGAGTTCAGAGTTGGAAGCATGGTGAATCATCTCATTTACATTCTATTTGATTCTTCGTGTACTAGTTACTTCTTGACATGTAAAATTGATGTAAGAAATAGTGAAGCATCCCAAGTGGACACTATTCTCTATATCAATCATAGTTGTTTCTATTTTGAGAATTACATGATCATTGAAAGGAGATCTATTCTTAGGAAGAAGATCATTCTTATGATGGATCAAAGTTCTATTTTCAAAAACTATGCTAGGAGCAAGCATATTGAGGTGCAATATCACTTTGTGTGCCAAGCAAGTCATTGCAAAGGAGGTGGAGCTTCAACATGTGTCTTCAAGGGAATGTGTAGCTAATGTCTTCACCAAAGCATTGGAAAATGACTTGTTCATGAAGCATAGGAAATCACTTGGAGTGTTATCAAAGTCTATGCTAAAACTTGTTAAAGAGGGAGTGTGAAAGATTCAACTAGTTTGATGATTTTGTCAATATTTTCATATTTGGAATATTGAGGCCAAAACTTGTTTTAGACTTAGAGAATATCTTTTCATTAGTCTAAATTTCATTTGAATGAACACTTTTTGAAAGTGTAAGAAAGTTTGGAGGCGAGTTTTAGGAGATTCAAATTTTAATAGTTGGGTACATTGAATCTAGACCCAAAAATAGTAGGGTTAGCATTTTGGAGGGAAAGCCAAGTGGCCAAATAGGGTTTGGACCTATTATAAAAGTATGTAATTCATGGAGAGAGTAATCTTCTCTCTTCTCTATCTCATTTCATGCTTATACATGGTTCTCTATCCATTGGTGCACTATATTGGTGATTGCATGCAATTTTGTGTAGAATGATCCATAATGCTATTTTTGGTTTCACACATGTGAATGATAGTAGCTTGTTGGTTTTGTATGGACAACAACAGTACTTTATCATATCATTCAAGTTTGATCAAGTTCTATTAGTGTTTGCATCTCATTTTGTGTGGATGCTGATTTTTCTACATTGGTGAGATTGGTAGTGTATTTCTCTTTCTAACCAAAGATCTTTCAAGTTGATTGGATTAAGAATCTGAAAACTTTCACAACAACTTCACCATAAACTCACTCAATGAAGCTATGTATGTCTATTTTTTGAGATGGTCAAAAGTACACTTCTCGCGGTGTAAACTCTTGGGATGATAACTAACTAACAGATTAGAATTCTTTTAATGAGAAAGCTATTGCCAATGTCTGGTCTTGAGTACTAGCTTACTTTTAACTCTATTACAATCACACCACATTTAATATAACATTTCTCTTGTAATAGGTTGTATGCTTCTACTAAATGTGGACTCTTGTTGGCTATGGAGGTTTTAAAACTTTTTCCAGTAGTTTGTGAATTTTTGATTCCATCGACGACAAGTTCCACATCTTTTAGGTACAGGTTGAGGATCGCCATCAGGAAGCTTGGGACTACCATCAGCATTTATTTTCCACATTTCAATACCATTGGTAGATAACCATTCCAAATCTTGTAAATGCATTTTGTAGTGCATAATTAGAAAAGAATCAAATAGAAAAAACCAAAATTGCAATGGTCGACTATGACCAATTAATTCTTCGGCACCATTTGGAATGTATCCTTCCACAAAAGCCTTAACATCCGAACCTCTTGCATCAACGATGATGGCGGCATTTGCGTTTTTTTCGCAATATTTAGATATTTCCATCAATTGTGGTAGTGTGTAGACACTTGATCTTTGTAGAGCATCTAAAACCTTTTCGAACAATGCATCAATATCTTCATGAGTATGTCCACATGAAGATGATAAAGCTTTGTCATCAGTACACTTCCGCTAATAAGCAATAAGTGCTCCTCTTGACAAAGCAAGACTGAAGATCTTTAAAGCCTTTATTCATAATCCAACAAGGTAAAGTACAGCTAAAAAGTAAAATACAATACTAGAAAGCACCATAAAGCATAACCACTTTCAAGACGTCCACCAGCTAATACCTGCTACCATCCCACAAAACAAAACCGCTCAAGTTAGTTTAGTGAGGAAGACATGTGTCATAGCTGAACGACAGTTGTTATTCATGTCCAAAAGTAGTTATACTACTTAACAACTTTGAATAGCATTTTAAAACATAGTCCAATCTTCCCAAGCACACAGTGTTTTATCGATAAGCCAAGCCATTATATCACCGTATCAGGTCAAGTTTACTGATCAACTTATAGTCAATTGGTCCGTATCAGTTCATTTTAATCAAAGAGGAGTATGAAAAGTTTAAACCGCTAGGAGTTTTATTTAGCCAAAGGACACACGTGTGCTGGTATCAGAGCAAATTCATGCTATACTGACCCAAGTGACTCTTACAACGTAAGGTATGTCACGCACTGTTGTTCATACTTCTAAGTATATCCATGCGTTCCAGTTGTATCTCACCAAAAGTCTAAAGTAGCACTAATAGAGGAAAGGTGAAGTGTTACCATGAATGTTATATCAGAATGATATAACATCCATGATATAAGGACACTGTATAGGAAAGATGTGATTAATACAGAGTAAGAGACTACCAACGTTTATACTGGGTAGTAGGGTAGATCTGTGCCATTCTACTCCCTTACTATAATCTATGATTCTTACGCATATCCATGCTATCTAAGATCATAATACCGGAGTCCTTACTGTTACTTTTGGTGACAAATTTTTATTTCAAGGTACTTTAGTTTGATTTGAGTGTGGTCTTATGTCCTTACTTACTTTTGAACAAGGGAAGTAGAAAAGTGGAAAGAAAAGCCGAAAGAAAAAGTGAATTTGTATAGAGTGAAGGTATATCATAGCCTTTATGGAACCAGAACTACCATACTTACCAAAGTTGTGAAGAGTTTATTTAAACTCGGAAAGCGTACCTGAATAGTTGTAGACGTAGCTTCTTGAGAGGCATCCATAGTAGTTTTTAAGCGAATGAGTCCTTACTTAGATCATAAGAAAGCCAAGAAACCGTGGACTGAGCGTGTTGCTTCGAAAAGTTATGTAGAAAGCACTTTACAGGACATCTCTTGACTATGTTAGTTAACTTACATTGCAGAGATCCAGTTGGTGCATACCTTTCAATAGTGAGTAGTCGGTTCAGAAAAGAACCAAGTAATATTCAGACGAAGCCGGAGCAGTATAATGAAGCTACAACATGAGATATCACTAGTGTGAAAGATTTCAGATCCCTAAGATCCAATCTACCTGAATGATCTTTGGTTAGAAAGAGAAATACACTACCAATCTCACCAATGTAGAAAAATCAGCATCTACACACAATTTGAGATGCAAACACTAATAGAACTTGATCAAACTTCAATGAAATGATTATGTACTATTGCTGTCCATACAAAACCAGCAAGCTACTGTATTTCACACGTGTGGATCCAAAAATAACAAATATAGATCATTCTACACATAGAATTGCAAGCAATCACCAAGATAATGCACCAATGGATAGTAGAACCCAAGAGAACCATGTATAAGCATGAAATGAGATAGAGAAGAGAGAAGATGACTCTGTCCATGAGTTACATCCTTTTATAGCAGGTCCAAACCCTATTTGGCCACTTGGCTCTCCCACCAAAATGCTAACCCTACCAATTTTGGGTCTAGATTCAATGTACCCAACTTATTCAGATTGAATCTACTCAAACTCGCATTCTATCTTTCCCACACTTTCAAAAAGTGTTTATTCAAATGAAATTTAGACTAATGAAATTTGAAAAGTCAACCTCTAAGTCTAAAATAAGTTTTGGCCTCAATATGCCAAATATGGAAATATTGCAAAATGTGATGAAACTAGTTGAATCTTTCACACTCCCTCTTCAACTAGTTTTAGCATAGACTTTGATAATACTCCAAGTGAAGTCCTATGTTTCATGAACAAGTCTTTTCCCAATGATTTGGTGAAGATATCAGCTACACATTCCCTTGAAGACACATGTTGAAGCTCCACCTCCTTTGCAATGACTCGCTCCCTCACAAAATGATATTGTATCTCAATATGCTTGTTCCTAGCATAGTTTTTGACGATAGAACTTTTATCCATCATAAGAATGATCTTCTTCCTAAGAATAGACCTCCTTTCAATGACCATGTAATGCTCAAAATAGAAACAACCATAATTGATATAGAGAATAGTGTCCACTTGGGATGCTTCACTATTTCTTACATCAATTTTACATGTAAAAATGTGACTAGAACATGAAGAATCAAATAGAATGTAAATGAGATGATTCCACCATGCTTCCAACTCTGAACTCTCTGGAAAAATACAGCAAACAAACAAGAAATGTGAGTGATCAACTTTTGCTTGCATGTCTCCTCCTCCTTTGTCTTTTGTTGCCTTGTATCCACCATGATACTCCATGAATGAGCCTCCATCTTCATCTTGCCTCAAGATACCATCATACCTTGATGACTTGACCATGAATGAGTGACATAATGAACCTCCAATAGCTTAATTTCCATCAACAAAATCATCCAAGAGTGCTAGTACAAATCCAACATCAAAACAATGCTCACCAATGTAGCTAGTTTTACCATATCTTGACAATTTGCACACATCCACATGAAATTGCTCAAACATGAGATAGAAAAAGTAAAGTAAACTTGAAAAACACTTCCTTGCTGCTCCTTTGACCTTACTTGAGTCTTCAATATGCTGTAAAAATAGATCCATAACACCTTTGCCAATTACCTCTCCTTTGATGCTCTTGACTAGCTCCAAATTGCCAACTTCCCTTTTGACTAGTTAAAGAGATCAACCTCTTGATCTTCAACTTGATCATCAAAGTCATTGAACAAACTTTGTTTTCCAGATCCAATACTTGATTTTACAGCAAGATAACATCCATCCACTTGCATAGCTCCATGTACACAAGAAGATCTTCCAAAAGAAGTTCGACTCTTCATAAGGGATCGATACTCGAGATCCATTGCTTGGATCCACTCCTCTTCTTTACTTGCTTGATCTACACTTGTAGGCTCATCCAAAGAGGTTAGGAAAACAACATAATTTCCAGAAACTACTTGCTTATCCTTTTGATCATATGTGAGCCTTGAAGGTACTTGTCTTTCTCTTGATGTTCTCCTTGGCTTTTGACTTGATGAAGGTCCATCATCACCACCATCCAAAGTAGGATCCTTCTCATCAACATCACGAATGTTAGATCCATCTACTTTACCATCAATCATGCTTGAAGACACCTTTGGAATGTTTCCCTCATCAAAAATAACATCTCTACCAACAATCACTTTTTTAGTAGAAGGAATGTAAACCTTGTAGGCTTTAATCGCCTCACTATATCCAACAAAAATACCTCTTCTTGAAGATGGATCCTCCTTGGTCCTATCATCAAGAGTAATGTTGACATAGCATGTGCATCCAAAGGTTTTTAGAAAGTTGAAACTCGGCCTCCTCTTGAATAGCATCTCAAAAGGTGTCCTTCCATCCAAAATAGCACTCGGCCACCTATTGCACAAGAAATTGGCACACAACAAAGCTTGATCCCAAAATGGTTTGTCAAGATTAGCACTTAACCTCATAGCTTTAGCACTTTCACATAAAGTCCTATTCTTCCTTTCAGCCACTCCATTTTGTTGTGGGGTCCTTGATGTTGTATACTCCCTCTTGATCCCATGCTCATCACAAAAGGCCTTGAACTTGGTAGATATGTACTCACCACCATTGTCACTCCTTGAGCACTTGATCTTTGCGGAAAATTGGTTCTCCCTTGCATTCTTGAACTTGAAAAAGACATCATACACCTCATCCTTGCTCTTTAGTAGATAGATCCAACAAAATCTACTAAAATCATCAATGAATGTTACATACATCTTAGCTCCACTATTGCTAATTGTAGTAAATCCATGAATATCCGAATGTACAAGTTGAAAAGGCTTTGTAGATCTAGAAATAGATCTAGTATAAGGTAGTCTATGTGAATTAGACAAAGTACAAGACTCACAAACATGCTTGTCATTACTTAAGGAACTTGGAAGACCAATCACAACCTTCTTCCTTGCCATTACCTCCAATGAATTGAAGTCGAGGTGTCCCATCCTTTTGTGCCAAACCTCTTAAATAGAAATTTGCTCCCTTGCAACACATCCAACTTGGTTAGCAATAACACAAGCATCAAGTTTGAACAACTTCCCTTGCCTTTTATCTTTTCCAATCAAGACATCCTTCCTTTTGATCAAACAAGCATCTCCATCAAGCTCCACCTTGAGGCCCTTACTTAGCATTTGACTCACACTAAGCAAATTCTTGGTAATAGATGGAATAAACAAGACATCCTCCAAATGAACATTTCTATTTGTAGAGAGAGAGATAGGAATTGTGCCAATCCCTTTGATTGCACACTCACCATCATTGGCCGTGTAGATCACCCTCTTGTCATCTCCATATGCCAACAAAGAAGTGAAGTACTCTTTGTGAAAGGTCATGTGTGAACTTGCTCGACTATCAATCCACAAGGATCTAGATCTCCATCATTAGCAAGCATACATGAAGGCATCACAAAAGCATCAATGTGCATCTTGCACATCCAAACCATCTTCATCAAGAGTAAGATTACTTGCTTGTCTCCTTGATCTCTCTTCTTCTTGTAGCACTCACTTGCAAAGTGTCCTTTGATGCCACAATAGAAGCACTTGAGCTTTGATCTATCCTTCTTTTTGCCACTTGAATAAGCATCCACTTGATCTTGCCCTTTAGACCACTTGCTTTTGGTTTTGCCCTTGAATTTTCCCTTTGTGAACATAGCATCCTCTTGAAGTGTCGATGTAGATCCACCTCTTGCTTGAAGCCTATATTCCTCATTGATCAAGATCTCTTGAAGATCCATCAAACTTGGCAAAGTCTTTTGAATAGCAATACTTTGAACAATGTTAGCATGAGCATCCAACAAGCCATTAAGAAGGGAGCATTGCAGTAGATGAAACCATCCCAACCAAACTTAGACCCAATACCGGTCTAGCCCCCGAGCAATCCAGAGGATAGGAAAACCACAAGAAGCCTGCTTCACAGTCTGATAGCATAACGGCCACAGACCCTTCAATTCTCCCTCATAGACACTGGTGAGGGTATATATAGAGTGTAGAGTTAGCCCCACCTGCCCATGCAATGAATCCACATGGAAGCACTCTAACTGATCATGCTAATCTCCCATGCATGTCCACTGCATGTAGGTACCCCTAACCCATAATAGCCAAGACCCATGCATAAGCACAGTGCATGTACACCCTATCTCGTACTAGGATGCAACACACATGCCTATACCACATGTGGGTGTGACCCCATGGTCCTACTCGACTATTATCCAGATTAGGCCTGGACCCTATGTCCAAGACAACTCCTAATGGTCCAAATCCCCATTTGGACCGCAACATACTTCCCCTCTTATTTCAGTTCTGTCCTCAGAACTTAAAGTCCGAGAAACTCTTTTTTAGATTACCTTCTAGTTTCCATGAATTCTCTTCATCAGAATATCCTTTCCAACATACCAGACGCTCAATAATCTCCCAATTACGCAATCGCTTGGATCTTGTATCAAAAATCCTTTCAGGATCTAAAGGAATTCTTTCAGATTAGACTTCAAAAGAATCTAGACTTTTACCAGAACCAAGGTAATCCCTCATACTAGACGACTAACATGGAACATAGGATGAGTCTTGATTCCCTCTGCTAACTCTAACTAGTAAGCTAAAGATCCAATCTTTTTCAAGATTTTATATGGTCCACTATAATGAGCAGACAACTTGTAATTCTCCCCAGTGTGCATCACCTTAGAATCCTTTGGAATTCTAAGATACACCCAATCCCCAACTTGAAACTCCTGAGGCGATCTTTTTAGATTAGCAAACTGTCTTACCCAATCCTGGGCACTTAGAACATTTTCACATGCTAACTGTAGCATTTCTTGCATTTCACACAAGAAATCTGCCACTTTCTGAATTTTAATCGACTCAGTTTCAACCATTATCGGACGTGTGAGGATTGGATGTAGAGCTTTGTAATTTTGTTTAGTAGGGTGATGTGCAAATTGACATACATCACATGACTGAATATACTTCTCAGTATCTCTATAAAATGTAGGCCACCGACATCTTGATTGCAAAATTTTTTGAACAATGATATCAGATAAAAAATGTCCTCCTCCCATTCCATCATGAGAAAACATGATTAGATCAGACACTTCATGTGGCAAAACATATGTTTACATAATATCATCAACTCCAAGGTGATACAATTGACCAACAATCAGTTGATAAGGTTGTGCTTTAAAATCAATCACCTCTGTTGAACTCTGGACAAAGATTCATTTGGTTGACCCAACATCAGATATTTCAACAATATCTTCTGCCCACTCAGGTACTGCTTCAACATAGAATAACACAGCATCTGGAAGTTCATCATCCACTTGAGTATTTATTGGCATTGTTTGTATCCTTGAGACATGATCCACAAGATAATGTTGTGTGACCTTTTCAAACTATGACTCGGAAGTCAAATTCAGTCAATAATAATAACCATCTTGCAATGTGTCTCGTATTACATGTCTTGTTTACCAAATATAGCAAAGGTTGATGATCAGTTTAAAAGGAAAAATGTGTTGCCGTTAAATAATGTTGAAACTTCTTCACTGAAAACACTATAGCTAACGCTTCTCGTTCCGTAGTTGAATAATTCATTTCTGCATCACTCACTTGTTGACTAGCAAATCTGATCAAATTTTTTTTTTTACATTCCCCTGGTTGTGTCAAGACAGTTCGATGGCATATTTTGATGCATCAGCATGCACATGGAACTCAATTGTCCAATTTGGGCTCTTAAGATTGGTGTAGAAGCTAAAGCTTTTTTCAATTTTTCACTTTTAAGTGCCAACTTGGTGTCACTTATATCTTCATTGCTATCACCACTTAAGATTATGTCATCAACATAGATCAAAAGCAAAGTGATGTTACCATTATCATTCAATCTAAAGTAGAGAGAATGATCATACTCGCTCATGATGAAGTTTTGAGAGAGTAAGAAGGATTTGAGCTAGCATACCAACTTCTTGGTGCATGCTTAAGCCCATACAAGCTCTTTTGTAGGAAACACACATGATTAGGCTCATCATGTGAAACATAGCCCTCGGGTTGCTCCATATAGATTTCCTCTTCAAGATCACCATTCAAGAAAGCATTAGTAACATCCATTTGCCACATGTCCCAACCATAAAGAGTTGCAAGAGAGATAAGGGTTCGAATTGTTACCATCTTTGCCACGGGTGCAAAGGTCTCATCATAGTCAATGCCATACTCTTGAGCATACCCTTTTGCCACCAATCTTGCCTTGTACCTTTTGATTGATCCATCTTCTTTTGTCTTGATTTTGAGGATCCACTTACACCCAATTGCCTTCTTTCCTTTTGGAAGTTCCACCAACTTCCAAGTGTTGTTCTTGATGAGTGCTTGATGCTCATGATCCATGGCTTGGATCCATTCCTCCTTTTGAATTGCCTCACCTACACAAGTTGGTTCATCAAAAGAGGTAAGAAAAGCAAAGTTAGAGTTCTCCACCACTTGCTTTCCTTTTTCATCATAGGTTAGCCTTGATGGCTTAGTCCTCTGCCTTTGAGTCCTCCTTGAAGGTTGCTTTGGAGTGGCATCTCCACCTTCATACAAGACATCTTGCACATCATGATGATTAGTAGGCACATCAACATCATCATCAACATTGACAACATTGGAAACATTCTCTTCATGAAAGATGTCATCCCTACTTATGACAACTTTATTCGTAGAAGGAATGTACCACAATACTCTTGGAGCTTTTGAGTAGGACATCATGCATCTGGTAGCTTCCATCAGAGTTCTATTCTTTCGTTCTACAACACCGTTGTGTTGCGGTGTGTAAGTTGTAGTCCTTCTGTGAACGATACCACGATCATTGCAGAAGTCAATGAAGCGATTCGAAATGTATTTGCCACCTCTATCTGTACTGATATGCTTCACTTTGTTGCATGTGCATCTCTCTACCCAGTTCACATACTCTTTGAATTTATCAAATGCTTCTGACTTATTCTGAATGAAATACACTCTGGCAAATCATCAATGAAGGTTATGTCTGAGATCACATTGAAAGGCCCATAGATGTCAGAATGCACTAACTCCAGAATCTTGGTCATTCTGTATGGCTCTTTGACAAATGGAGTGCGAGACTTACCCTTCAGACATGCATCACATGTGGTCGAATTGTTCGCATTTGAGATGCTGGCCCCTGTGATTGCTCCATGATGGCTTGCTTGGTAAAGTGCCATTGAGTTCATATGACATAGTCTCTTGTGCCATAGAGTGTCTAGCGAATCATCATGAGTCTGATGCACTTAATCTGCAGGCAGGCGTACCTTCAGGTGATATAGATTACCTTTTGTTCTGCCTTGAGTGATCAGGGTACTGGTACTAGCATCAACAACATTGCATGCTTCGTCAGAAAATGTCACACACATTCTTGCATCAACTATTCTTGCCACAGATAACAAGTCCTACTACAGTGTAGGCACGAACAGAACGTCTTCGAGTCGTCAGTCTTTGCCATTCGTGTTGAGCCACAGTTAACCAATACCGTTCACTTGGTGTTTGGATTCATCTCCAAGAACAATGAATCTTGAAGGATCACCACTTTGAAAATCAGACATGATTCGTCTTGATGTCATGAAGTGTGAAGTAGCTCCTGAGTCTAGGATCACGTCGTGTGTGTCAGATGTTGACATTGCACACACATTTGCACAAATGTAGGCGGTCGAACAATTTCTGTTCAATCTCTCTTTGCCCATTTTTGAGCTCTCTGGCTCCTCGACATTAGAATGAACTATTACTGTTCCCTTGTTTGCTTTGTGTTGATCTGTTTCTTGGGTTCAGACGACAGTCCATGGCTGCATGACCTTTCTTGTGATAGTGGATACATTCAATTTTTCGAATTGAGCCAGCATGTATCAATTGTGTGCCCATCACGTCTGCATCTCACACAGGTCTTCTTGTCTCCACTCTATTGTTTCGACCTCCATTTGTTTTTCGAATTGCCTTTGCTGGTCCCCTCTGCCTGCTGATCACGATCCTGCCTTTGATTCAACTCCCTCTTAGGCTTTTGTTTCTTGATCTTTTCTTTGTTGCCATAGAGGGCTTGTCAGAACCATCCTTGTGATCAAGGTGCTCTCTAGCCTCGACTTCCTCTCGAATCTCGACAATTGCCTTTTCGAGGGTCATTGTAGGATCTTTTGCAAGTAGGGTTCTAGTTGTTTGGAAAGATCTGGGTAAGGCTCTCAACATGTAAGTGAGCTGCTTCTCTGCTGACACTGCATTTTTTGCTCCAGAATTATGTAGTGATAGGAGTAGATCCTTCATCTTCCTTACAAAAGAAGTGAGATCTTTGTCGTCCCACTGCAGGTTCGTCAGCTGATTTTCCAGCATCATTATTTGACTGTGTGATTTCATTTGAAATCTCGTGAGCAATGTATCCCACATCTCCTTTGCTTTGGAGAGTGTAGCCAGGTCAAGCGTGAGACTATCCTCGATGGATGATGATAGCAAGGCTACTGCCTTGTCATTTTTCTCCCTCCATTTGCATAGCTCTTTGCCTGATGTTGTAGGCATCTCCTTTGTGCCATCCACCTAGGGGAATAAACCTTCACCCTTCAATATCAGTGAGGTCTTAACTTTCCATGCTAGAAGATCCTAACGAATCCAAAACTGTATAGATCTTGGACTGTATGCTACTGATTGAAGCCATTGCTTTTGAATTCATGTTCACTTGTTGATGGTTGATTGTTTGAATGCTTAGCCTCTTTGATCTGATAGCTTTTTGGCTATGTTAGACTATGACAAGGTGGGCTCTAATACCGCTGATGACAAGGAAAATGCACTTAGAAAATGCAAAATAAATTCTAGCTATAAAACTTTGGTGACAAACTGATAAACAAAATCTTGAACGATTCACGAAACTTTCTCGAAACTCGAATTATTTATGTTTGAGAATAAATCGTGCTAGATCATGTAGGCCCTGTAACACAACCAAACAAAACGAGATGAATTCTAAATGAAAATGAAACAAAATGAAGTGACGCGAAATAAAATGAAATGAAACGAAATAATTCACGACAAAATCAATCAAGCTCTGTAACGAGACAAAACGAGACGAAATGAAACAGCACGAAATGAAACGAAATGAAACAAAACCTAAGTGAGCCTCTGAAATTGATTTACGCTTGTAGCCAAGTGATCGTGAAGCGAAACACGAAGCGAAGTGAAGCAAAGGATTTGCGAATGAAATTAGTTTGTCAGAAATTCAAATATGATCGTTGGTCACTGCCAGGTATATCATTCTTACAATCCTTCGGAGAGTAGTCAGACACTGCTGATCTACGTTAACAGATTAATATAGCATTCAACAATATCAAACCAAGGTGCGAAATTGAATGAACAAGAGAATCAGACACACGAATAATATCAGACAAAAGTTCATTCGAGATCATACAATGTATAGAATTACATGTGCATAACAACTATAACAATACCTATTGATCTTCTTGAATTTTAGTAGCACTACATGACAAATCCATGTAGTGCGTTGGCATGAGAGAAATACAGTTCTCTCACGAATTGTATCTCGCTTACTAGCGGACGTTTGGATCTACAGATCCTCACAAAATTGTCTCACTCACAGGCGCGGACTGTATTCTGAATATTTTTGTGTCTGATTCTTGTTTTGCTTACTAGCATTAGACTTGCATATGCATCAACCAGAAAGTATATAGTTCGAGATCAATTTCGTGTCACGTCTTGTAACTTACAGATTAGAAAGATTAAACATCTACAACTAATTGCGAATTACAAGTCCAAGCAAGATGATTCAAAGGCAATTCAAAACTTATAACTCATCAATGTGTGATGAGCAAAGGCAACCATCCACTTTGCAACATCGTACATGCCATACCTTTGATAGATAATAGTCCCTTTTTTTTTTGGCCATGGAGACTTTGTTTTGGTCATCTCTCAGGTCAATGTACACATTAAACTCTCCCATTATAATGACATTTTTTGTTATGATGTGAGGAAGGAAGTAATTCTACACACTCATCAGTAGTGAAGCATAGATTCTTATCACTGAAAGGGTTAGCCCAAGTTACTACTCATGGTCTTAGTCCATTTACACACCAATTCAATTGTATATTTCCTGATCTTAAGAAATCACAATGAGTACTTCAACTCATGTAACATGTGCTGGTGATGCTACATAGTGGTAGGTTGGGACAAATATCAATGTAATACAATTAGTGAAATTTTTATCTTTTGTTTCTTCAAGACCAATAGTAGAGTTCAAAATAAAAAATTGTCCAATGTGAGTCGTAGGTGATCCTATACTTAACATGGTTAAAACACACCAAGGCTAAAGATTAACCTAAGGACATAATCACATAGGGCACATTGCCAAGTCGAGTTGACATGAGCTTTGCTCTTTTGTGCTAACCTACATTATGATTGAGCCTAGTTTTGAAGAAGTGATACATTCCTCTTCACAGAAGTGTCATCATATTACCTTGAAAGATAAAGTTGAGCTTTGAAATAGAAAAGAGTGGGCTCTAGCAAAATGATTCTCAATAGCACTTTGTGCCAAGTCATCCCATGAAAATTGAAGCTTGCATTTACTCTTCATATGAGTGGCAAGGCAGGAAAATATGCCTCCAAGTGCCTTACCAATGACCTACACAAGTGGTCTTTTGGCCCCAACAATTGCCCATAGCTTCACATCTATGTTGATGCAATCTGAATTGAAATCTTCTTGGCTAAATGACTTTAATGATTTCAAGTGTTTTTCCATGGTCTTAAGAATCCTAAGTGCTTCAATAGACCCTAAAACTGGTACGTGAAGCATGGGCAAATTTCCAAGAAAGTAGATGTTCTAGAAATTCATCAAGTCATTTTGAAAGGAGATTATTGCTAGAGAATTTCAATGATTAGGATGCTTTAGAATGCCATCCAAATGAGAAAATAGTGTCGTTGCCTATTCATTGGTTTCTTTAGTATACTGTATCTTGATTTTTGAAAAGGATCTAATTGTAGACTTCACAATATTGTTTTAAATCCAAAAGAGGCACTTGATCGTAAATCTTTCAATCTGTTGCATACATGAATCTGTGAGCTACACAAGGTTTTCAGTTTTGTAACTGGATGTGTTTGTGATGTGCAAGGCATGTGTGTTCCAATAGACACAAAATACATATTCATTGAATCTACTAGATGTAGTTGTTTTGGTAGCAAAACACATATCTTTTCATTATAAATTCCATTGTAGAATTTAATTTAGAATTTAAAGATATTTTTTAAAGTTTGACTATTCTCTTATGTTAGAAAGCCACAATATAAGATAAGCTAGAATTGGTCTTTATCAACCTCTCATTGGGTCGCTTGCTCATATTTTCTTATATCATTTCCAACTATACTACACATCCGTAGCATATTTTGATGCTACTAAATTGATATGGTTTTTCTACAAAACAAATTCGGTTTTGGTTCCACGTTGTCACGTAGTCACCATGCCAATGTCCAAGAGGATAAATATGAATTATGACATTTCATCCACAATTTGTTAAGAACATATTATGTTTTGCACTGATCAGTCTTCTTATTTACTTGTGTTAATCTTCTAATGAGGCACATTAAGATTGTAATCTTTTTTATTTACAGATTACAAAAACAAGAATGATTCACTCAAATGCTTGAGTGACCTTTTGCAAAATTGTCTTTTAAAAAAATTGCACAAAAGAGAGTCCTACTGGTCTTAGAGCAAGCCACGCTCAAAATTTAGTAGGAACTTCAAGAACATCCTAATAGTTAGTGATATGTTTCTTGTCACCTTTATACAATATGCAATTTGACGCCTTGTCATCCGCTCACATTGACTAGAAATATGGAATTAAAGTTTGGTCATATGAAATCCTCCGTATCCTGAGGAAACGAATACATGGTCAAATTGATGCATTTAGTATATATTTTCAGGACATTAAATTTCTCATGGAACAATATTGTAGTAATTTGAAAAAGAACTAAAACTATTTCAACCTAAAGAACTAACTATAGATGGAGATGAAAACAAAAGCTTTCAAACATATTCATAGTAATTCAAGAAAAAGCCAAAAGAAAGGAACTTGTTATGCTCAGTTTGTGGACTGATGATCAATTGTGATACAATGTTGGCTTGCTTCATCAAACTATCAAACTCAAAATATATTGTTCTTAGAGGTTATAATCGATATAAGGTCACAATAAAAGAATTTGACGTCAAATTGCAATGCATGTTGTGATGTGGTGGTGTAATGAACAAATTGCATACTAAATGTAAAGCATGTCTAATACAAGCTTAGAACTACCTTTGTAGTCTGCCTACTTTTCGTGGTTCTTGTTTCTATGAAAGTTTTCCGAGCTACCTTTTCAGATTTACATATTTTAGGAGTCCCTAATGTAATATTCAATTTAGAAAAAGGATTGTCAGAGCCAATCATTTGGTGCCTGGTGGACTATATTCGAGAGTCCATGTGGCAAAATGAGCCTCATCCATAAGCTCAGTGTGCTTCAAAGCGAAGTTTTTTGTAAGCATGATGGTAACCAAGAAGACTCATCAAAATGATTAGGAGTACAAGAATTACCCAAGATACATCGATTTTCAAAAGCTCGATTTGTTTTCACGATAATGACTTGGCCTTTCTTAGTGACAGATTCAAAAGTGTACAAAAAATTCCTACTTGAAAACTTTACTTTTTATAGACGGATGGTATTCCCAAATGAATTGTATCAGTTGCTTAGGTTATTCTCAAAAGTGAGAAAAATGTTAATTTTTTCATTTAAACCACCAATACATATCACTAAAAATAAATTTATCTTACTTGAATACTACTCACTCTTATCCAAAAGTGTTATGTCACATCTATCACAAGTTACATGTTATCTACACAATGGAATAATTAACCAATAGTATAAAATTTATATCATAATTTTTCAAAATGGCGAAGCATTCCTTTTCAGAAAAGTCAAGTCCAAAGAATTTTTCTGCCCATAAAGTATAAAAGCTCATATTGATAATAGATTTACATGAACTTAATGGACCATGTGGTAATTAGAAGGATGTTCTCTTTTCTTCTTTAGCTAGAGATAAATTAGCACCTCACATAAGCTTCTTTGCAAAAGAGACGAGAGAAATTGAAATGGACAGAAAGCACATCTCAAATCAAGATTTGATAACAAAATCATGGGGATTTCTAATGCAAAGTTAGAGGGAGAAGGCGGGAAAATATGGGACTTTTCTTTAACAAGACTGCATCAGATTCACTTTTTATTACATGCTTTATGTTCACAGCAACATAAATGTCTAGAAGTGCTGCGGACCATTTTAATCCAATGTAGTTATAAGAAAAACAATTTGTATGGGCAAAAATAGTAGAAATTGGGTGCAATCTTTACATGGATTAGCCCATCCCAATGGTGAGCTTTACAATTATAATAATCTTTACAAGAAAAGCCCCATCATGATGGAATTCTGGTGTAATATATAAATAAATATGCATAGGTATGAATGAAATAAGGGCCAATAAAGCCCTATAAAAAGAGCTAAAATTCTTTTAGATAGGTGACATATGCTTGCATCTGGAATGCCAAGCAACTCCAAGAAAGACGTTGGGAAAATCAAATTAAATAAGTCTCACTAGCTTCAGAAGATTTGGAATAATATCATGTCATATTTCGGCATGGCTCTACAATGTAGGGATTGGAAAAGAAAAAAAAGTGGGATCTATCGAAGAGAAGCGAAATATCAAGAATGTAATAATAGAAAAGAAAAAAAATGAGCTGGATTTAGAAAAAACAAAAAATGAACTAGGAAAGTGCGGATTCAAGAGGAGGTTCGAACTTCAAGTTCAACAAGAACTCATCATCATGTGTTAAACACGTAAGCAACGACTTTCAAATTTACAATTGCAAAAAATTCAAATTAATTTTAGGACTAGTGGATTTGTTGACTTGTCATACGAAGCTTGTCGGGTTCCACTATATGTGCTCTATACTGCTTGGCAAGTCCCTAATTCAAACTAGATTTCTCCCATTGCTCCATGGAAAAACCATGGGACTCTCCCATTTTGAAACTCAAGTTAAGTTGCCATTATGTGGTAGATGAGGTGGCATAAAACCCTTGTCATATAGGAGCTATTCAAGCTCTTTTTTTTCCCTGGGAGTTGATTTGCATGTGAAATTGCCATGGCTTAAGAAAAATGGCTTACTAGCCAAGTTTAGAAAAGGGGAAGGGGGAGGCCGAGGGGGAAGAGGACGGAAGAACTGGTGTTTTGAGCAATATTGCCCATCAACTCACTTGCCAAGGTTTCAAAAATGGGCAACATGGAGGAAAAGGGTCAAGGTTTCAAAAATGGGCAACCTGGAGCAAAAGGGTCGTGCTCATAATATTAATTAGGATACGATAACAAACGGATGATCTCACAAATGGGCAACTGGAGAGACAAACTCAAAAATGGGCAACTGGAGAGAAACAAACTCAGAAGGGCCTTGCGTGATATTACTATATCATAACACCATCTAGGCATGTGATACTTACAAGTGGCGAGCAAGACTTTGCTTCATTTTGTGAACAACGCCCCTCTGCTCGTGACTTGGAAGCTCTCCAATCACTATCATCTGTTGCACTCGATCCACAATTTCTGCCAGTTCTTTCTTCTTTGCCTCCTCTATCTCTGCTTTCAACTGCTCAACATTGAAAAAACTGAGCTTATTCAGTCCAGAACATACATAGAAATAATTGCGAGGAAGAACGTAATTGTAGAATCCATTCTTACCCAGGAAACATACGTATTCAAATGCATGCATGCATTCTTTTTACTTAATAGTTGCTCTTGAATTTTAAATGATAATGATACGGATTATGAGACGGAAGTTTGTGTACAAAGTAGCAAAGAGATTCATGTATGCGTACTCTTTCAGCTTTGGTATATGCATCAGCAATGGCCTTTTCAGTCTCTTCGTTTGCATGAGCTTTGATTTTGAGAGCATCCTTTTGAGCTTTTGACATCACTTTGCCTGCTTTCATCTGAGCCACAGCGGATTGAATGCTATGTAACAAAGAGCAATACCTCTATCAATTCAAATTATTGGACTTTCAAGACGAAACAAACCTCAGCATAGTGAACTAGTTCTTCTGCACGTTTTTCCTCCCTTTTGCGTGCTTCAAGAGCTTTCGACTCATCATGCATCCGATGTCGTTCTGCTTTTGCCTACACACAAGCGCAAAAAAAGAACAAGGTTTTTATGTAGTCAGTTTATCAAATCCTAAGTCAATCATACAAACAGCACTTCGATGGATCATAAGCACTAAGATAACTGCTACAGCAGCGTTGTTGCAATAATCTATGACAACACAGATTGCGTGTTGTGGTGGTGGTTAAGTCATGCAATATTTCATAAAGAACCATCCATAAAGCAGATGTCAGTAACAATTCGATCCAATATGCATTGTACTTGTCTAGAAGTATGTGAGCTTTGCAATGGCCCTTTCTGTCGCTCTTACTTAGATCATTATTGTGGAACGGTGGGAGGAAACTTTATCTCGGCTTTTGAAAGAAGGATTCACTTGCAAATATGTCAATCTGAAAATGATCACGTAACTCTAGTGAAGGCTAGAACTTCTGTCATCTGTTCAAATAAGCTTCAACTCCGAGCATATTTGTATAAGTTTCCAGCGTAATTTGCACTGGTCTTGTTTGTATAAATAGCGAAACTGTAGATACGGCTTTAGGATATAGAACATATGCTGATATGAGAAAGAGAGTTACGATGCAAAGATTGTTGTGCAAGAGATGGTTCGTGTATTGCTCAAAAAAGTCAAGAGTCTGGAGAGATGAATTTTCAGCTTAAAAAGAAGGTCAAGACTGCAGACATTGAAGAATGTAATGTCAGCGAAATCACATCACATAATATGTAGCAACTTTTACAACCTGCAATCTCTGGGCTCTTGCTTCAGCTTTACGAGTTTCTGCATCAAGATAAGCCTGCGCCTCCGCCTCGACCCTCCCCCTATGCGCATCTGCAAAGGCCTGAGCCTTTTGATTTACATGTTGACTCATCGCAGAAGTATTTCCCAGACAAGAAGCAGCTGTCTGTGGAGATACTGACCCTGACCGTGCCTCTCCTCCATCCACCTTGCAGCTCCTAGGAGTTCCATTTGACAAAACAATTTGACCTGCTGCTCCAGCTTCCTGATAGCCACCTTGAATCTGGCTTTCTGCATCCTTGGGGCTTGGCAACGCAGGCAGAGCTCCCGGATCCGTGCTTCGTTGTTGCCGCACTGACTCAGGCCGTCTAAACACTTGCGCCATACCCAACAAACCAAAATCCACGAAATACTGACAATATAACAAGAAAATAAGAAACACCTTATCTTTCAAGAAACAATCTGGATAAATGTAGTGTCAAGCGCAATCCATTGTTTTGGATGGAGATCCATAAATTCAACAGAGAATCAAAATCCACGAAAATCTGACAAGATAACAAGAAAATGATAAACATGACCATCACTTTATTTTTCAAGAAACAATCTAGATGACTGTTGTGTAAGCGCAATGCATTATTTTGGATTGAGAGTCATATATCCAACAAGCAACAAAAATCCACAAAAATTTGACAAGATCACAAGCAAATGAGAAAAAGTACCGTCGTTTTATCTTTCAAGATTGAACAATCTGGATCAATCTATTGTCAAGCGCAATGCATTGCTTTGGATCGAGCAAATGCATCGATTGAGGCGAGAGGAGGTAAGAAATAATTTGTGTGTGTTTGGATTCTTGCTGCTTCCAGAAGCCACCTCCAAATTCCGAGTTCCAGTGTATGGTCTCTGGCTAGAAGGCCGAGTAAATGGTCACTCAAGTAGGACGCGGACTCGGTGGCGGACACGAGCGCGTCCAGCAGCTGGAGGCTACCACCAGATGCAACAGTGTTTGCCTCCCACCGCTTGCCAAGATCGTTTGAAGATAATATGCATCAAGAAGAAGAGAAAAAAAGGGCTTCCTTCAAGTTTGTTGGTATTTATTTTTATTTTTTGTGTATATAGAGTTACGCAAGAGAGTTATGCGACTAGGAGGTAGGTTACATACAACATACACAACCTGGCAACGCTACACACTGGCTGTGATTCGAGCCTCTTGCAGTCAACCACTCTACCCGTCAACCACTCTACCCATACATCGCGTTGCGATATACTTTGTTGGTTATTTAAAATTTATTTTGAAGTTGATTGTGGGTGGAATAATCAAGTCTAGAAAGTACCCTGGTGCATTTATTCATAGAAAAAACTAGTAGGTACATTGATGAAAAAGATATATACACCCCGAAGGGAAAGTTTAAGCAAAAGTAAGCTCAAACAAGAGCGAAGCTTGCAGTAAAGCTAAGATTAATCCAAATCTTTGTATTAAAAATAAAAGTGCATAAACTATGATGATGTCAGTGGGAGTCTGCCAACTGACTGCAACAGATTAGAATAGTGAAGAAGTGGTGAGTCGGCTAATGAAGAGAGATGAGATGTAGCAGACCTAGCCATTGTCGCCCGTTGCAGGATTGATAGGGCATGAGCATGTTGCAAGGCAATGGAAATAAGATGCTTGAAAGAAGCCACGAGAATAGAACTAGCAAGAAATTATTATAATGATGAAATCTTCAAAGTAGTTGGCCAACCACCTTATATAATAGATTTATACAAATCAAAATGTGGTGAGCTCAATTACAACGATTGCAATAATAATTTTCTTTATATTGAAAATGTTCTAAAATATATTACAAACTAGACGAATATCAAGTGAATGCTTCTTGGTTTCCAAGGGGAGGCTCGAACTCGAGACCAAAAAAACAACATCAAGTAAATGGATAGATTATCAATGTAATGAAATTAGATGAATCCAAAATCATCAAAAGTCAAAAATTGGAACGAGTGAGTGTTACTTTGATGAACAAAATTTCAGATACCGATGATCAAACATTTAGTGTTCAATCGGAAAATCACATATGGTGGTTGGCGCCATTCCAGGTATACTTTTCAATTTTCAATTTTCTTTTTAAGTATCGTTACATTCAATACATTGTCTTTTCTTTATGTCATAAATTACTTGCTACTCTACAGGTCATGAAAGAGGACCATAAAATACTTTCATGGATATTTTCACGTACAAATTATGGCGAGATTATAAAGAGACACATGGAGAGTAAGAAATTTACAGTCGAAAACCATGGAAGTTTTCAAACTTAGTGGCACCTTGCAGACGATTTGAAAACATTGAAATGTATGTATAATGTCTCTCATGGGGTAACATCAAAGCATCCATGTCTGTATTGCATGAAGGATTGCTACAATATGAATTTGGGACGACCAAA
Source organism: Diphasiastrum complanatum (assembly GCA_029204225.1). Taxonomy (NCBI): domain Eukaryota; kingdom Viridiplantae; phylum Streptophyta; class Lycopodiopsida; order Lycopodiales; family Lycopodiaceae; genus Diphasiastrum; species Diphasiastrum complanatum. The sequence continues at coordinate 39,503,355 of CM055112.1, read as the reverse complement.
CCCAACACGAGAAGCAGAAGATCCATATATGAAAAGTGTGCTGCCAATTCCATTGAAACATGTTCACATATGCACATTGCATGCTGAAGTTCGTATTATTGAAAAACTAATTTATCTGCATATTCTCCTTGCATGGAACCATAAACTGGAGTCTGTGGTCTAGTATTTCCTGATGTTCCCATCTGGTCCGTATTTGAGCTTGAAAACCCATTTGCATTTGACAGTCTTGTGCTTACGTGGTAATGGCTCCAACGTCCATACCTGGGTCTTCCTCATGGACTCCATCTCTTCGTTCATGGCTTGGATCCATCTGTCCTTTTATGGACTTTCAATTGCTTCCTCGAAAGTCTGAATCCGCATAACTCTTCTGATATGAAAGTTGAGCTGCCTGGCACATATCTTGCTGGCGCTCTTTGTGGTCTTGTCGACCTTCTAGGAGATCCTCCTAGGACAGCAATGCCTTTGCCTTTGTCTGCTCTGAGTCGATCCGGAACCATCCTGGTTTACAAAAAATATAGCAGTAGGCTGCCTCTCGAATCTTTCTTCTCGAAAATCTTTGTTTTCGTGTTCGTCCTCTGCTCCCCCTGTCATTGGCGGCGCAGGTCATATTACTGTCTCTCAGGATCGTCATTGGCCATTGTACTGCTCATCAAATCTGACATCGAATCGATGTCTAATTGTAGTGGTCACTGGAGTTCACGTGCCCAAAGATCTCCCCATGGAGATAATGCATTTTTGACAGAAGACAATTAAGCTTGTTTGTATTAGAAATTCTTATTTCAGGTTCTAAGTGAGATAAAGCTCGTCCTCATGATCAAACCTTTGTTTTTCATAGCCTTGGTCTGCCTTGCCTTGTTGGATTAGTCTCCTTCTTACTAATCGACTAATCGGTTTTAATCCTCATCCATTGTTTATCCAGTTTTGCGGATTTTTTCTTGTTTTTATACAGTTTGCAGAATTACAAGTGTTTTTACACAGTCTGCAGAAATACACGGAGTTTGAAATAGTATTGCCTCTTTCGCCTGTCAGAAATCTCGTGGAAAAATGTAGTGTCGTCTTTTTCACATTTTTTGCCTGTCAGGAATCTCATGTAAAATCACAGTGTCACATTTTTGGCTTTTTTCAAAGAGCCTCAAATGCAAAGGAAATGACTCTATCAAAGTGTGGGACAATCCTAAATGAGATTTAAGGGCACTGTCTCCTTTTTCGTCCTTTTTGCAAAATCCCGATAGTGTCGTCTTTTTGCGACAGTGTCGCTCGTGGCTATTTTAGTTCATTTCTGTAGAGCTACAGTTTTGGTTCATTTATGCACACAGAACGTTTACAGCCAATTTCAGCGCCTATCAGCAATCAATGACAAGGAACCGGATGGATGCCAGCCGATCACCAGACAACTGGCGATCGCAATTAACGACCTAATTTCTTAGTATATATAGTTGTTCATATTCATACCATTTTTTCATCAAATTATAAAAAATTATCAAAAGAAGTTTTTGAATAGTTTGCTCTCTCTCTCTCTCTCTCTCTCTCTCTCTCTCTCTCTCTCTCTCTCTCTCTCTCTCTCTCAAGCCTGCAAACTTGAACACTCCTGAGCATTCTAGCTCACTTCCTCACTTCTTAGAGTTGTTTTAGAGATTGCTATTGTGCTACTACTTATCAGCATTACGCTTAATTTAGATTTTCATTTTAGCCACTCAGAGATAGCATAGAGTACGTGACTTTCGATCCGCAACTTATTGTACTCATTTACTTCTGTTACGGTTTTCATACTGAATCAATACTTTCCTTTATTGCGTTCAGTTTCGTCTCAAAATGTATGCATTTTTGTAGTTCTTCGTGATTAATTCACGAATGATTCGTGACAAATTATTTGTCTAATAAATTTTCTATGCTACGTAATCATTGTAGTATTGATGATTTAAAGTTAGTTACTATAAGATCAAACATGATTTCTATCACTATTGTTTTTGTTTGAAATTGGTAGGCGTAGTCATGTATTGTGAAAGAGGAAGATAGTTTATTCCGCCATGCACGAAAAGTTATTATTTTCATTCGTTTCTTTTTGAGGTAGACCTATCTTCTGCACACGACTTTCCGACATGGTATCAAAGCAATTTCACTACTTCTTTATATAATACCTACATGGTATCAGCAGCAATCTCTAATACTTGATATCTTTTGCAATATCAAATTGATAATCATACTCTTCAGTTCTTTTAAACCTTTCAGTATCAGAGAATTGATTTTCCTATTGTTGGCATTACTACATCTTAGCGTCATCGATATAATCGACAGACTAAGTTCCAAATGGATTCTCAAAGTAAAGCTGGTCTTATCACAGACAAGATGAATGGATCCAATTATCATTTGTGAAAATTTAAGATGAAGACCTTGCTAATCGCCAACAAGTTATTAAATGTTGTTATAGGTACAGAAGTAAAACCTGAAGACGACGACTCAAAGTGAAAATCGAAGGACGATAAAGCTTTTGCGCTTATTATCCTCAATATATCAGATACATAGATTGGAGACATAGCTGAAGCTAAAATTTCAAGAGACATTTGGGACATCTTGAACTCACTATATGACGTGAGGGACGTAACTACTAAGTTACATCTACGATGGAAATTCTTTACATTCAAAATGGCTACTGGTGATTCTCTTCAGAGTCACATTAGCCAGTTTAAGAATCTCTTGCAACAGATTGCCACTGTCGAATCAGTCATAGACGATCAAGACACAATTATGACATTGCTTTCAAGCTTGCCCTCTACATATGAGAACTGGGTGATGATCATATCGACACACACAGATTTAACTCTTACTAGAGTTATCACTATGTTGCTGCAAGAAGACAATAGAAGAAGTCAAGACACTTTGTCTACAACCTCCTCTCAAGCTCTATATGTCAACAAAGGCTCTAAGTGACAGAAGTAGAAAAGCTCCAAGAAGGCTGCAACGAATCATAAATAGACTCAAAGTCAAGCACAATCATCAAATCTACAATCGAAGAAGAAGATGTTTTGTAGGTATTGCAAGTGCAGTAACCATGAGATCAAGGATGGTCAAATTTTCCAAGCGAAGAATGCAGCCAAACAACCTGATCAACAAGCAAACACAGTTTCATCATCTCCCTAGGTCGAAGTGGACGAAGATGCATTCATGGTCAAAGATCAAAGTGTATTTTGGGATGATTCATGGTTTCTGGATTCTGGAGCTACACAACATATGACCAATCAACATGAGATCTTCAACTACTACACGCCTTACAGCAAGAAGAAATTTGTTCATCTTGGTGACAATAGTACTCACACTATTAAAGGTGAGGGTACTGTAAGATTGCGGTTCTAGCATGATCAATTCACATTACTATCAAAGGCCTTATATGTTTCTAAACTCTCTACAAATTTGTTATCAATAAGTAGAATTACATATTTAGGTCATAAGGTAGAATTTGAATCTGATCAATGCAAAATTGTTGATAGGAGTAATAAGATCCTTGCACTCGACAAGAGGCAGGGTTACTTATATACATTGGCACATTGCTATTCTAGGTCTAGTAAGCCTTGAAAACCTCTGTTCTAGTCAATAAAGCATTACTATGGCATCATCTCTTAGGACATTTGAATTATGCATCTGTTTTGAACATGTCTAGACAATCCATGGTCCTTGATCTCGACTATCCTTATGGTAAGATCGATCTCCTTGTCTGTCATAGCTGCATCTTTGGAAAGCAGACTAGAATTCCTTTTAGATCAAACCATAGGCATGCAACAAAAGATCTGTTAGATGTTGTTCATACAAATATGTGTGGACCTATGCAAACTCCTTCATTTCTAGATGCAAAGTATTTCATTACCTTTATTGACAAATTCTCCAGAAGAACAGCTATTTATTTCATTAAACAAAAATCAAAGGCTTTCATCAAATTCAAACAATTCAAAGAGCATGCTGAGAATCAAACTGGCAAACGAATCAAAGCACTAAGGTCAGATAACGAGGGAGTATATATCTCCAACGAATTCAAGGAGTATTTTCTTAAGAACGACATTGAGCAACAATACATTACCTCCTATTCGCCTCAATCAAATGATCTTGCTGAGAGAAAGAGCAGAACCTTAGTTGAATCGGCATAGTGCATATTATCGCATTCGACACTTTCAAAGTGCTTCTGGATTGAAGCTGTTTGAATATCAACCTATATTTAAAACAGATGTCCTACTAAAGGCCTCTCAAACAAAACAACATTCGAAGTTTGGACAGGTACCAAACCTTCTTTATCAAACTTATGAGTTTTTGGATGTATTGCTTTTGTACAGATTCCTCATGATCTCAGGAAGAAGCTCGACTTTCAGAGTATCAAATGTGTCTTCATCAGTTACACTACTTTTGATCAAGCCTACAAGTTGTTCGATCCCATCGAGTCGAAGATATTCACTAGTTGGGATGTCTTCTTCATCGAAGTTCAGTTTCAAGACCTCAAAGGAAAGGGCAGTCCCCATGTAGCCGACCTATTAGATTCTCCTGACGCATTGAACTTTCGACTTCCTCAGTCAACTATTCTCATTGAAAGTCCAAGCTCTTCTACTTTTGATGAACGACAAATCAACAGTGAATTAGACGATGATGATGTTGCAGATCAGCAACTACAACATGATGTAAATGATCAACTTCCTGTATTACCTAGAATACTATCAAGGACTAGCAGAACACCTAACCGGTATATCGATGAGTTTATAGCCTATCTTGTTCAGGAACCGACGTCTGTCCAAGAGGCACTCAGTCAGCTTGATTTAGATCTTTGGAAATATTTTCAAAGTCAAGTACAAAGCAGATGGAAGCATCAATAGGAGAAAGACACGATTTGTAGCCAGAGGATTTTCTCAAGCATACAATGTTGATTACACTAAGACCTTCAGTCTAGTAGTCAAGCATTCTTCTATCCAACTTTTGCTATCATTTGCCGCTACAGCAGATGTGAAAATACATCAAATGAATATTCAGACAACATATCTCAATGGTGTTATTGAAGAAGACATTTACATGATGCAACCCGAAGGTTATATTATTGAGGGTAAACACAATCATGTGTGTAAACTCCATAAGGCACTTTATGGCTTGAAGCAATCTGCTCGAGCATGGTTTCAAAGGATTAAAATTTTTCTTATTGATCACGGCTACACGGCTAGCTCTTCAAATTCAAACCTTAACTTCAAAGCAGTGCATCAGTCCTTTATCATTATCACTTTATACGTGGATGATACATTGCTTTTCAGCAACAGTACCAATCTGATAAAAGAAGCCAAGACAATGCTATCTTCCGAATTCAACATGACCGATCTAGGCAAAGCTCATTTCTACCTTGGTATACAAATCCACAAAGATAGAAAACAGAACTTGGTCTACATTGGAGTGTTAAATTAGTCTCCTTCTTACTAATCGACTAATTGGTTTTAATCTTTGTCCATTGTTTATCTAGTTCTACGAATTTTTCTGTATTTTTATACAGTTTGCATAATTACAAGTGTTTTTCCACAGTCTGCAGAAATACATGGAGTTTGAAATAGTGTCGTCTCTTTCGCCTATCAGAAATCTCGTGGAAAAATATAGTGTTGTCTTTTTCTCATTTTTTGCCTGTCAGGAATATCATGTAAAATCATAGTGTCGCATTTTTGGCTTTTTTCCAAAGAGTCTCAAATGCAAAGGAAATGACTCTATCAAAGTGTGGGACAATCCTAAATGAGATTTAAGGGCACTGTCTCCTTTTCGTCCTTTTTCGCAAAATCCCGATAGTGTCGTCTTTTTGCGACAGTGTCGCCTGTGGCTGTTTTAGTTCATTTATGCAGAGCTACAGTTTTGGTTCATTTATGCACACAAAACATTTACGGCCAATTTTGCCTCTTATCAACAATCAATGACAAGGAACCGGATGGCTGCCAGCGGATCACCAGACAACTGGCGATCGCAATTAACGACCTAATTTCTTAGTATATATAGCTATTCATATTCATACAGTTTGATCATCAAATTATTAAAAATTATTAGAAAGAAGTTTTTGAATAGTTAGCTCTCTCTCTCTCTCTCTCTCTCTCTCTCTCTCTCTCTCTCTCTCTCTCTCTCTCTCTCTCTCTCTCTCTCTCTCTCTCTCTCTCTCTCTCTCTCTCTCTCTCTCTCTCTCTCTCTCTCAAGCCTGCGAACTTGAAACTCCTGAGCATTCTAGGTCACTTCCTCACTTCTTAGAGTTGTTTTAGAGATTGCTATTGTGCTACTACTTATCAACATTACGCTTAATTCAGATTTTTATTTTAGCCACTCAGAGAAAGCATAGAGTACGCAGCTTTGATTTGCAACTTATTGTACTCATTTACTTCTGTTACGTTTTTCATACTGAATCAATACTATCCTTTATTGCGTTCAGTTTCGTCTCAGAATGTATGCATTTTTGTAGTTCTTCGCGATTAATTTGCGAATGATTCGTGACAAATTATTTGTCTAAATAATTTTTTATGCTTTATTGTTTGGATACGTAATCACTGTAGTATTGATGATGTCAAAGTTAGTTACTATAAGATCAAACATGATTTCTATCACTATTGTTTTTGTTTGAAATTGATAGGCATAGTCATGTATTGTGAAAGAGGAAGATAGTTTATTCCGCCATGCACGAAAAGTTTTCTTTCTACATACACGAAATATTTTCATTCGTTTCTTTTCGAGCTAGATCTATCTTCTGCACACCACTTTATGACATGGTATTAGAGTAATTTCACTACTTCTTTATCTAATACCTATATGGTATCAGCAGAAATCTCTAATACTTGATATCTTTTGCGATATCAAATTGATAATCATACTCTTCAATTCTTTTCAACCTTTCAGTATCAGAGAATTGATTTTCCTATTATTGGCATTACTACATCTTAGCGTCATCGATATAATCGACAGACTAAGTTCCAAATGGATTCTCAAAGTAAAGCTGGTCTTATCATAGACAAGCTGAATGGATCCAATTATCATTTGTGAAAATTTAAGATGAAGACCTTGCTAATCGCCAACGAGTTATTAAATGTTGTTATAGGTATAGAAGTAAATTTTTTGCCTGTTAGGAATCTCATGTAAAATCACAGTGTCACATTTGGCTTTTTCCAAAGAGCGTCAAATGCAAAAGAAATGACTCTCTGAAAGTGTGGGACAATCCTAAATGAGATTTAAGGGCACTGTCTCCTTTTTCATCCTTTTCGCAAAATCTCGATAGTGTCACCTTTTTGCGACAGTGTCACCTGTGACTGTTTTAGTTCATTTCTACATAGCTACTTTTGGTTCATTTATGCACACAGAAAGTTTACGGCCAATTTCACCGCTTATTAGCAATCAATGACAAGGAACCGATTGGATGCCAGTGGATCATCAGCCAACTGGCGATCGCAATTAACGACCTAATTTTTTAGTATATATAGCTATTCATATTCATACAGTTTGATCATCAGATTATAAAAAATTATCAGAAGAAATTTTTGAATAGTTAGCTCTCTCTCTCTCTCTCTCTCTCTCTCTCTCTCTCTCTCTCTCTCTCTCTCTCTCTCTCTCTCTCTCTCTCTCTCTCTCTCTCTCTCTCTCTCTCTCTCTCTCTCTCTCTCTCTCTCTCTCTCTCTCTCTCTCTCTCTCGCCTGCGAACTTAAACACTCATGAGCATTCTAGCTCACTTCTTAGAGTTATTTTAGAGATTGCTATTGCGCTAATGCTTATCAGCATTACACTTGATTCAGACTTTCATTTTAGCCACTCAGAGATAGCATAGAGTACGCGGCTTCGATCCACAACTTATTGTACTCATTTATTTTTGTTACATTTTTCATACTAAATCAATACTATCCTTTATTGAGTTCAGCTTCGTCTCAAAATGTATGCGTTTCTGTAGTTCTTCGCGACTAATTTGCAAATAATTCGTGACATTTTATTTGTCTGATAATTTTTGATGCTTTATTATTTGGGTACGTAATCATTGTAGTACTGATGATTTCAAAGTTAGTTACTATAAGATTAAATGTGACTTCTATCAAAAATTGTTTTTGTTTGAAATTGATAGGCGTAGTCAAGCATTGTGAAAGAGGAAGATAGTTTATTATGCCATTCACGAAAAGTTTTATTTTTAGATACATGAATTATTTTCATTCGTTTCTTTTTGAGCTAGCCCTATCTTCTGCACACCACTTTCCGACATGCCTTTATCATGCTTTTTTTTTGGATGAGTTCAGAAGATGATCTGAGTGAACCTTTGCCACAACCAATCCAAACATGTAGCATAAGTTCACTTAGATTTGTTGCTACAAAGCTTCACTCAGATCATCTTGTGAACATATCCAAATATGGCAAAACAAGGACAATACAGACCAAGACAATGAGGGCCAAAAATATAGCCGATATCGGTTCAGCGTGCGAGGATGACTTCACTGGGGGGAACTTCAACAAGGACGCACGTCAAATCGATATCTGATTGCAGTGGTCACTAAAGTTCAAGTGCCCGAAGATCTCCCCATTGGAGATAATGCATTTTCAGCAGAAGACAATTAAGCTTGTTATTGAAAATTCATATCCAGTTGCAATTACAGTGTGTCCTCCACCATAGAAATGGACATCGTGGAAAAGAAAGAGCTACATAAAAAAAGTGGCTCATAGAACAGATCATAGAAAAAGTGGTTCATATATTATCAAACATGACGTATACACATAATTATATGACATAATACAAAACTACATGGTTCAAATTCTATGGATCTTCAATTTCGATGAATGTTCCTATGTCTATGTATTTTATATGCTCTTCCTACCTCACTCGTACCTACACAACAGAAATTGTTTAAGTTCATTTATCTTGTAAAACTGATTCACTAAGAAATTGAACAATTGAAAATTTTCATATGCCATAACGTACCTTTTACACCATTCAATTGAAATGGATAGTATTGAGGTAGATCGAATTGCAACATGTCTAGTTCTGATTGAATGTTATTGAGACACCAATCTTCCTCTACCTCAACCATCTCAAGTAATTCACAAGCAAGGAATCAAACATGCTCATAGAAATATCACTCAAGATCATTGCCATGAACAAGGAGCTTAGTGATCTTCAAGAACTCGTGGAGGATCCTCTTTATTAGCTCAAGAGAACTTGAAAATACAATCAAAAGCTCCCTCACAAGAGAGGGGGGCCCTTAAATAAGCAAGAAGGCTGCCCATGTGGAGCCCATGTGGCAATTCCACTAAATTAGACATTACATGTGGAATTTGCCTTTCCACTAGAGGTCACCATCAAAAGGTGGCTCACTCTTACTATTTTAAGGGGGTCCTACATTTATTACAACTATTCAAGGAAATGTTACTAGCTCCTACATGGTCATTCCTTCTTTGGGATACACCATGTAGGCTCACATAGTTAATCACTATCTTCCTAGCTAGTATTTCCTCGGCTCTCATGCTTGACTCTCAGCTTCTTCTGCTCTCTTCCTTCTGAGACCTCCTCGGTCATGGGTGAGAGATAACTTCTGTCTTCAGCTTGGCTCGGCACTAGAGAATCGGCTAACATTATCCACCCCTAATCTGTTGCAGGACCCACTGCAACACCGGTGATGTCTTCCGCTTGGCACTTGGAAAAGCGTGGATTTTCGTTCGCTTCTGTAAAACCAGGTGCTTATTATCCGCAAAATTTATTCGCCAAAATTGGAAGTCCCTTAATTGGCCGCTACATACCAAGCCCCTTGAGCACTTCTTGTGAATCCTGTTTGCCTCGTCGTCTCGTCGTCTGCTTCCGCTCGCTCATCTTCCGGCCCAGGGCTTCAAAAGCTTGGAAGCGGAGCTTACTTCCAAAATTAAGGGGCCCCATATATTCTCTTATTTTTTCTACGAAGCCCATTTCCTGCCAGTCTTCCACCATGGTCACATAGCGTGATGACATGAAGGTCGCTCTGTAGTATAGCCTGGCTATCATCTCATGGTCTTCTTCTGACTGGAGGGCTGTGTTTGGGTTGATCCTAATGGAATCCAAACCTCGATCCCAGAAACACTCTTGCTGCATCAGGTAGGCCATGGATATACAATACTTGGCACTTTCCCGCATGCAGAGATCGGCACTTGACTTGTATTTGTGCCCGAAGTCTAGTAACTGTAGCTTCAGATCATCCGGGGAGGTTCTCTCTATAATTCCCGGAATGACTGGCCAGTTTACTAACTCCACCTGAGGCTTTTCCACCAGCCATGGGTTTCTGCGTTTGAGCGGCATGTAAAAAGGATCCACTCACTTCCATGCCGGTGCCCTCAAATATTTCTGGAGTCACCTGCTCTCCTTCAGGACTTTGCTCTGCCATTCTGGCTGCAGTTGTAGTGCGGCAATGATTTCGGCCCTGGTGGAGTATTATCTTTGATCGATGTCTTCTTTGCAGCCCCTCATATTGGGGGGGTATTTTCTTTCAAATCTCTCTGATTACCTTGTATCAACTAGTTTACTTCTAGGCCGGGTAGGGAAAGTTGTCCTACGCGGCTGGGGCGGCCTTGCCAGATACTCATCAAGGGCCTTGGTGCCTTTGTCTTTCTCTTTTGCTCGCTCGCTCGTTGATGGATCCTCTACACTCGTGTCTGGCCTAGGCGAGAATCTTCTTGTCTCCGGTTGGTCAGCCGGGAAGTCATCATCGGCTCCAATGTCTGTGTTAGTTTTCAGAAGTTCGGGGATGGAGTGATCTGGGGAGAGGGGTGCAGGGGTGAACGGTTTAGGAGGAGGCGGAGATAATAAGTTATACGCAGCACCGGGGGAGTGGAGTTGTTGGAGGAACTCGTCCCGTCGGGCTTTGTAGGTGTCAGCTGGACCTTTTGATGGGCCCCATTAGAGAAGTTCTCAATATCAAAAAGACCCTTTGTAAAGATACTTTTATTTATTTTTCTTTAGTTTCGACCGTCACCAGGCCCAATCAAAATGCACAGATTTGAAATCTACGTAACGTAGTTCAAATTAACTAAAAAATAAAAATGCAATATAAAAAACTTTGAAATTTGTGTCCGGGCAGCATGGACGTATCCCATTGGTTTCTTCTTCCTACCCGACACGTGCTAATCTGCCCGACGTCAATATCTCAAGTTAAATTTACTTTACTATGCTGGTTAGTATAATGAAATTTTCTAACTATACAAGTTACAGTTATAGAAATATAGTATGTACAGTTACATAAAATTTGGTATACGTAGTAATTGTGACTATGTTGGCATTCACATTAGATTAAATGTGATACGAAAAATTAAAATTAAGTAACATATAAGAGAGATTTTTGGCGCCCAAGCTTTGAAAATAGCAATGGCGAGGAGACCCAGATCTACAATTGATTTTGTGATTCTTTACAATGAGAAAGATGAAGCTGATAACTGGAAGCCAACAAATATACAAAGAACTCATGGGTATTTCTACATCCATCATCAAAGGGCAATTTTCGACAAAAGAAAAGAGCAAAAATGACTTACAAATCTTATTGGAAAGCAAAAATTTTGGAGTTTAAGACTACCCCGAGAGGTCAATCGATATCAGAAGTCTTAGTGCAACATGTATATATGCATTCAGAAATCAAAGTACATGATATCAATCCTCATGATCATAAAAAATGTAATTGTAAGTATATCAAAACATATGCACTCTACAGCAATCATAGGCGATTTCCTTTATTGATGCTCTTTAGATTATGATTTAAATGCTTCAACATTGTTTTTTTCTTTCAGATTTATATCCATCATGCATAAGTGAATGGGAGCCCACACAATCACTTGCAGGAATATTAGACGTGATTCACTCTGATGTTGGAAAGCTACAATACAGAGGAAGAAGTCCAAAGGAACTTGTAGATTGTGGTATCTATTTTTATGAATATTTATATACACCACAAACAGATGGAGGTTTTGGCAAGCTCGAAGCAATTCCATTGTTTAGTTTTCAAAGTGATGAGTGGCCTACTCCTGACAACATTATTTCTGAATCCTTGAGATGCAAGCTACTCATTGATATTAAAAATGCTATGAAGATAAGCACAGGCTCGAAAATTGTTCACCTAAGTTTGTTTATCTCATTGCATACATTTGTTGATTTTTTCTCGAGTGCTAGTGTTCGTAGGACACCAACTTTATTTGTTTGCAAGGATTTATCAGATGAGACTTTGTCAGATCTCATGGATCAAGGCTGGGATAGTAAAACAAATAATGACATAGAATGTAGGATTAAAAAGTCCTCAATGATATTTCATTATCATATCGAAAAGCAAATGCTCAGTCTCACATTTAGCTACCAGAGATACAAGAAAATTGAAGGTACATGGCTACCACTGGATCAAGACTTTGAGCTAAATGGTCACACAAACCAAACAGAGATAAGCATTATCTACAATGAGGAATATTTGACTATGGTTGAGGTGGAAGAGCACTGGAAGCTTGATTTTATCAGAACAGAGCTCATGCTATTACAAACCAATCTACCAACATATTTCAGATTTATCATCAACGGAAGACTCGTAAGTACTTTATGTTTATTGCCATTTCAAAATAGAACAAAATAATAGAAAATGTCATCATTTACAATTGCACATTCACTAATATTTGCCATGTCACAGATGCGAAAAAGACAGGAGCTGATAACGTGCTGCAAAGATCTACCTACAACAATCACCATTGTGGGAGAACAATAGTTTCAAATAAACTTTAGTAAAAATCTGTGTATACACTCTTTCATTCAATAAATGAAAGCCCAAGTTGGGCATCTGTACATGTATTTTGTGCTCCCAAATTCATAAACTGGAGCAACATTTGATATATCAATGTATATTTTTCTATGAAGTTTATACATGTATTTTTGTTCTATGCTATCTATATTTTTTTTTATCTTAATTTAGTACAACTACATCATCCTTTGCATCATCATCAATAACGGGAGGCTGAAGCCTTGCCCTAGCCAGTATACTCAGGATAATTTCTTGTCTAAATCTGTACACCTGGCTTGATGTGTACTTAGGAAGTGTAAACTGCAAAATAGAACATTCATGTATTAGTAATGGCCAATAACATCACCAGAATAGAAAACTAATCATGATTCCAAAATAAGAATAAACAGAATTTATTACCTTAGAAATATCAACATCTTGTTGAAGGATGAACCACTCAAAAAACAATTTGGCATTGTACAGTGTGTACCACCCACAACTGAATTAATCATTTTGCTGGGGTGACTGCAAAATAATTCATCACACAAGAAATCAATTATGAAACAGAATGAATTAGATTGAAAATATTTTATTAGAATACTGATTTCAAAATGCTATTGAGAAAGACAGAGTTTACCTCCAAGCTGACGATCTGTCAGTCCACGGAATGGGGAATGTCTGTAGGAATATATTTACTTAGATATGGAATGTATATATCTACATCCTTATGCGTATTTCTCGCCGAATTCATCTTGACACAAGAACATTTAATAATATTATTTACAGATCTCTTAATAGAGATCATGTTTAAACTCCAGTGGTCACTGCAAAATAAGATTGAAATTTCTTTAGTTGCAATTCTAAGAACTATTTTCATTGACAATGCCAATGTTAATGCATAAAACAACAAGAAGCATTTAATATAACTTATTTCGTATGATAAGGTATGAGCAGATACTTTGTTCCTTGTGTGAATCCACTTGTCAGACACTGTGACAATGTGTCATTGTTCTCCTTGAAGGCCTGAAGCAAGAAGTTACTCTGCACCAACAACTCATTTGATGAATCTCTTGCAATGTCATATTGCAAGAGTGTAAGCCCGGACTCTATCACAGGATCACTGATAGAAGCCCGTCTGTCTTTGAGATTCAGGCAATCTAGAACTCTAAAATTAATACTAAAGTCAAGTTCATCTAGTCAAATCTATATATGTATAAAAATTGGAAGGAGGAGGAGGAGGTGGATGTGTAGTATCGACAACAATTATAGGAGTATCCAAAACAGAGGTAGCTATATTTACAACATTATCAACAACATCATTATCTACAATGGATTCTAGGATAGGCTTCACAGAATCTGAAGGGTTAGGCTTCACTTTCTTAGGAGCACGCTTGGGGGCTATCTGCTTCCTAGGATGCTTCGTAGGAAGATTAGTCCTATCTACAGGAGTTTGTCTAGGAGCAGCAGGCTGAGATACATGTAACCTACAGTACCTATCCCTCATTCTCATCGGAAGTTAAAAATCCTTGGGCATTATGGTACCCTCTTGGTATGGATGGCAAGCAAAAAAGTATCCTCAACAAAAAGGCTAATATAATCTTCAACAGCCTCCTGAAGGCACTGAAGAGCACTTGGTGTGAATCTAACATGCTGTCCGAGATCATTTCTTGTTATGTTCCGGACAGCACGGTAGAATGGAGCTCTTGGGATCAACAAAGCTGTTGACCTCTGATACTTGCGTATCTCAGAGAGCCACCTGCTGCGGTTGCACGTTCTAGGTCTAGCAGGTGGTGTGATGGCAACCGCAGGAGATGAGAATGAGCCAGGAGAGAAGAAGTCTCTCCTTGTCTGCTTTCTCCTATCCATGGGCGTGAACTATGTGATAGCGGACTTGTGCGTGAAGGTTAGGATGAGAAGGGAGGGATGATAAAGAACTTGGAGAGGACCGCTATGTACGGACAGAATGTACGGTATATCGGACCTATGCGAGCCGAATATCAGAGAGAACAATTAGATTTGAGGAAAGATGCACAGGTGTGATATGAGGTGACACGTAGGCAGACGTATCGGACCTGTGCGCATGAAAGACAGTAGGAGGAATTTCGATTGTGAAGGGCGCGCACAAATGCGATATGTAGAGCGAAAAAAAAAGTGAAAAAAATTCATCGAAATTTGTGATTTTATATCAAGTTTGCACATGCGAAAGAATGTCATGTCACACGTGTGGGAGTTGTACGGACAAATGCGAGAGCGACACATGTCACCCTATCACATTAGACATGTGGGATTTGTACGATCGAATGTGGGAGCGACACGTGTTTATGAGCAATCGAATGAACACACGACCCGTGTTCGCGTGTCATTTCACACGTGTTCAGGTGTCATTATCTTTTGCGTTCTCAAAATTCGCGACATATCGCTTTTGTGCGCATTCATTGCTGTCCGTTTGCTTGCAACTATACCTACTCGCGCACAAGTGCGATATTCTGTATCTGTATGCCGTACATATCCATCTTTTGCACCATATTGATAGTTAGTTTTGGTTCAGTTCTCTCACACGCACAAGTGCAATATTCACGTTACTGCCATGGCCTTTTCCTCATCATCCTCACGAGAATCAGGCTTGAGTTCATTTCTGAGTGAATTTGGGATTACTGAAAACCTAGACTACTTCCACAGTCTATTCAGGCCATATCTACATGTTTTCAGGACTGCACAACCAAATTATGATGTATTTTATGAACATTATGTCAGATTCAGAGATATACTTAGCAAGCCTATTTTTTTCATAGGTCCACTCCAGTACATGCATTATACTGATCTTGTTCATTTCTTCCCAGCTTTTAGACATAGACTGGATAGAATGTTCACCAAATTGTTTGATCTTTTCAAAAGTAGTTCTATGTGTCCGTATTGCAACAAGAAATGTCGATTGGTTGAATATCAGAGTGGTTTCGTACTTTTTCTATTAGTTCAGATCCCAGATGATGATGAAGTTCCTGTTGTTGACCCTCCTTTTGCACCCTCCTCTGTTCAGTTAGCCATTAAGGATATCAGTCACTTTCTTATCGGCACTCCTGATAAAGAAAGTGACTTCATTGATGTAAATACTGATGTTCTCCGGGATTCTTTCATTGGCCAAAATACATCTGATGATGAATCCAAATCTATGGAGGATTCGAAATGTCTTTTCAATTTGCTTGTATATTATATTAATGAAGATGTATATTTTACTACTGCTGATTTATGTAAATTTTTTGACTATCGTGAGGACAAGGTTCTATGTTTATTATCTGGCACAATTTCCGAATTCTCCGACTTTGTAGATTTTGAGACAGATGACCTTGTTGCTGGTATTGATTTTGATGATGAGGAGAGTCTTATGATCGGTGAAGAATGCCTGAATAAGACTTTATCAAATATAGCTGAGGATGGGCAAGGCAAACCATCCGATGAAGAATTCACGGCATTTCAATCCCAGATGGGTTTCTCTGTCCATCATTAATGCATTTCACTGATGATTCCACTTCAGTACGTGGTTATATTGATCATCATAATTTAGTTGTTGCTGATGATGAAAAATGTGTAAGTGTTTAATCTTCCTTGCATTTGAATGTTTTCAATCACTGAATGTGTTTTTGCTAACATATTTCCTATTGCAGGATGCTCTCATAATAGATGATTTTGTTGCGAGACGAGGTAGTTTCAGCTCCTCGTTCCAGAGGGACAGTGGACTGGGCCACTATCTTCGGCATTTCTTGAAGAATAAAATATGTATTGCTCATTCCAAGCTGAGCCCAGTCGGGGAGAGTCTTATAATGGCAGTTAAAGCTTTATCATTTTATCTAGGAGGACATGAATTTGTTAAGACAAATAAGATCATTTTTGTCAAAAGATCTTATGTTTTGAACATTTTAGGCTTTACTGATGGGAATGTTCCTTTAAGGAGCTCCCATTATTCATTGTATTCCACTTATATTGAGCTTAGTGGAAATAAGGATAATGCACATTTATTAGATGCATATGCTAGCAAAGAATTTCTTCATGACAATACTACCATAGAATCTGATACAAGATCTGATGATGAATAGTTGACACTTTGTATTTTGGTATAATACAATCAATACATTTACATTGGGTATTTCTCCTCTCTTGTTCAATGAATTTGCGAAGCAATTCTGAACATGTCATGATGATCTTCTACTCAACAATCATCTAATTTTCTCTTCCTGTATGAACTTGCATGCTTTTCTAAACTTGTTGTATTGTGTGGACTTTGTTATATGTCAAATTTGAACTCTACGGTAGAACCACTGAACCAATTGACAAATGTAGTTTCGTTTTTCATTGGTTCCTCCATGTTGTGTATTTCGATGAAATGCTGCTCGTGCTTGCCAGTGTGACTTCTCCATCCCTTGTGATGACCATACACTCAAGCTTCCATATGTATTTGCAAAAAATGTTGTATGATCTCTTAGTATGTGTTGCATATGTCAAAATCATAATGTTAGTCTTATGTTTGGATCTAAATATATATGAAAATTTGAAAGCATTTTGAAAATTTTATAGTGACCACGTAATGAGTGATGCGATCTTCTTCCCATGCTTTTGATATTGCATCAATAAACTCGACACTACTCTGGTTTTGCCGTCTTTCTCAAAGTCCTGAGTGGCAGCAATAATATCTGTCCAGACCGACGCTGCTTTATCTATGGCGAAACAAGAAATTTCATGGCTGACTGTAAAGTTAAAAATAATACCATGCAGAATGTCCCGATTGTGTTCGCAAACACAGCTTCAAAGACTGTCCTAAACAACCTAACAGGATCCTTCCAACACGTCATATCACATCCGAACCTGTTAGAGTTCTTACTAGAGAACAACAAGAACAATAGCAAAACCATGGACAATCAGCTGTCCCACATGGAAGCCATTTGACGGCCTCCACATTACCAAAAGATTACCCAGACCCAAAAGTGGAACAAAGGCAATACAACGAATTTTGAGATGAATTTTTGCGAGAGGAAGAACATACGGACAGTCCGTTATCAGCTCATATCTCCGGACTTGAAGTATTTTTTGACCTCCTACAAGCTCAACTCACAATGCCGTTCCATAGTGCTATCAAATCCTTCACCGGACTTCAACGTTATATCCATCGTAGTTTTCAACTGCCTCCTATTCCTGATGAACAACAAAAACCAGAAGCGATTCTTGAAATTCCTCAGATTCCTATGAATCTGATGAATATAGGTGTTGCTAAGGGGAATAACATCACACTACCCTTGTCCTATAAAGATTCTCCCACAGTATCTGCTATCCTCGATAGCGGATCAGGCGTCAATATAATATAATGGCCTTGTCATTGGCAAAGTCATGGGGCTTCAATACCCTCGATCAACCACGATATAAACTTTGTATGGCTAATCAACGAGTTACCGACCCTGCTGGTCATTTATCAAATATAAAAGTTCGAATAGCAGGTGTCAAGTTTATCATCGATTGTGTCATCTTAGACCTACCAGATGACAGATGTTGTCCAAGACTGGAAGAATTGCAAAATTACCTTTGGCAACCACGATAAACGAGTCACGGTTGACTCAAATGGCCATGTCAAGCCCGCCAAGGTATACGATGATTGGTCATCTACAACATATGACGAATCAGATAGTGTCCCGATCCAACCAAAAGGCCACTATACATGAACCACGGACATAATCAATTGGGGTCATACACTAGCTACCGTGGACTGTGCGGATTCCAATCGATGTCGTATCAAAACGGCTGTAGAAGATGTGGATATTCTTCCATCTTCTACGGACATTGACACACCCATCATCCCCCTTATGATGATAGACCCCATTCCTATAGCTTGGTGCCTAGGAGAACCTAGTGTCTCTACTACCCATATTTTGGAAGAAGGTATTCTTTCCATGGATGATGTCGAAATGACGGATGATCATGTACTCCTCTATCTAGATGCTCAACGTTATCTGTCCAAAGTCATTCCTAAGGAGATCAAATCACCAGGACCGTTGGCTCATGTCCAACTAGCATCCAAAGTACCAAACACACAAGCATATAGGCCCAAAACCAAAGTATATACTTGGGACGTGTATCCCGATGAAGTCTGGGATACAATCGACGACGATATGGTAAGTGAGGCCACAACACCACCCATTCAAAAACCACAAAAATCTTGGTTACAAAAAAATAACATTATTGATACAAAATTAACCGAGCGACAAAAACAGATGCGTGCGAAGCTTAAACGGCCAATCAAGCCCTTGTCAGAGGAGACAGAGAACAAACACTCCGACAAAGCTTCCACGTCTGATAAAGAATCATCTCAAATGATTCCTAAAGTCCCAGAACATTTTGTGGACCCACCTTTCGATCTTCCACAGAAGTTCAAAGACTTTACATTGGATGACGTTGTTATCCAGTTACCGCAGCCACATCGAGAACCTACACCAAGTTCCAATTCCTTTGAAGGACCCGCTAAGACAATTCCACTAAACCTTAAAGATTCTGACGAGGACATAGATCAGATAGTTCATCTTGGTGCACATTTGTCATCAATCCAACTGTCTGATCTAAAGACTTTATTACACAAATACAGGGATGTATTTGCATGGAATTATACCGAGATGAAAGGAATCCCCCTTGAAATAGTAGTACATCGAATTCCTCTAGAAGACAATGCTAAGCCTGTTAGGGCTAAACCTTACCACAGTAATCCAGTCTATCGTGAGAGGATCGACGAAGATATTAAGAAATTGCTAGATGTTGGCTTCATTAATGAAGTCCAACATACTGATTGGGTATCACCCATCGTGGTTGTACCCAAGAAAAACGGCAAGCTTCGTATCTGTGTTGACCTCAAGAACCTTAATGCGGTTATGAATAAAGACCATTTTCCCTTGCCCCTAACAACCCAAATATTAGAGGAAATGGCAGGAGCTGAAGCTTTCAGCTTCTTGGATTGGTTCAGCGGCTATTTCTTTGTTCAAATAGCCCCTGAAGATAAACATAAAACGACGTTTGCCACAGAGAGCGACGTTTACGCTTATAACGTTATGCCTTTTGGCTTATGTAACGCCCCCTCAACATTCCAACGGTCATGCAAATGGCCTTTCAAGATCTGTTACATCGGGTAGTAGAGATTTATCTTGACGATCTAGGTGTACATTCTTCAAATGCTACGCACCTAGACACCTTGGAGAAAATCTTCATTCGCTATTGTAGGTTCGGCATCTCACTAAACCCTGATAAATGCCAAATATGGGTCTTTGGATCTAATGACCTGAAGTGCATTAAAAGTAAAGAAATTGAACAAGGTAACCGTTAAGAATAGATATCCACTGCTCGTGCGTGATTGATCATGGTCATCGAGAAGAGCTGTATCATGGCCTCTGATGATGTCTCGCCGTAGACGTCACAACGTTCTCAAAGACTTGGAGAAATCTCTGAGGATCAGTGTTACCATCGTACTTAGGTAAGTCGAGCTTTGGGGTCCTTTTTTCAGTACGTGGAACATTATTTGCGAAAGCTCCATTAAAGTGAGCTCTTGCATGGGATGATTCGACAGTATGGAATTGTGGTCGTTCGTATGGAGCTTCATAACGCGTAGGTTCCCATCTATCGAATGGGTTTGTGGATGGCTCTTGGACTTGGGATTTCATCCTGGAATATCTGTTAAATCGAGCATGTTCGGTAGATGGGGAGACCATCTCTGGTGGATAGTCCTCTATAGTATTCGGATCGTTAGGGCGATCCATGACAGCTCGTAGAGTGTCGTAGGATTGTGGAAATAAACTCGTGCACTGTGGTTACGGTGGATACGGTTGTTGGAATGCGGTTGTTGTGGTCTGTTACGAGTTGATTTCAGTTTTGATGGAGGTCGTTGTAGGTCGTAAACCATAATATTGTAGTCTACTATGGTTTGTGACGGTCAAGGACGAATGTGCATTGGTCGGAACTTGAGTGAGGCTCCGGCTCTGATTGAAATTTGACAGGGGTCCAGCTCCGGTTGAGATTGGAAGTAGGCCGTTGGTTGAGAGGTGACTATGGCCTCTGGTTGAGATTCAAGAGCACTGTTCTGGTTGAGATTTGAGTAGAGTGCTCCGGTTGAGATTTGAGAAGAGTGCTCCAGTCGAGATCTGAGCAGAGTGCTCCGGTCGAGATCTGAGAAGAGTTCTTCAGTTGAGATCTGAGTGAAATGCTTTGGTCGAGATCTGACAGAAGTGCTTCGGTTGAGATCTGAATAGAGTGCTTCGGTCGAGATTGGATTGAACACTTCGGTTGAGATGTGAGCGAAATGCTCCAATTGAGATTTGATGGTAGTGCTCCGGTCGAGTTTTTACTGAGCACTCCGGTTGAGATACGAGCGAAATGCTCCGGTTGAGAATTGATGGCAGTGCTCTGGTCGAGTTTGGATGGAGCACTCCGGTTGAAATTTAGACTGAAGGGTCCGGTTGAGATGTGACAGTTTCCTTCGGCCGAGATGGCAAATAGATGTTTGTTCTAAATATTGAGTTATGACTCCGTTCAAGTTTTGAACGATTAGCGGTGGTTGAGGTGTAACTCAGGACATGTTAGAATCGTGAAGTTGTGAATCGGTCGAGAGGTATGAGATAGTGGTCCAGTCCAGACTTGAGTTGTGGAGCTTGTCATAGTGAGGATCGTGAGACTCCAATTGAGAAACGAGCAAGACTTCGGTCAAGACCAAAGTGATGAGCTCGGCAATGAATTTGTAGGAGCTCTCAGACAATAGTGTCGCAACACATGAGATTGAGATATGGCTTGGTTGAGCGTGTGTGTGGCTATGGAACGACGCCAAATGTTCACAGAATCACTGAATCTGTGAACACGTTTTTTTCTCTTTTTGTTGCTTATCTCTGTTGGATTACTTCTGTTGTTATGGTTCTTTGTGATTACTCTTCTTATCAGAACGGTTACAGAGCAGAAGCAATATTCAAGGATGAATTACGTATTTCTTAGCCTGTCAGTGAGTAACTCAAATCCGATACTCAGCTACATGCATACACTAGCCATGCAACCATCTACAGCTCAAGGAGATCAACGTTCAGCACAGAGAGCGATCCTGCTACTAACTACTGAATCAAAGAACAATCAAGAACTAGATTAGCTACTGAAACTAAAACAAGATTCAAAAAACAAGAAACAAGATTCCTAGCAGCATTTAACAATCTACGAATCAAGAAACACACATTACTTGATGCCTAGATTATCCAAGAACATCAAGAACTAGAATGTCAAGACTATGCAAGATTTACACCACATTTCCAGCCTCTATAGTCTACTTGAATGCTGATTTCTACAAGATTCCACAAGCAAGAACTGGAGCTAATCCACAACTAAGCAAGAACAAGAAACAAGAATCTAGTTAATTCACAAGCAAGGAATCAAGCACGCTCATAGAAATATCACTCAAGATCATTTCCATGAAGAACTCGTGGAGGATCCTCTTTATTAGCTCAAGAGAACTTGAAAATACAATCAAAAGCTCCCTCACAAGAGAGGGGGGCCCTTAAATAAGCAAGAAGGCTGTCCATGTGGAGCCCATGTGACAATTCCACTAAATTAGACATTACATGTGGAATTTGCCCTTTCACTAGAGGTCACCATCAAAAGGTGGCTCATTCTTACTATTTTAAGGGGGGTCTACAATTATTACAACTATTCAAGGAAATGTTGCTAGCTCCTACATGGTCATTCCTTCTTTGGGATACACCATGTAGGCTCACATAGTTAATCACTATCTTCCTAGCCAGTATTTCCTCGGCTCTCGTGCTCGGCTCTCAGCTTCTTCTGCTCTCTTCCTTCTGAGACCTCCTCGTTCATGGGTGAGAGATAACTTCTGTCTTCAGCTTGGCTCGGCACTAGAGAATCGGCTAACATATACATACAGCAAGTACATAGGTGAAAGATCATGGGGATATAATTAAAAGTTTTATGATTTAAAAGAGCAGTTAAATGTATTGCTGGTTGAGAAACTAAGAGGAGAAACCTCTTAATAGATAGTTAAAAAAAAAATAGAGAATATTGTGTACAAGAATGGACTTCACTTTTTCATTGCATACTCATAATTAAATTTTTTCTTTGATGTCTTGCATATCGTGGTATGATTTATGATGCACGAGTAAAAAAGTTGTACATATTCAGTGGAAGACCTGTTAATAGAATTGGATTCTAAATTGAATACACCAAGAAGACCTTTTGCAGTAGAAACATCCCAATCCCAGAGTGGCTAAATCCAGTAATCAGGAGCCAACAAGTTCTCATGTTACCACTCCTATTTAGCCTCATGTTCATGACTTGAAGGCACATATGGTTGTTGATTGCTCTTCATGGTAATGAGCTAAACAATTGATTTGCCAAAGTTGAATATATTTTCATAAATATCAATGAAAGAATGCATAAGATGAAGTTGACAATGATACATATAGATGATAGGGCTTCAATTTGGCTTAGTATCCTCATTTCCACACACACCAATGTTGTCTTTCACACAGGTTTGTGTCCATTTCTGTTGCTTATGATTGTTTCCCTTCCCACCATAGCCAAGACCTTCCACAACTCCCCACGATTTGTGATCACCCACAAGCCTAGAGAATTGGCTTCTACTTGAAAGCTATAGTGGATTTCTTCGCAAATTCAGGGATAGCAGCAAACAAGAAATCTCGGCCCTAAAAATATCTCCTCTGACTGCTATCTCTACTCAAGTAGAGGACCTCAACTTTGTTAAGAAATTGAAGCCTAAACTTTCTCAGTTTAGGAGGTCCTATTCAGATCTTGACTTCTGGAAGCGTAGAGAGGATGTTTCCTCATCAAATCGTTCTCCTGCCAGGATGAACTTATCTATTTTGTAAAATGCAATGGCACCCCTTGTGGAAGAATCAGGTATAGATTTCTTCTTGGAAAAATCTCAAAGAGGAGGAGAAAGAAGGGTTGTCAGAAACTCTTCAGAGAAAAGAATGTGCGGGACTTTAAAGGGAAGAAAGAAAAAAGGTGAGTCAAGATACCTACAGATTAGTGGGAGCCATTGCAACATGTGAAGGAAAGTCTAAAAGATTTGGAGACTTCAACTGCAACAAGTAAAACGCCATTCGAGTTTTCTCAAAACGTCAAAAAAACTGATTTCTTTGAAAACATGAAAAGAAACTTGGTGAGTGTATATACTATGTACCAGCCACCCAACTTGAACATGTTCTGGATAATCTTGAGTGTTATGGACTATGTACAGGCCTCTCAATGTAAACTTTTGGTTGAGAGAAACATTTTTGGATCCGACGAGTTGCATCCAACATTCGACAACTTCATACGACGAGTTGTAACTGACATTGCATCCAACATCCGACGAGTTCCATCTAACATCCGACGAGTTGCATCCGACGTTGCATCTAACGAGTTGCATCCAACATGCGACGAGTTGCGCATCTAACATTGTATCCAATGAGTTTCATCCGATGAGTACATCCGACGAGGTACTTTTGATGAATTGCATCCGATGAGTTGTATCCGACATCCGACGAGTTGCATCTGATGAGTTGCATCCGAGACAAGTTGCATGCGATGAGTTCATTCGACGAGTTGCATCCGAGGAGTTACATCCAAAGAGTTGCATCTGAAGAGTTGCATCCAAAGAGTTACATCCGACGAGTTGCATCGCATACAAACACACATTGCATACTAACACATTCTTTGCCGCCTTAGATATTTGAGATGCGAGATGTGCGAGATCGGCCATCATCCAAATCATCGGCCGCCACCTAGATCGGCTTCCATTGCCCATCAACGACGGGCACTCTTTACTAGTCTATATATGTATTTAAACTTATGTATAGTTTTGCGCATGTGTATGGGTGCACCCATGCATCCTCCTCCCCTCACCCATGCATGAGCTTTTTCTAACTAAAAAACTTGGGGAGGAGGATGCATGTATGGAAAAAATGATGCATGGCCCTCCTCCCCATGCATGCATATACCCTGGCCACTATCCAACCTCCAAGTGGCAATGCATATTCAAGATCACCTTTTCCATATACCCAATTTTTTAAAATAGCCACCTTTTTCATTTTCCTTATCACTTTTGCGCATTTGTTACTCTCTCTCTCTCTCTCAAGAAACCTTCCTCTATGCTTATTGTGCAATTATATCAATTGCAGCACTTGCAGCAGTTACAAGTGTGTCAAACAATGTACCTGAAGCCCAAGCAGATCTGGCGCTGCACTGATGGCTGCAGATGGATCAAGAACAATGTCCCTGAAGCCCGAGCAGTTCTGGTGCTGCACTGATGGTTGCAGATGGAACAAAAACAATGGACGTTCACTACAGATTTAAGTAAGTAATTATCGCGAGGGACGAGAGGCAATTATTTGTAAAATTTATTTTATATGGCAACCGTCGCCTGCAAGATGGGCAACCGCAGTTCGGGGCTGTGAAGTGTTTTATTCGAGGGTAGGCATCTTTGAGGATCGCTTCTCGGGATTCTGGTTGGGGATGGTTCACTAAAAAAAAGAGGGGTATTGGCTAAAGAAGCTTTGCGGAACTAGCTCTGTCTCCTGGCTCGACCTGCTTCGCTTAAGCAAAGCCTCTCTGGCTTTGCTTAAGCGAACCTTGGTGGATAGTTATGCTAAAGCTTTGCCTGTTGCTTCGCTTCATCATTCATGAGTATTGGTCAGCAGAATCACCGGTGGCAAACTTGATGGGGTTAGTTTCAGTGATCCCACCTCAGTAATAGAAAAGCCAAATCACGTCGATCCTGCACCGGCTTCGATTCGACTCATGATCTGAAAGTTGGAAAGGAATCGATTTTACGGATGTTTTACATGTAGGAGACAACGTCAAGCTAAAAGACGTGGTAGGTTTTGTTGTCCACCTGTAAATTGTAAAAGCAAGATTTGTTGTCCACCTGTAATTTGTAAAAGAAAGATTTGTGACGAGACTTTAGTCCAAACCAAGAGATCTTAGTACTACTTCAGCAATGCGAATACCATACTAGCTATTGAGATAACTATTGATTATATTGTAACAAAATTACCGTGATATAGATTCAATATAAATTTTATAGATTCCGAACGTTACGTGAAGCCTAAGTGTACTTGTATGATAGATCACATGCTGGAACCAGCTCCATAGATGTACACGCTATAGAGACTCCAAAGTTTGAAAGTTAGACCTTTGTTAGGATGACAAACTCCGAGAGATGCAGATTGCCAACTGGATAAAGCTTAAACCACATTTTTAAAGAGAGAAGTTGCGTTCATCGTTATAGTTTGTGAAGAACTGAATATTTTGCTGTGTAATGTTATATCTATGGTAGAAGCCTTTCTTTTTAGAATTTGTAGTTTGGTCTCCAAGTAATGCAGACATGTTCCAAAGAATAAGGAAAAGGCGAGGTGGGAAGGATTGCTGGCTAGCTCTATTAGGCCTCAGGTTATTTGCAGCAGGTCAATTAAATTCTAATTCTTGAACCACAAACATGAATATAATTAGGCTGAATGGTGTATGAGTATATTATAGCTGCCTGGCTGGTTATTCGTATTCCCATTGCATGCTAGGCCCGTGAAACAACCGTCAGGCTGATTCAGCTTTTCTGTGGTTCTAGCGATGTTGATCTTCGAGAGGGGTTGGTGAATATCCAAGGCCTTCATTCCCATCATGCAGAACATCAGGAAGCAAAAAATCCACAAGTGAGCTGTGAAACTGCCTGTAAGTCACTGACAGACAGCAGAACTATTTCAGGAATTGCCAGTTGGATGTGCTAATATCTGCAACAAACAAAACACACTGGGAAGTCCCTTTCCCTGCTGATTTCCTGAGTAGTTCAACAGGCAACTGTAGTGCCTGTCGGATCTGAGGAATGGGGTCAAACAAATGCTAATATAACAGTAGCATCATCTATTCATACTCAAGATAGTGCACTCAATTGATAAGCTATTAGCTGCCTTCTTATTGTAAACTATTGCACGAAGTTTCTAAGTCTGGCCTCAGCTTCTTGTGGCGCGTATGCAGCAGTCAGTTCATGTTAACTCCATTAAACGCAGCTACTGATCCTAATATAGGAATGTCTTAGATGCATTCCAGAATAATAGTTCAAAATGGTTAGTTAGATTACTATTACAACCAATGAGCGAAGATTTTTGGCCAGGCAAAAGGCAATACTTTAAATTGGTCAATGGAGAGGTTAACATTGAAGTCAATGCCTTAAATTATAATGCAATACTACGTGTTTAAATTGGTCAATGGAGAGTTTAACATTGAAGTCAATGCCTTAAATTATAATGATATCTTAAATGGAGAGTTTAACATTGAAGTCAATGCCTTAAATTATAATGATTAGAATCGATCGATTCTCCCACTTTGAGAAAAACCAGCCGAATTTTGAGAGAGGAAATGAATTCATGTCCGACCACTTCCTCATTTGCCATTCTCCTAAGGGCATTTTTGTTTAAAATTAGCAAGTTTGTATAAGTTAAAAGATTAGAACGTCCAAGCAATATTCATAAGAAAAATAGTTAATGACAAACTTGAGGATGACTTAAGTTTAAGTTCGACCGGTAAAACACACACAGAGATGAGTCGGAACCATGGTCACTGATGCACATCTGGTTGGCTCTCTCTTTTTAGTTTGCAAGTTATGTAAGAATATTTGCATTTCCAGGAGTTTGGGAGATAGAGAAATGAAATTATATTCCTATCTTTATCATCGTAGAAAATCACATTCATTCACACTAAATAGCTATCCTTTCCAAGAAATGGGCCGAAATGGATGGAATCACAAATTTTCTCTTTCATACCAAATGGAGAACCAGAAAAATGCGTGTAGAAAGTATGAAAGCAGCAGGCGCCATGGCTTGATCCAGATGGCCGCCTAGTGCGTGTGCATCATGTGACCGCTTCAAAATTGGCTTCAATGCCGCTTCTATATTTGGCAAATGCTCACGAATGCTCTAAAATCCATATCCAGCTCTGATGCTTGCATTTGTGACTTCGCCACCGTATGCTGCAATAAATGTCTTGTAGATTTCAACATTAACATCAAAGCGTTGTCCATTATTGCAGAAACTGCAGCGCCAGTGATTTCTGACCCCACAGATCACATTCCTTTCCAATTACATTGATGATCCCTGCAAAACTCGGATAATGAAACTCCACTAAATGTTCTACCAATTTTCCATTACTTATTCTTCTTCAACTTTATTGTTTTAATTGTTGTCTGCCTGCTTCATCCATGCTTGCCTGCATTTCCTGCAAAACTAATTCGAGATACTTGGTAAGCGGGTAAATCAACTAAGTCTCCATGATTCTATCTCTTCAAGTTGGCCTTGCCTCTTTCCCTCCGCCAACAGCAACATCAGGAGCAGCAAGAGCAAGATGAAGGGTGGATGACAACATTGGGTTGCATTGGGCTGGAGGATTAATAAGTTGCCATCACGATGAAACAAAAGACCAAAACTTATTCTACTACTCGACACGAATCCACTGGATTATTTGCAGCTTAATTTCGATGCCGTTTGTCCGGAAACGCACTTTCTGTCAGGGGGGATGCCACTAAATGGACTACTTTTCAGCATCCCCGAGAACCGGTTCAGTGTCAAACGAAGTCCATTTTTCAGACCATCTATTATGTCCTATGATGCATGCCGATACGAACCTACAGCACTAAACTGGACTCCAAACGGTTCAGTACTCACACTGAAACGTGCGTCAGAACCAGAAACCCTAAATATAGTTCTGGGATTCTAGGCCCGTCAAGCCAGGAATTGGTCGTATTCAGTAAAAAACAATCAAAACTTCAGGTGGGAGGCGTCCACATGTTCGTGGTCTCGACATGAACTTATACGACCATTTTCAGCTCAATTTCGACGACCTTTGTTTGGAAACGCCCTTTTTGTCGGAGGCAATCCACTAAATGGACTACTTTTTAGCATCTCCAAAAACCGGTCTAGTGTCGTCGAACAGAGTTTGTTTTTTAGACGGTCTGTTCCATCCTGTTTGCATGCCCAGAGACCTACAAAACTAAACCAGGCTCCAAACGGTTCATACCTCATAGCAAAACATGCGTCTGAATCAGAAACCTTAAATGCAATCCTAGGAATCTAGGCCCATCGAGCCATAAATCGGATTTAGTAAAAATCGGTCAGAACTTCGGACAGGAGGTGTCCACATGTTTGTGGGCTCAACACGAACCCACAAGACCATTTGCAGCTCAATTCCGATGTCGTTTGTTCGGAAACGCCCTTTTTGTTGGGGGAAATGCCATTAAATGGATTGCTTTCCAACATCCCCGAGAACTGGTCCAGTGTCGTCGAACAGAGTCCATTTTTCAGACCGTCTGTTCCCTCCCGTGCTGCATGCCGAGATGAACCCACAAGTCTAAACCGGGCTCCAAACGGTTCACCCTAAACATAATTCTGGGATTCTAGGCTCGTCGATCCAGAGTAGAAAACAGTTAGAACCTCGGACGGGAGGTGTCCACATGTTGGTGTGCTTGACATGAACCCACCGGTTTAGTATCGCTGAACGAAGTCCGTTTTTCAGACCATCTGTTCCGTCCTGTGCTGCACGTCGATACGAATCTACAACACTAAACTGGACTCAAAACGGTTCAGTTTTCACGGTGAAACGTGCGTCCCTGACCCAGAAACCCTAAACGTAGTTCTAGGATTCTAGGCCCGTCGAGCCAGAAATTGGTCGAATTCAGTCACAAACAGTCAGAACCACGGAGGGAGGTGTCCACAAGTTCATGGGCTCGACACGAACCCATAGGACCATTTGCAGCTCAATTTCGACGCCGTTTGTCCTAAAACACCCTTTCTGCCGGTGGAAATGCCACTAAATGGACTACTTTTTAACATCCTCAAGAATCGGTCTAGTGTCGTTCAACGGAGTTCGTTTTTTAGACGGTCTATTTCATCCTATCCTGTACACCGAGACGAGCCCAGAGGACTAAACTAGTCTCCAAACAGTTCAGTATTCACAACAAAACATGCGTCCGAACCAGAAATCCTAAACGTAGTCCTAGGAATCTAGGCCCATCGAGCCAAGAATTGGTCGGATTCAGTAAAAAACGGCCAGAACTTCGGTCGGGAGGTGTCCACATGTTTGTGGGCTCGACACAAATCCACAAGACCATTTGCAGCTCAATTCCGATGTCGTTTGTCCAGAAACGCCCTTTTTGTCGGGGGGAACGCCACTAAATGGACTACTTTCCAACATCCCCAAGAATTGGTCCAATGTCGTCAAACGGAGTCCATTTTTCAGACCGTCTATTCCGTCCTGTGCTGCACGTCGAGACGAACCCACGGGGCTAAATCGGGCTTCAAATAGTTCAGTACTCATAGCGCAACGTGCGTCCAAACTAGAAACCCTAAATGTCATCATGGGATTCTAGGCCCATCGCGAGCCAGGAATTGGTCGGATTCAGTAAAAAACGGTCAGGACTTCGGACGGGAGGTGTCCACAGGTTTGTGGGACATGAAACTTCAACACCTTGACATGTGTGGGGGTGTGTGCTTTTAGGTGTGCATGTGTGTGTGTATGTGTGCATGTGTATGAGTGTGTATGTGTTCATACCCATAAAAAGTGTTTATATATTTTTGGAGGCTGTGTTTTTTTTAACCATTTTTTAAAAACCTATTTAGCTTTTCCTTTTGCAAATGGGTAACATTTTTAGTATATATGTCCGTCATTGACGAGCGGCCGCAATCTCAGGTGACGGCTGATGATTTGGATGGTGGCCGATAGTTTAGGAGAAAAGTCGATGGTCGTTGACGGATGGCCGATGTATGTGTGTGTATGTATGTGAGTGCATGTGTTTATGTATGTGTGTGTATTTGTGAGAGTGCGTATATTTGTGCATGCGTGTGGGTAGCCTAGCATAGTGTGCTATCGATGGCGGGCGGCCGATGATGTGGGTGTGTGTATGGATTTGTGTGTATGTATGTGAGTGCATGTGTTTATGTATGTTCATAGTTATAGTATTTCATTTTCCATCTCTTTGAAACTTCAAAGTTCACAAAGACTTACATTACATAGATTCTTGTGTCCCGGTTTACATCTTTTTTAAACTTCATAGTTATAAGAATTGTTTCAGGTTGCATCAACTTTTGGAAAAACCAAAAACATGGAATCTTTGATGTTTCTCAAATTACAACTTTTTTAGATAAAATATTTTAAGATATGAATAACTTCCAAGCCCTAAATTGATATAGGTATATTCTATATAATTATTATGAAGGTTTGTATCAGCCACAATGGTTAGCTATAGGTAGATAAGTGAAAATAAGTCGAAAAAGCCAAAAAGTTCAATTGTTACATGTTTTTTTGGGAGCCAATGCTTGACGGTGCCTTGACTTATGGTATTTAGACTTCTTAAACATTTTGTACGTTGTTTCTACTTGCTATTGGCTGCATATAGAGCCTACATATTGTTTTTATCAATTGCAACAAACCCGCTTTGAAATTTCATAGAAATTGTCTTCAAGAAGTTCAAAAAATTTGACTTTTGCTTGTTTCCACTCATTCACGCTATAACTGGCCTGATACACAGGTTTTGCATTTTCTATTGGTTGCTAGTTAGTTGTTGTTAAACCCTATTTGAAGAAACATGCTTTGAATACATGTGCCCTTAGAGAAGGTTTTTGTTTAATCAATAAGGATTGTTTTAGGTTGCATCAACTTTTGGAACAACAAAAACATGGAATCTTTGACGTTTTTCAAATTACAACCTTTTTAAGATAAACTTACAAGCCCTAAATTGACTATAGGTAGATTCTACATAATCATTATGAAGTTTTGTACCAGCCACAAAGTTAGTTGTAGGTCGATAAGTGAAAATAAGTTGAAAAAGCCAAAAAGTTCAATTGTTGCATGGTTTTTCGAGAAACAATGCTTGACGGTGCCTTGACTTATGGTATTTAGACTTCTTGTACATTGTTTCTACTTGCAATTGGCTGCATGTAGAGCCTACATATTGTTTTTATCAATTGTAACAAACCTGCTATTAAATTTCATAGGAATTGTCTTCAAGAAGTTCAAAAAATTTGACTTTTGCTTGTTTCCACTCGTTCACGCTATAACTGATCTGATACACACCCTTTGCATTTTTATTGGTTGCCAGTTAGTTGTTGTTAAAGCCTATTTGAAGCAACATGATTTGAATAAGTGCACCCTTAAGGACGAATTTGGTTTAATCAATAAGGATTGTTTTAGGATGCATCAACTTTTGGAACAACAAAAACATGGAATCTTTGACATTTTTCAAATTACAACCTTTTTAACTAAAATGTTATAAGGTATAGATAAACTTCCAAGCCCTAAATTGACTAAAGGTAGATTCTATATAATCATTATGAAGGTTTGTATAAGCGCACTGATTAGTTGTAGGTGGATGAGTGAAAATAAGTCAAAAAAACCCAAGAAGTTCAATTGTTACATGGTTTCTGGGGAAACAATGCTTGACGGTGCCTCGACTTATGGTATTTAGACCTCCTGAACATTTTGTACATTGTTTTTACTTGCTATTGGCTTCATGTAGAGCCTATAGATTGTTTTTATCAATTGTAACAAACCGCTATGAAATTTCATAGAAATTGTCTTCAAGAAGTTCAAAAAAATTGACTTTTGCTTGTTTCCGCTCGTTCACGCTGTAACTAACCTAATACACACCTTTTGCATGAGTCTATTGGTTATTAGTTAGTTGTTGTTAAATCCTACTTGAAGCACCATGCTTTGAATAAGTGCACCTTTTTGGCAAAATTTCAGTCATTTACAGCTTACACGTGTGAGTACTAGTTGTATGGACATGGTAGTCTTTTCTATACTATTTAAACTCTTAAGGTAGCAACTTACAACACTCAATTTGGTTAACGATAGCCAAAGTTGATCAGTTTAAATTTTTGCAGCTTCTAGGCAAATTCATTGTATGTTGAGCTGAGAATCAGTTGTTCTAAGTTTCCAAAGTCTTGCATGGTACTTCTAAAATGGCTCTGAAGAGTTACGAGTTGTGCATGGTCTAGTGGCAAAAAATCTATGATATAATTTGTCGAATGGTAATGGATTTAGTCAACACATTGAGTATGTGTTTGAAATGAGTTGCATGTTAGTAAGTGCTTGCTGGAAAATGTATACCAATACTAATTTTGATTTTGATAGAAGATAGTGCTTGAAATTGGCAAGTTGATTGTAAATATAAAACTTTTAAGGCTACTTAATTACAAGTAGTTTATCATCAAAATTGTGTTACTGACATATTGCAGGCATCTCAATACTATATTATCAATTTTGATCTGAGTACTCCACACAACACATGTATGTGTTGTATCATTGTATACTCTAGTTTGTTATTGAATGATAAATCTTTCATGGTTTATTTCAAAATATTATAATGTATGAATGTAGCTTGCCAATCTCTCTCTCTCTCTCTCTCTCTCTCTCTCTCTCTCTCTCTCTCTCTCTCTCTCTCTCTCTCTCTCACTCATAACAGTTCTTTATTCTAGTTTATACTAGCTGTTAAGAATAGGTTCAAGGTTTAAGTTAAAGTTATTTCGATCCTTTCTTCTATAGTTCTATTCTATTTCATGGTTCATCTTGCTAATTGTCTAAATCAATTTTACTAGCTTGTCAGAATCACCATGGCAGTCTATGGCACCTCAACTGATTTTGAGTAGCAAGTCAAATTGATCTTCTAATAGCAAACCAAGGAATCTACAGAAATATTGTATATCTATATATATATATTTAAACTTATGTACACTTTTGCGCATGTGTATGGGTGCACCCATGCATCCTCCTCCCTCACCCATGCATACACTTTTTTTGAACTAAAAAACTTGGAGAGGGAGATGCATGTACAGGGAACATGATGCATGGCCCTCCTCCCCATGCAAAACATATAGACTGGCCACTGTCCAACTTCCAAGTGCAGTGCATATTCAAGATAGCCACATTTTCATTTATTGGCCACCTTTTCAAGATAGCCAAATTTTTAATATAACTACCTTTTCTATTTAGGTTATCACCTTCTGATGAATGTGTAATGGACCACTTGAGTCACTTGATCCTCTCTCTCTCTATCTCTCTCTTTTTCTTTCTGTCTCTCTATATGTGTCTCTTTTTCTTTCTTGATCGCGACTTCTATCTCTATGTCTTTGGATCTCTGGATTTTTCTTTCGATCTCTGGATCGCGAGCATCGGGTGTCCCTCTCTTTGGATCGCGAGAAAGGGGTGTGAGCACGCGTGTTTCACTCTCTCTCTCTCTCTCTATTGCGATGAACAGGTGGGGATCCCGACTGTGGCTGGCGGCTGCTGGAAATCAGAGCAGGTTCTCTCTCTCTCTTTCTTTGTCTATACTGCATAGCCTATATTGCCCATCTTTTCCTGTATGAGGTTCTGTGTCCTTTCTCCTTTTGCATTTACATCATAAGGAGCAAGATTTGTCGTCCAGCAGTCTTTACATTTCTTTGACTTGATTCTACAAAATTCTGAATATTTCCACACTACCATTGCACTGAGAGCTCGGTAGACAGCTTATGTACCCATCATTCCCTGTAGAGTAACTTGCATGTGGAAGAGCCATTACTCTGACTCCGAGAGTGCTTACCGTTGAAAGGATAGAAGACAGAGTGCTCTAGATCTCTCACGGTACTCTCAATTACTAGCCATTCTTTTATGATAAAGTATTCTTGAAAAATTGCAAAGAATATCATTTTCGGAACCGGTCGCCAGTGATCGCATCAAATTCATTCCGCCTCCACAGCCTGGTTGTAGCTTGGCTTTAAAGCAACACTTGCAGAATCTGAAATACCACTCCCACCATGGCCCCAAGATCGAACTGTCTGTCTGATGTCCCCACCTGTGGTCAAGATGGCGGGATCCATCCATGCATCATAAGTGCTTACAGTGGAGTTGAGAGGTAGTGTATTAGCCCTTGGATAGGTTTCTGAACCAGATTGATTCAAGCCTTCGGGATCGTAGATAGCAGCAGACCTCCTTGCGTAGGCAGCAAGGGCTGCAGCATCAGATGCTTGCTTGGTATCTGCAACGGTTGCTTCTTCCTCCCTGGCCGCATCTCATGCGCTCCCTATCACTCCTGCACATCTCTCTCTCTCTCTCTCTCTCTCTCTCTCTCTCTCTCCGCGATCTACTGTCTATCTCTCCCTCTCTCACTCAGAGCATCCCTTCCCTCTCTCAGTTCTGAACTCTAGAAGGAGATTCAAGTAGACATATAATCCTCTGTCATGCTTTCCATTTGATAGCAGTAAAATGAATTCTAGGCGGCCATTCACCACAGGTCCAGCATTAACCGGCTTCCCCCAACCAAATCAAGCATTTCAAATGGGATCTTTCACCATGCAGCTGCTATAATTCCATCCATTATTCAATGTATTCAATCTATGCAAAGGATCTGTACATGATGTTAGATTTCATGGATGGTTTTTTTCTAAGCAGGCTAATTAGTGTTGAATTTCTGTATCTGCAAGCAAAAGGTTAAAGCTGCGAGTTCATAAATCGACTATAGAATGTTGACTGGGTGGGTGTTGGACACACATCCGGGACACACTTCCATTGGCAAGAATGGGCAGCACAATTCACGTGTCCAATAGCTTCAATTCACAGGACGATTGCTTGTTTAAACCTGGTCAGAACATAGGAACTAAGGCACTATAAACCTGGAGATAATCCACTGGCTAGGTTAAGATATGAGTCCAATAATAGATGATTTGATGGTAGGTTCATTCTCATAAGGACAATGTCCTAAAAAGTATTATATTAAAGTGTACTCAAAATGCACTTGATTCATAAAACATAATGACAATGTTCTAAAAAATATTATAAAGTGTACTCACAATGTACTTGATTGATAAAACAAATAAGCCAATGTAACATAATAAAGATCAATCTTTTATATATGGGAAAGCTACATGGATATAGTGGGACGTTTTGCTCCATATACGTTTCAGACCATTTTTTTATACTATATCTAAAGATGAAATAAAGCCATTGAGAAATATTTTAACATTAGAAACGATTTTTTTACCCTAAAATTTAGTACTAACTCTTGGAGCCATTTCGACAATATGAAGCCAAAAACAAAATTAAAAAACCCGAAAAATGATTTTTTGGGATAATCTCTAAACCGTGCATCTACAATACTTACATTAGTACATAACTATATATTATAACTATAATCATAGTTGTCATAATAAAGCCTGAAAAATATTTGAACATTAGAAACAATTTTTTTACCCTAAAATTGAGTACTAACTCTTGGAGCCATTTAAACATTATGAAGCCAAGAAAATGATTTTTTGAAGTAATCTCTAAACTGTGCATCTATGATACATACATTAGTACATAACTATATATTATAACTATAATCATAGTTGTCATGCACATTCCGGAATGCGCCCTGGTCCCGGAACGTGACCCTGAAACACAATTTTTTTTTTTTAAATATGGGTGCCAAAAAACTCATCTTGGGATGGGGGCCTTGATAGTAATTTATGTAAAAATTTTTATTTATTGCAGGAGCCTACAGATCCCTGATAATATGTCGTATTGATGGTTGACTGAGTTCTAATGAATTGATTCATTGATTCACTGATTAGGGTTTAGGGTGTCTATGCTCATCACACTATCATGACCGTGTTATGTGCAGCGTTTTTGTAAGTAATTGTTAAAATAATGACCTCAATTCAAAAAGTCATAACTGCAATATTTGTTTACTCTTCGAGCTGATTCCAGCAAGTATATGCATGACAATATGTAATCTCAATTTGACTGAGGTTTTTAAAGATCCTATTTAATTTCAATAGATGAAGTTTTACGGCTTTTACGGAATTTCTTAGCTTTCTTTCAAGTTAAATATCTTCTAAGTATGAGCTCTAATTCAAGTGATGTAGAAAGCAATATTGCTCTATTTTTTTAGTTCTTTGCATTGACTATATGCATGAT
The DNA here is from genome assembly GCA_029204225.1 of Diphasiastrum complanatum. Lineage (NCBI taxonomy): Eukaryota > Viridiplantae > Streptophyta > Lycopodiopsida > Lycopodiales > Lycopodiaceae > Diphasiastrum > Diphasiastrum complanatum. The sequence goes on along the minus strand of CM055112.1, from coordinate 39,466,648 downwards.
TAGTCTAAAGTATTTTTATAATGTGACCCATACTGAGGCATATAGGCCTATTGTCTTTTCTCATATTGAATTGATACAAAAAGCCTAATTACTTGATTCTAAGTGAGCTAACCAAAATTTATGTGGTTGTATATATTCTGAAACATTGATTTTGGACCCAAAATAGGTGAGTTAGGCATGTCACTATAGAATACTTTCACTATTGTTTGTAGCATCAAAATCAGAATTCATAGATATTTAAGTCCTAAACCTAAACCATTAATCTGTCTCTCACTCTCTTAATACAAGTTTAAAGCCTACTTAAGTTAGTTTTTGATGTATTTGATTGTTTCCCAATGTTTGATATAAAACCTGATGGTTTTTTGTTCCAATTTTTGCAGGTGTTTTGCATTTAAAGGAGTGATTCCATGACATGGACACTCCCGAGTGTGTGCGAAGCAAACCTTCATACATTACTCCGGAGGGTGAGAGCCAGTCTGCAAGAAGCAAGAGGTTGAATAGGAAGCGACAATCAATGCATAGGGCATTGCCGCTTGCACCTGTAGTTCATGTTGTTGAGGAGGTGACATGCTCGACCGCAAGTTTGGTTTCAAACTTGCATAACATTGAGCACATATTGACTATTAGTGTCGGTGGTGTGGGTAGTTCAGGGGGGTTGTCACGCCAGAGCATGTGCGTGGCAATGCCATGTATAGAACTCCAGAGTTGGAGTCCAGGTCGGAAGGGAATAGTAGATTAGAGAAGAGGAGGAGAGCAAAGAGGAGGCTTCTCCCTCGCGAGTTGGAGCAGGTTCAGCAGGGTGTTCATAGGGATGTAGTTGGTTCAGCCACCGTTGTGAGTGTTGATGATGACACTCCTCTTGGAGTAGATGTTGGTTTGCCTATGATAGGTTTAGAGTTTGGAGAGGACGTTACACCGAGCAGTTTGGGAGTAGGGTTGATCACACAGGTCTGCTCGCCTATGAGAGGAGTAGAGTTAAGAGAGGCAGTTTCGATGATGTCTTTAGGTGCAGATTCAACTTTTGTAGAGTCGAATATGCCCGAGGAGGTGCGTAACCACCCATCATATAGGACACCTGAGGTCGAGTCTAGATCAGCTAGGACTAAAAGGTTGAGGCATAAATATGGTGCGAAGAGGAGATTTTTAGGTAGGGTCATCCAACACGATGATGTGTTACACCCGAGGAGGTGTGTAATCACCCATCATATAGGACTCCAGAGGTAGAGTCTAGATCAACTAGAGCTAGATGACAGGGGCATAGATTTCACGCAAAGAAGAGAGCTCTAGATAGGGTTGGTAGGTTATTTGAGGTGGGAAGATCGATCCTAACTCCATCCTATCATGATTTGGGACGGATGAAGTTTGCATGTGGTTTTTGTTCGACCTTGCGATGGAAAGCAAAAAGGAATAGCCATTTCTGTTGCATGAAAGGTGAGGTGCATTTTCATTTGATGCCATCGCCACCTTTTGAGCTATTTTGTTTGTGCACGTCCTCCAATGACTCGGGACCTCATTTTAGGAAGAACATTCAGGGTTACAATAACTCATTGGCATTCACATCTCTTGGGGTGAATCTGGATAGATCCATCTCCAACTCTGTAGGCGGCGCATACACGTTTCGAGTGTCTGGGCGATTGTACCATCACATTGGTGGTCTGTTGCCATCAGATAGGCCTTCCTTTTCGCAGATTTAATTGGCATGGATGGTGATGATTTGCAGGTGGATCAGAGATTATCTCTGAACCTCGAGCTTAGGCGTGATGTTCTCTCTGCCTTGCAGAGCAAGTGGTGGATGTGAGTCCATTTGCGCAACGTTTTAAGAATGTTGTGCAGATCATGCGGGAGAACGTCACAAAGGATATTCGTCTCCGCATAGTATCAGGTTGTTCATAGAGTAGACTGAGTAGACAATTCAATGCTCCCACGAGCAATGAGATTGTGGTGCTTATGCCTTTAGATGAGACCTCAAGTGACGAAATGCATGACATCATACTGCATTCCATTCAGGATGGTTTGCAGTTCATCACACAACATCATTCATCATATGATACATTGCATTTTGCATTGTATTTTTCATTTGGTACTGACGGGTGGTATCCAGGAATCCCACATGTTCACGTCAGAGATGACGCACGTGCCGATGAGGATGTCCATAACGGTGCACTTTCTGGTGCTTTTGAAGAGCATTTAGAGGGTAGTCACAAAGCTGTCACCATTCGAGAGTTTTACTGCTATCATTTATAGTTCGTGTAGAGCATGTTTCACCGATCCATTTGGGTGGAAGGCTGCTGCAAGAGTATACATGTGACATGATGTCAAAGATGATGCGAAATAACATGAACTACTACTACAATAATCAGCACAATTTTATTTTTTGAGAATTATTGAGTTTTTAAATAAAAACATAATAGATTCATTTTTTTAAATTTTATGTATGTGGAATGTCTTCCACATACATAAATGATCGATCAAGAATGTGTTGATTTGACAAAACCATGCTCTGGATGATTGTTTCAGATCGTACAAAGATTTATGGAGTTTTCATACATGATCTTCTCAACCATTGAGGATATATCCTTCTAATGGATCATGTAAATGTCCTCCTTGATAACTCCATTGAGGAATGCCATTTTTACATCCATCTAGTGTATCTCAAGATTTGTTGCAGTAGCATATGACAGTAGCAGTTGAATGGAAGTGTGCTTGACAACCGAGCTAAAGGTTTCAAAATAGTCAGTCCATGTGTTGTTCCTCAGCAATGAGTTGTACTCCTTGTCCATTGCTTCTTTCCAGAGATCTGAATCAGCTTGTGACATAGCTTCCTGAACTGTAGTTAATACAACAAAATAAATCCATTTGATCCTATAAATGATGGAGAAAGCACCTACTTAATTAAGATCTAGAAGCTAGATTACTAATCAATGCATTGACTTGAACTCTATGAATTAGCTCCAAAACTCTTCACACGTGTGAATGTATCGCCTGCTGCTGCATGTGTACTGTACCTACAACTCCAAACTCATTCAATGATCAGAAAAAATCATATGCCAATAGCATTCATTAATCAAATCTTAGACTCAAACTAGTCAAGAAGGAAAAGCTCGATTTTGCTCATAATTGGATGGAGATCCCATCACATATTTATACATGTAGAGCTTGGATCTGAGCATATTAGGGCTTCTATGTATCCATCACATCCTAACCCTAAAATCTAACCTAAATATTCATTTGATCCCCCCTAATTGTGAAGAATTGAAAAAGATTATCTATGTTAGATATAGGGGTCTTATGTTTTTTATATCAAGCATCTAGGTGTAGGATGTTGATAGGACCAAATTTGGCATAGATGGCAAATTAACCATTTCCACTTGGAATGCCACTATTTAGCCAAAATAGAGTAAGAGGCTAAACTCGTGCCAATCAGAGTGTAGACAAGTGTAATACTTTTGTTTCATGAAATTTAAGAGGTCCAATAGGATTTAGAGGTGGAACCTTGAGGGGTCCAACAGAATTTGAGGTTTGCTTGAAAATGCTCCAATAGAATTTAGAGGTGAATGGATCAATGGTCCAATAGGATTAAGAGGTGGCAAAAGTGTGGTCCAATCATAGTTAAGCATAGTGGTAGCTCGTGGATCTACTAGTATCACTGTACTTCTCATTTGGATCTAATTGATTTAGAGATTGAGTGGATTTTGAGTGTAAGTGATTTTCTATCTTTCTCTCTCTACCTGAGAGCTCATGATGATTTTCTCTCTCTATCGAGGAGAGAAGCTTGTTTTTACTTCGAATAATTTTTTAATACTTCCCACACATGTGAGTGAGAGTTGGAAGTGATTGAATTCATGTAGTAGTGTGTTTTTGCCATAGAATCAAAGATAGATCTTGAATCTCAATCTAGTCTTGATCTTGGTGCATCTACACACCTTAGGAGATCACAAAGTACATGTTGTGGACAATCCACACGTGTGAATTCAACTTGGTATCAGAGCCTACCTAGGGTTACCATGCATTTTGATCCATTCAAGTGAAAACTTTTCATCAATCTTGAGCTAGAAATTGTCAAGATCCATTTTCCTAGCTATCTTGTCTAATTTTGGATAAAAAGAGATCAATAGGGCGTTGATTGGTTCTGACCTGGTATTGTACGAAACATTAGAGGAGTTCTAAATCCAAAAAAAAACCTTTTGTGAAGATTCTTTTTATTTTTTTTCTGAATTTTTTCTTGCACATGGACCAATCAAAACACTCAAATTTGAAATCTACGTAATGTAACTTTTTGAGTCCACATTTTAGTTCCACACTAAGAATGGCATAACTTTTTAGTGGTAAGTCCGAATTTAAAGAAGTTTGGTGCATTAGAAAAGCGCTTGAAAGAGCTTTCCAATGATATGTTAGATGACATACTTTTGAGCTATAATTAAAAAGCTATGACAAGTCAAAAGTATTAGTGTTATAATATTTTAATAATATAAACTACATCTTGCACGAATTCTTAAAGGGTCCTTTTGGAGCTCAAAACTCCCCTAATGTCAGGTGCTCAGACACGTGTGAGGAACATCAAATTTTAGATTGAGAGTTCTCTCTCATGCTTGATTTATTTATCTTGCTTGACAGCTTTTTTGAGGCTATTTTTGTCTAGTTTCTGATGCAATCAGTTTCATTCCATTTGGTTGAGCCAATCAAAAGTTATAAGCTTTTGAAGAGGGTCGGGTAGGGCACCTAGACCTGGGTGGACACATTTGGTTTGGTCAAGAGATTGCTTGTTTGATCTCTGTTCACAGTTGTATGGTTACCAATCTCATCTATAAGTGATCTAGACATTGTTTTGAGATCATAGCCAATTTGTTTCATGCAATATCATTGAGTTTGAGTCAAATTTGGTTACTTAGTGTATTTCACACGTGCTAAGAGTAAATGATCCTAACTTTGTCCATAGTCCATCATTTGATGTGAAATAGATCTTGTTTTAGAGAGATTTGAGTAGCTAGTGAGAATCAATTCACAAATAGTTGCAAGATCTTTCATAGGAGGAGATAGTACTTCATTATTGGATCCTATTGAGAGTGTGTAGCAACATTTATTGTTCATCATTTGAGTTTTCTTCACTTCAAATGTCTTCAATGAGTTCATCTTTGTTGGAACCAAGTGAGGATGGAGTCCATTTTGATCCTTCAAGATGTGATGGACATAGTTCTTGGCCTTGAAGAAGAACCACAAGTTCTTCAAGAGGTTCAAAAATACAAAAAGAGAGCTAGGATGGCTCTCCACTACATTAAGATGAATGTCTCTAATGAGATATTGAGGGAGATAGGTACTTGTACAACATCCAAAGAAGCTTGGGATTGGCTCAAGACTATTTATGAGGCTAAGAACACCTCTAGGCTTCTCACTCTTAGAAATCAAATCTTTCAAAATAGCCAAAAGAGTGATGAGAGTGCATCTAGTTATGTTTTGAGAGTAAAAGATATTCATAGAGAGCTTGCTTGAATTGGTGATTCCATCAATCAAAATGAGATAGTCCAAGTCATTCTCAATGGCTTGAGCAGTGAATTTGATAACCTTGTCCAATCCTATGCCATTAAGGAGGAGCTACCAAGTTTGGAGACTCTCCAAAGTGTGCTAATTTATGAAGAATCAAGACAAGAGTACAAGCTCTTGAGGATGGACAAGCTTTCTCTCACTCATAATGATGGCAAAGCCCTCTTTGCCAAGGACAAGCACAAAGGGAGGAGCAAGAACCAATTTCAACAATTCTCAAGAAGGACAAAGCCAAATCCAAAGACAAAGATGAGGAGGAAGATGATTCTTCTAATGCTTCATCATCCAAGCTCAAGAAGAAGAAGATCAAGTGTTTTTATTGTGGCAAGAAAGGCCATTATGCCACCAATTGCTTCAAGAAGAAGAATCAACTCAAGCAAGCCAACATCACCAATGATAAGGAAGACACTATTGCAAGTAATGGAGAGGGATCTCTTATGGTCTCTAGCTTCTCATCCACTCCTTTCAAGAAGGACGGCTTATGTTATATTGATAGTGGAGCCTCTTCACATATGTGTAGCTCTAAGGATTCTTTCTCTTCTATTGCACCTTATGATGGAGTCAAGAAATTAATATACACTGCAAATGATTTTGAATGTCCTATTGAGGGCATAGGGAACATTCCCTTTAAGCTTGCATCCTCTAAATTTCTTTCTCTTTCTAAAGTTCTTTATGTGCCTAAGATTACTAAGAATCTCATTAGTGTTGGCCAATTGCTTGATAATGGCCTTGATGTAAAAGTGGGTATTTCGGATCACTAGGCCCTATTTAAGTTTTTGTGTGCACAAATTGAGTCAATTTATGCAAGATCCTAAGATTCATCATTGGAAAATGGCCAAGAGGATTCTAAGATATGTATCTTCATCTTGTGATTATGGTCTACTTTATAAAAGTGAAGATCTATCCATTGTTAGCTACTCGGATTCGGACTTTGCAAGTGACAAGATGGATCGAAAGTCTATTAGTGCATACACTATCTTTCTTGGAGACAATCTAATATCTTGGCTTTCCAAAAAACAAGATACTATATCTCTCTCTTCATGTGAGGCCAAGTACAAAGCACTCACTACAACCACCAAAGAGGTGCTTTGGATCAAGAGAAGGGGTGAGCTTCAGTCTAGTAGCTAAATGTAGCAGCTTTACACAGGTTTTACGTAAGCCAATGAACTAGATCCACACTTTTCATGTGCTGAGTGCAAACACGATGTTTTACTTCTCTTTACAGTTGGTCTCATTTGGCCGGTGAATCAAGCCCGTGCCCTTGTATATGTGAATAAAGTTTGGCCGGTGAATTAAGCCCGTGCCATGAGTCTTAGGTTCTAGTTTGGCCCTGATCAGGACATCACCTTTCTCAAATGAGGGGAGGATGTTGTAAAGCTGACTCGAGTGCACCCAGTGTGCCTTGTAAGACTCTAAGGGGTGACGCTCCCTAAGGTCCCAGAGCAAGTTAGAAAGTCAAGGACTGAGCCTCCGACCTATGGTGAGCCAGTCAAGTAGTCACAAGTCATGAGCTAGCTCTGGAGCTCGAGTCATGGCCTAGTCAGAAACCAAGTTGACTCTGCCGCCGGGACGGCTCCCAGGACCCATGTCCAGGAGCCAGACTGATTCTGCCAGGCTTAATCAAAAATAAAAACTAAGTCCAAAAAAGCGTGCTTTACCAGAAAGCACTATATTCTAGGACGGAGGGGGTGTGCCGAATCACACCAAACCTACAGGGGGAGTCCGGCAGACAGAAACTTGGGCAGCTCAACTAACCTAGGAATCCAGTTGTCAGATCTCAGCTCCCTCTACCAGCATGAGCTAGGCACAATGCCCAGCACGTGTTGGTGGCTCCGAGACCAGTCAGTCTATGTATGAATGTAATCTCTTCCAAATTTAATAAAGTTGATCCTTGGGGATGATTACCATTTCAATTTCACCTCCGGGACTGGTCCAAGTGGAAGGACCCTTACTACAACCTTTTTGCGTCAGCAGTGCCTAAGCGTCCACGTCACGGACGTGTGGCTCGCCGCTATGCCATTTAGTTAGTTTGGCGACCACTATGCCTTGAGTTTCATGTGTGGCTTGTCTTTGCCTTTGGTTACCTTTTGAGGACAGATTCTGAGTTGGCTTTCAAGTTGGTGGGGATTCCAGTTTTTTTAAAGTCTGAATGGTTAAGCTTGTTACATTTCTAAGTTGGCTTTTACGTAAGTGCATGATGGATGAATGTTAGACTTAGCACGTGTTGGAGAAACCGCTCAAGTCCCAGCAGTCTTTGAGGCAACGGTGCAACACTATCTATGCACTCTTTGGCCACATTCCAAAGGTACCATTCCAAAGCTAGGTTAATGATTTGACTTAGAATAAGGTATCCTATGCTTTTGGCACATGTGACATCCCAAATCATGGCCTCAAAGTCATTTACAAGTGGAATTTATGCAAACTAGCTTGTGTAAACTTAACAGTTGGCTCCTGAATAGAATAGTGAGCAAACTCATCGATGTAGGTGTATCACAAGCTGAGTTCGAATTCTTGTTGATCTTCTGGTTGAAATTACTGGCTGCGAAATTTGACTTTTCTTCATCTTCTTCAGGGTTTGATTGTATAGAGTGATTATTGGAAGAAATATAAATAGTCTTTCGATATGTATCAGTTGTCGGGGCAGAAATTGCAGACTGCATCTGGTCTTTGGCCTTCAAATCAGTAGACTGATCTTCAATGAAAGTCAGGTCCATGTTATTGAAAACTTTATAGGTCTCTATATTGTACAGTCTATACATTCCATCAGGCATTTTGTGCACTTGAAGACACATCAATAAAAATATTAAGTGCATAAATAATGTTGCCAGAGACAACTTGCCTTGCTTGATCCATATGATTGAGCCTTGATGGCTCCATCTTGATACTCAAGATTCTTCTTGGAGTCCTTGAGCCTTGAGCTTGCTCCTCCACTTGACTTGACTCCAAAACATCAATGAATTGAATAAGGTGTTGATCCAAAGGTGCTTCTTCAAGTTTACAAATCTTCCACTCTTGAAAGATCACATTTCCACCATTGACAAATTCTTTGGTTGAAAACAAGTAGATTCTACAATCTCTAGTTGAAGAGCAAAACACTACCATTATTCCTTTCATTGAAATAGGATAATCTTTGGTCCTTACATTGGAATGATCATGCACAAAGCATGTGGACACAAAGATTTCTGAAGCAAATGATGTTTCATCTTTTATGACACTTAAAACTATTACAAAAATAGCTATCCAATGAAATTGCTTTATCAACAACAAATGTAGATTTCAAAGCTTCATTGTCTTGTCATAAAAAGTAATAAACACCATGAATCTTAAAGGTAAGAAACAAGTCACCTCATGTCTACTAATACTTTCCAAAAAGTATTCAAAGATAGTAGACTCTCCAATGCTCACCACCCTTGCAAGATGCACACTTGAATGGACAATTTGCATGCAATTTGATGACTCGGCCATTGTCATTGAGGACTCCCTTGGAACTCTCAAGCTTTGAGGCTGATCGTCAAAATCTTCCTCCTTTTGATGCTCTTCCTCAATGCAAGTAAGATCACACTTTGCTAAGATCTCCTCTTGAGTGATCTCCTCCTTTGCCAAGCTCATTTTTTCAAAAGCAACACTAGCTTCCAACTTAAACAATCTTCCATATTTAAATCCCTTTGCAATGCAAACATCATTCTTCAAGATGAAGCAAACACCATGCTTAAAGTTGACATCCAAACCACTTTCTAAGAGTAGACCAACACTAAGCATATTCTTGGTGATTGATGGTACATAAAGGACATTTTCTAGATCCATGCATTTTGAGGATTCTAGACACAAAGAGATGGTGCCAACACCATCTATCCTACACTCTTCATCATTTGTAGTAAAGAGAAACTTTTTAGCATCATTGAATGAGTGTAAGGTTGAGAAAAAGTCCTTTTCACAAGACATGTGGGAGCTAGCCCCACTATCGGTCCACCAATTGTCTCTTGAATTTCTATTGCTTGTTGGTTGAGGATGTAGATGCCATCAAGAATACCATCTACTTCATCCTCCTCCTCCCTCCTTTGCAAGGTTTCCTTGTTTGTCCTCCTCCACTTGTGCTCTTAGCCTCTTGTAGCATTCAGATGCATAATGCCCTTCCTTCCACAAAAGAAGCATTTCTGCTTTGACTTGTCCTTTGAGCTTGATGCATCATCCTCTTCTTTGGCCTCCTTTGGATGCTTCTGCTTTCCATTGGTCTTCGTTTTTCCCTTGAATGAGAAATTGGCTTTCTCCTCACCATCCTGCAATGACAAGGAACTCATCCTAGATTTTGCATGGAGCATTCTACACTCTTTAGCCACTAATACACTGTGAAGTTTTTCTATAGTTGGCAAAGTGTCTTGGATGGCAAAACTTTGGACCAAATTTGCAAAGTCATCTCCTAGACCATTAAGGACAATTTGTACAAGCTCTCCATCATGAATCTTCTCTCCAATGGAAGCCAACTTCCTATTTAGAGACTTGATTCTGAGTACATAATCCTGTGCACTCTCCTCACTTCTCCTCATGCTTTGCAAAATT